>BSBK01008283.1:5000-99014 GCA_027943335.1 Chamaecyparis obtusa | reverse complement strand
ATACTGCAGAGTATTGTATTAATTACAAAGATCGATTACAAATGAGTAGGAGCAGTATATATAAATGCTCCAAGATTATTACATAATGAAGAGTCTTCAAATTGAAGAGTCATAATAAAAGGGAGAACAAACATTATGACTATTGGCCTTAACTTCTCAACAACTCCCATCTGAAGGACAACCAATCTGCAACTGATCACCTAATACCCTGCTTAAATGCTCACTTATCTTTTCTTCACAAGTCCAAGAGAAGTCCTTGCACATTCAAACTTCTCTTTGGCGAAAACCTTTGTGAATATATCTGCCAGATTGATCTTGGTATTAATCTTAACAACTTCCAGCTTTCCTTCTTCAACTGCATGATGAACAAAGTGAGCATGTACATCAATGTGATTAGAGAGACATGTGACGAATGATTATGAGCCATGAAGATAGTGTTGCAGCTGTCAAAAAATAGGTGTATACTCATTTTGATGAACTTTCAAGTCACCAAGCAATCCCTAAAGTCAAATCATTTCCCTTGCACCTTCGGAAAGAGCCAAGTATTCAGCCCCAGCTAAAGAAAGAGCAATGCAATGTTGCAACCTTGAAGCCCAACTGATGGCAGCTCCTGTAAACATGAAGGTATATCCAGTGGTAGACCTTCATTATCCAAGTCTCTAACAT
Source organism: Chamaecyparis obtusa (assembly GCA_027943335.1). NCBI lineage: Eukaryota > Viridiplantae > Streptophyta > Pinopsida > Cupressales > Cupressaceae > Chamaecyparis > Chamaecyparis obtusa. The sequence goes on along the minus strand of BSBK01008283.1, from coordinate 98,348 downwards.
GATCATAATTAGTATAACCTTGTAGCTAAACCTTATTTCCTCCAAAGCATAATGCATAATCTAAAGTTCTTTTTAGATACCTTAGTAATCTAGTTAACTGCATCCCAATGAGCCTTCCCCAGGACTGCTCATGAATCTGCTCACAACTCCCACTGCATGAGCAATTTTGGGGTGAGTAGAAACCATTGCATGCATAATTATTCCAACTTCAAATTTATAAGGAATTTTCTCCATGAAGTCCTTTTCTTCTTGTGTTTTTGGACACAATTTAGAACTTAAGTGGAAATGACTAGCAAGAGGAAGACGAGAAACTTTAGCATCAGCCATGCCAAACCCTCTCAACAACTTTATCAATGTATTATTTTTGAGATAACATAATTTCATTCTTCTTCTCATCTCTTGTGATTGTGATGCCAAGAATCTTCTTGGCTGCCCCTAAGTCCTTCATGTCAAACTTTCTTGCTAATTTATCCTTTAACTCATTAACTATTCTTTGTTTATGCCAGCCACTAACATGTCATCGACATAAAGAAGGAGAATGATGAATTCGTCGTTAGGAAGTTTCTTGAAGTAGACACATGGGTCTAATTTACATCTCATGAAATTGTTTTCAGCCATGAAGAAATCAAATTTTATATACCACTGTCTTGGGGCTTGCTTGAGGCCATAAAAACTTCAATTTAGCTTGAAATAAAGATGCTCTTGTCCCTTCTTGACGAATCCTTGATGCTGCTCCATATATAACTCTTCTTCTACATCACCATGTAGGAATGTGGTCTTCACATCAAGTTGTTCCAACTCAAGATTCCATGTTGCTGCTAATCCCAAGATTGTTTGGATAGTTGTCATTTTGACAACCGGTGAGAAGATCTCATTAAAATCTATCCCCTTTTCTTGATCAAACCCCTTTTACCACCAATCTAGACTTGAAGTGTTTTTTGTCTTCATCTTCTTCTTTTAACCAGTATACCCACTTGTTCCTAAGTGATCATTGATCTAGCAGAAGAGAGACCATGTCCGAAGTTTGATTTTTTAGTAAAGAATCCATCTCCTCATACATCATTTTTTTCCATTTATCACTGTTGACATCTTTAAGAACAACATTAAATGTAGATGGTCTGAAAAATTCTAAGACAAGAATTGAAGGCTCTGCTTCTTCAATGAAGAATAACTCATAATCAAAGTATTTAGCTGGCATTTTCTTTTGTCTGGCAGATCTCCTTAATTGGGGTTCTATACTTTCTATTTGAACTAGTTCAAATGGAGAATCAAGATTGTAGCTCTTCCAATTGAATGTTTAATTCTCTACCTCTTTGTTTCATTCTCGAAAGATATATTTGTATATCTGAAACCCAAACTATTAGCTCTTAGAGTCTCCGTGTGAGTACTCTATTCAAAGACAAAGTGACCATCTACTGATTGAAGAGATTCCTAGCGCATGATATCTATGACATCTACTGATTTAGAGAAGGAGTCCTACATATGGGGTAGAATGATCCCTTCATGAGAAACTCCCCCAATCCCTTCACCAAAAGCTCCCTCGATCCCTTCAGTAGAAGCTCTCTAGTTCCCTTCATTAATAGCTCTCCCATGCTAGACAGGGGGTAGAGATTGTTCACCCTGTGTGAGTGGTCATGGGTGAGGAGTGTGACCATTTTGTGCATGGTGGAGAAATTGAATTTGAAATGTGTTGTTGTTCTGGCGTATTTAAATATGTCTCCTGCCATATGCCATGAATGTTCTACCTGTCGTGAGTGTTCTTTCTAAGATTGTCATGGTCTGTGAATGAGTCATCTTCATGTTGCAATGATTTTCCATAGGATTTCATCTGCAATGGTCTGCATCAAATCCAAGACTATGTTGGGTCAAGGAAACGTGACTCCTAGCCACAATGTCTTCATGTTGTATTTCGTTAGACTATTGTGTACCATGTTCCTTGCCGTGTACTGGGGCTCGCATTGAGAAGAAATCAAATGCGTCAATTTCAATTGTACCATGAGTGTTCTCTCTTGTGCCATGAGTAGGGGATGCAAGGGAATATATTTTTGTGGAGTCAAAACTATGTGGGGAAATAGTTTGATTGTCACCGTATGGATTCCAGTCATATAAATTTTCATTTGCCAAGCTTTCTGATGCTAAACTTTGTAACAGTTGAGGCATAGTAGATAGAATAGAGATGGGAGAATTTAATGTCAGATTAACATGTGAGTATATGGGAGATTTTTTATTTCCATTGTCCATCATCTCAAATAGGAGAATACATTCTCAGATAGGAGTTTCATCTTTAGAATGAGGAAATATCTTCTCATTAAAGACTACATCTCCACTTTGTATGATTTTCTTATCAGATAGACTCCAAAGTCTGAAGCCCAAACTGTTCTTCTCCTATCTAGCGAATATGTAAGGCTATGATTTAGGATCCAGTTTGCTTCGCTTCTCCTTAGGGACATGTATGAAAGCCTGACAACCAAAGACTTTAATATGAGAGGATGAAACTCTTCTTTCTTTCCATTCCTCTTCTAGAATTTTAAAGTTCAACCTTGATGAAGGACTTCGATTTATTAAATAGACCACTGTATTACATGCTTTAGCCCAAAACTCTTTTCCCAAACCTGCATTGGAAAGCATAAATTGAGCTTTGTCAAGTATTTTCCTATTAAGCCTTTTTGCAGCCCCATTTTCTTGAGGGGTCTAGGGGACAACTTTCACCCTATGAATACCATTATTTGCACAATAATTATCAAATTCCAGTGACCAAAAGTCCCCTCCATTATCCATTTTCAAGCATTTAATCTTGTGACCTCTTTGGTTTTCAATGAGAGCTTTGAAACTTTGAATTTAGAAAATACTTTAGATTTATTTTCCATCATGTATATCCAAACTTTCCTAGTACAATCATCAAGGAAAGTAACAAAATATTTAGCACCTCCTAAGGATCTGTTAGGGTCAGTTAGAGTTGCCATATATTTTTGAAGTATCTAAGACCCTTACGAGTTCATTAGTGCATTCCCTTGAAAGTCTTTCCTCGCAGTAATCCTTAAAATGTCAATGTTCTTCAGAGTTCTCAAGTGTAGCCTTCAAGTCTGTCCAGTTTCATTTTCGGTCTTCTTTGGATGAACCTTTTCCAACACTCTTGCCCTGCCTGAACCACTTTGAACCACTTTGCACTCTGGTTCAAAGCAGTTCGAAGTAGTTCAATGATGTTTTGTTTTCTAATGATTTTTTTCTACAGGTGGGCCCCAGTCTATATCACCTTTGAGCGGTAAACCCCTTTGAACCACTTTGAACTCTAGTTCAAAGTAGTTTGAAGAGGTTCAAAGATAGGTTGCGGTAGAATAATTAATGAAAGGACATTTGATGGGACACATGTCATAGAATGATGACATAATGATGGTTAATCTTAAAGAGGGCAGTATGATTAGACCGGCGCCATGAAGCTAAGCTTGAATTAAGTTTCAGGTAGTGATTAAATAAGATCATTGGCACGGGTAGGGGATATTATTTAGGGAATGGTTATTAATGATATTAAAGGTGGCGTATAATAGGGGCATCCTATTAATGAGTCATTACTGCTCACATTATTTAAGATTAATGGCTCCGACTTATGCTCATTAAAGTCAAGTTTTCTGGGCGTTAATCTTTCGAAATATAAATAGTTTTGTAAGTTTTTCTTCCCTATCATTTATCTATGGAGTCTCGGCAGTGGGAGAAGATTTGGTTTCAAGTCAGCTCAAAACAGGTAGCTCCTAAAGCCCTTTCCTCATTTCCTGATATTGTTAAATATTTGGATTTGTGAGAAGGGGGAAGTTTGTGTTTTTGGTCTGGACAAAAAGATGAAGACTAGTTTACATTTCTTTGGAAATGTTAAAAATATGCAATGCCAGGCTTGCATTGTTTCAGACACAGACCTATTAGGAATTTCTGCAGAGAAAATAGTAGTTGACCTCACAAATCGTGCATCAAAGGATCATAGCCTTGAGTTCTTGTCCAGTGGATTATTAGAAGCTGCGGCTTTTTCGCCAGTAGCGGTATGCCTATAATATATTCACCAGTGTATCAGTAGATATGATGTCAAGTCCAAGTGCATTTTGAATGTAGAAGGTCAAATCCTTGTGCTGGTTAATAGGGAAACTATAATGGCTATTTTTAAAATTCTGAAAGAATCCTTTGTTAGTTTTACTCCTATTCAATCTCTAGCTTAGTATAGAGAGAATATAGACAAAAATCAGAGTCATATGGATAGGAAATGGACCCAAATGAATTACAAAGGTGAGTCTCAGCTGCCTAAGGTTCTTACTAAGGATCACATGAAACCCCTTATTCATGATGTGATAGTTTTGCTTCACAGGATTAAAGGTTCCGAGTAGGTTCTCCCCTATGAAGAATGGATGTTTCATTTTATAGAAATAGTCCTGGATGGAGGACAACATATCGACTGGGCAGAAATCATTGCTAGTTCCATCAGGGATCAATTCAAATAGGCTCAAGCCATTAAGAAGGAGTTCTTTATGTCCTCTTATTTGATATATTGCTTGGCTTGTACCCAGGACTTGTCGGCCATTCAACACATTCACTAGAATGAAGACCTTTTTATTTATGAGTCTTGTCCATTGTTAAGGAAGGATAAAATTTTGGAAAATTATAGGAGAGTTCACGATATTTTCTTAGGAAGATTATGTCAATAGCTGGCAAGAGTCCCGAACCAGAGAGTTTTGTTGGAGGCACAAAAATTGGTTCAGATCTATAGGAGCCAATATATTCAATTCCCATATTTTACCTACATATGGGTTGGAGGCTTTGACAACAAATCCCTCAAACTCCCAAGATTCACTCTTGACTGTTTTATTCTTGTAGAGGTTTACAGGCAATTATTTGTGGTCGTTAAAAATACTCTTCCAGAAGAGAAATGGCCTTCTTTGTTCCCCATCAAAATTGGTAATTTAATCTGTAATAACATGATGGATGCTTTGGTAATTGGAAGAAATTTATTGAGTTTTCATTTACAGTTTTATAAATTAAGAAGGGGTTTTGATAATAAAGGTTTCGCCAGGTAGGTTCTAAGCCTGAGTAACTATCCTCCACCTAGTTCACATCTTGAGGACCTTTGGGAAGATATTGGTGATGAGGAGGCTATATGGAAATGTGATCATTCAAGACTGACAATTTCATAGATCAAAATGTTGCAGTTGAAACTTGATATTAATGGAGTAGAAGAAAATAGTTCCGAAGCCACAGGTTCAGAAATTAGCAATGCAGAAGTAAGGATTCCCCCAGATATAGATTGGACCAGGGAGGAGGAAGAGCATATAAAGCTAAGGGTTCGAATAGTTTTTGGAGTCACAAAAAACTAGTTGAGAGAGAAGAAGAAAAGGATTGAGAACCCCCCTCTCAAAAAGAGTAACATAGGTCCAGCCTTGAAAAATGTAAAACATTCTTCATCTAATGCATCTCCTATGGTTCCAAATGTAGGTAAAGTTACAGCTCCTCGGAAAAAGGTGGTATCAAGTGGACATTCGACTGCACCAAGGTTGAGGCTGAGAACTAGGTTGGAAAGGTGTTCTGAGATGGCTTCATTTGGGCTTGATTACTTGGATGTGGAGATTAATGATGAAGATATCTCTTTCCCCTCGGATAAACAAGAGAAGGTTTAGGAAGTGATTACCATCAATACAAAGGTACCTCAGGCTGAAAGTACCCCCCATCAAAACACCTAATAACCGAATGATGACTAGTTCAGTTCCTCCCTGGAAAACTGAATCTATGAACAAAATAAAGAGTTTCAAGCCCATGTCACTTCCTGTGAAGGAAATAGTCATGAAATATGCTACTCAGACCCCTAAGGCAAAAAGAATGAAAAGTGATGCTAGGTTATCTACCAACCCATCTACTAGGAAGGTGACTGCAAAGATTGCCACCTTCAAGTCTAAAGAGGGAGTTCAAGAACTAGAAGCTGAAGATTTGGAAGTCAAAAAGATGGAACTCATAGTTCTGAATAGGGATTCTAGAGATCACTTATTCAAATTCTCAGCTGATCATATGCTCAGGAAATCACAAAAATATGGAAGGGAGAAGCGTGAGTTAAAGTAGCTGGTCTCCACCATGGTAGAGTTTCTTTCTTCGCTTGCTGATGATGGAGTATTACCACTGGCTCAATCTTCACAAGATTTCGATCCGAATTCAGTTGAGAACCAGAAGCTGGTGAAACAAATGCAATAGGGAAGAGTTCTGATGTAGGTTGTGAGGTCTTGGATAAACAATATTATAATTGAAGGGAGTGCTTTTATCAGTGAATTCATATCCACTTGCCTTGATGGGGAAGGATTACTTGGTGAGGTTCAGACCCTGATTCCAAGCTGGGAAATGGAGGAAGGAAAATGTGCAACAATCATAATACAGGTTTAGGAGATAGAAACCTATGGTGTGGATCAATTCTTGGCTGAGAACCCGATGAAACTGGTGGATCCCTGTATGTTATTTATCCTGAAATAGAACTTCGGGTGGAAGAGCACACTGTTTAAAACTGCAATCTCTCAATCTAAGGCAATAGAGAAAGAAGTGCTGGGCATGCATGCAGATGCCCTCAAAGATATCAAAATAGTTAATCCTTCTAGTCTTCTGTAGATTGATGAAGGTAGCAAGGACACCGATGCTATGGTCAAGGTCTTCGTAGATACCATGAATGCTCTTAAAGAGGGCAAAGCACCTACAGTCCAAGATTTCACAAGGATTGCAAATGTTGAGTCCATGTTGCTCTTGAATCGAGGTCAATTACCAAAGAAGGAAAAAAGGATCAAGGAATTGGGGTGGGAGAAGAATGCGACCTGAGAAAAAGCTAACTGGTCTGAAGAACCTACACTTCCAGCCAGCCTAGGAATTGGTGAATGTATTTCAATCTTGGAAACTCGTAAAGGTTGCCACATCAAAAGGACCAGAGGGAAATTAGTAGTTTAAATGACAACATTTTCCTTTTCTTATGCTTTTAATGGCATGTGCTTTAAAACTCTGTTAGTTATGTAATTGGTTTAAAAAAAAAATAATTTTGGTGTCTGAGAGGCCGAGTTTTTCTGGAGGCTCTCTGAGACTTGAAACTATAAATGCTGGAGCATTGAACAGTAGAAGGGTTAGAAATTAGATATAGAAGATAGATACTGGCTGTTTAAGTAGATAGATTATATAGTCTTTTGTTTTTCTGAAACGGGGGTGATTGATCTTTTTTATTAGCCTTTGATCTGATCTTTATGAATACATGGATGCATAGTAAGGTTTATGATCTTTGAATCAAATCTAGAATACATTGATTGCTTTGGAAATTAGTATATTTGAATCTGTGCATGTATTATTCATATTCAGTTGCTTCTAGTTTCCCTCTAGTTTATTCTTCTTAAGTTATTTTGTAGGTTGTTTACTTCAAAAGCATTTAATAGATCTCAGATATTCTTATAGTTATTTCTTTTATTAGTTAATTCTGCAAATCACCTCCATACCCAAGAGTATGTGAGTGGTCCTTCTACACTTTCAGGTTAAAGGTGTATGAGTTTATTTAATTGTTGATAATTCTTCGAATATCCTACGAGGGAGCTATACCTTAAGAATTTAGAGGGAAGAAATTTCTTATGCTTACCCAACTATTGAGGAATCGTTTATCTTCAAAATTGTAGAGTCTGTATTCATTTTCATTTAAAAAGAGGAAGGCAAATCTGTTTGCCAAGAGATTTTTGGTGACTCTACTAGGGAAGGTCTAGTATAAAACACTAGGTTTTCCATTTATTACAATGCTAAAAGATGGTGTTTCCACACAATGACATGTTTCCTGTGCTTGAACCTAATTTAAGATTTGGAGACACACAAGAAGACATAATCTCAAGCCTTGTTGAAGCAGCGTGGAGATTTAGACGTAGTAACCAACAGGTCCATCAAGTTCGAGAGGTGCTTGAGAAGGAAGAAGAAATAGCTGAGTGACTGAGGGGTATACCAGTTGCTCGTGAAGCAGTTATAGTGAATAGACTTGCACAAGCCCCAGCAAGAAATTAAGGTTATTCCTGGACATTGAAGCTGGTAGAAAAGAGATACACAAGAGGTGATATGAGTAGGGGATTGGTTGATGAAGACTTTGAAGCTTTGAAGAATCTTAGTTTTGAACTTGATCTTAATACCCGCAAGAAGAAGAAAACCAGAACATTTAGAAAACCTTCTTCACCTCCACCTAACCTAGTTGTTCCACCCCTTTTTCAAGCTATTATAACACCAGATTCTATTGTACCTACTATTCTTAACATCCAACCCTTGAATTTCCAATTACCTAATATGGCAACCAATCAACCGTGGGGTCAAAATATTGGCCCATTAAACCTAGGAGTTAATCAACTTGCAGACTTGCCTAAGGGTGCTAATCAGGTCCTACCCAAGTTCAATGGAGATGGGAAAGTGACCTCTGATGATCATTTAAGTGCTTTTCATACTGCTTGTGGTGTTATAAGTGTTCCCACTGAAGAAGTTGCAGTAAGACTCTTTGTTAGAACTTTGGTTGACACAGCGGCCAATTGGTTCAGTCATTTACCTAATGGCTCAATTAGAAACTGGAATGACATGAAAACTACTTTCAAAAGGAGATTCAAGACCCCTGATAATGAGATTTCTTTATTGCTCCAGCTTAGTCAAATGAAGAAAGAGATACACAAACCTATGCAGGAGTTCGTAGCTAAGTTTAATAGAATCTTGCAAAGGATACCAGTAAATTCCGCACCCAGCAATGAAAATAAGAAGATTTTCTTTTTAAATGCTATCTTACCTGATATAAGCTTTCACTTGTTAAAAGATGGTGTGGCCAACTTATTAGCTGCCCAAACATAGGCTATTCAGCTAGAAGATACTTTCATAACAGCTGGGAAGTGGAAGAGAGAGGTTCAGGCTCCAGAAAATACCTCTTCTTCTACGATGACAGATCCTCTAATGTATAGGTTAATGAACAACATGGCTATGCTCAAGAGGCAGAAAAATAAGGCAAGTTCTCCATATCAATCCCCTTATCAGGATGTTAGCCGAAGACAATATAATCAACCTTTAGGAAAAACTCCTCTCTTGTCGAGTTCACAACTAGGTTGCAGATTGAACCCGCACCCAGAGAAACAATGTGTTCCTTTCATCTAACAACTGATCATGATGGTGAATCTTGTCTGGATTGGTTAAGGTGTCTCAAATCAATGCCACGAAGGATACCATTGGAATAGAAGAGTTGTGAGAGGAGAAAGATTCACCTGATATTGGTTTATCTAGTTCCTTTTATTTGGAGTATGAGCCAGGCTCTGAGAAAGGGGGAAGTGCCTTAGCCACCTTGAAGGATCCTACTTGTGTGATCTTGATAAGAAATTAGAGAACACAAAAGTTTTTCCCAGGTTCGATTGCTGCTAATTCTAATGCTAGGCGCAAAGAAGCTGGAAGTGGGGAGGCTCCTATAGTTCCAAAGGGCCTTGAAGTAAAGATTTTACCGAGAGGTAGTTCATCTTCTTCTTCTTCATTTGATTTTTTTGAATTCTGTAAAACAAGCACAATCTCCATTTCCCCTATAGAATACCTTAAAATGAACCCTAAAGAACTAGACAAACTGGTCCAATATGTTAAAGGAGAGTCAAGTTCAGACCCCAAAATAGATAAACCCCTTATATGTAAGATGACTACAGTTGAAGAACCCCTAGTTTTCAAACCCCAGGATACTCCATAGACTCTTGAAGAATGTCCTTTTCTTAATTCAATTGAGAGTGAAATAGAAGAAAGAAATCCAAATCCCTTCTATATCTCCTTACTGCTAAATGGCCAAAAACTCAGTAATTGCATTATTGACTTTGGTGCGTCAGATAATATCATGCCAGCCCCAGTAGCTAGAGCCTTTGGTCTTACCTTGACTAAAACTTATGGCCATTATTATTCTATGGATGGGAAACAAGTACCGTTAATGGGTCAGGTCAAAGATGCCCAAGTCATTCTTGCTGCTTACCCTGACAAGCATCTAAAATTGACTATTCTAGTAGCAAATATCCCAGCCAGCTATGGTATGCTACTTAGTAGAACATTTTGCAAAGATTTAGGAGGTGTCATTAAGATGGACTAGTTAGAGGCCATGATTCTAGTTGGTAAAAAGAAAGTAAAACTTGAACCTGAGCCTAAAAATAAGTATATTGTGGTGCCCTCAGACAACCCAAAAGCTCAAATCCTATATGAGGAGTGCCATTTTGGTAATTTTGTTATTCTGGCTAATCTTAAAGAAGATGGTGAAATTTCTTCTTAGAAAGAAGAAGATATATGGAAGATGGAGTTTGATGGTAGCTGTTCTAATTCAGGTTATGGTGTAGGGGTAGTTCTTTTTCCTCCTAATAGAGAGTGTATCCCTCTTTCCTTCAAGTTAGATTTCAAAAATACTAATAATACTGTAGAATATGAAGCCTTACTTTTGGGATTAGAGGAGGCAAAATTGAGGGGAGTCAAGAAGTTGATAGTGAGGGGTGATGCGGAGTTAATTGTGAAGCAAGTGAAAGGACAATTTGCTTTCAAGAATGAGAGGTTAAAACATTATAAAAATTTGGTATGGGATGAGCTGGACTTTTTCAACACCTTTTCCATATAATTTATACCAAGAAATCAAAACACCAGAGCAGATGCCTTGGCAGTATCCGCTTCATTATTGTTGCCACATCTTGACTTTAAAACTCAAAAGTATCAAATTGAGATGATCTACAAGCTGAAAGTTCCTGATAATGTGGAGTATTGGCAAGTTTTTGATAATGACTCTCAGCTTAGGGATTTCTTGGAGTGTGCTGCAGGTTTTTATGATGTATATTTTGAAGGATCTAACAATGTTTGCAAAGAAAGATATGAAGATGTTGCAGGTAGTGATGGAGTGATCCAACTAAAGGGTAATAAGATCCCCAAGGGCCTTGTATCTCTAGAACACTTGTTCAGGAGAAAAGATGACAATACTGTTAAAGAGAAGACATCACATGTGCATAATTCTAAAGAGTATGATAAGATTGATATAGGAGAGCAAGATAACCCAAAGTGGATTTCAATTGGTCAGATGTGTACTTTGTCTGAAAAAGAAGACTTGACTAGATTGCTTACAGAATATAGAGATGTCTTTTCTTGGGGGTATGAAGACCTGAAGAACTTTAGGGGAGGTCAATTTGAACATTAGATCCCTTTGAAACCTAGTGTTACTCCTTTTTGCTAGAAATTAAGGAACTACAATCCGAAAGTGTCAGAGTCCATATTAAAAGAAGTTGAAAAAATGCTACAGGAAAGAATTATCTATCCTATCCACCATTCGACTTGGATGGCCAACATAGTTCCTGTGAGAAAAAATAATGGAGAAATAAGGATTTGTGTAGATTTTCATAACCTGAATCAAGCAAGTCTAAAAGATAACTATGCTCTACCTATAATGGAGCATGTCCTTCAAGCTATTTCAGGATTTGAAGTCATGTCTATGCTAGATGGTTATTCCAGATACAATCAAATCAGTGTGGCATGAGATGATCAACACAAAATAGCTTTCATCACCCCATGGGGGACTTATGCATATAGCCACATGCCATTTGGGCTGATCAATGTAGGTGCCACTTTCCAAAGGGCAATGAACTCCTCTTTTGAGGATCTCTGAAATAAAATCATAGTGGTTTATTTAGATGATCTCACAGTATTTTCGAAGAAGAGGAATCAACATTTAAAAGATCTTGAAACAATGCTTTTGAGATGTAGGAGTCATGACATATCTCTGAACCCCAAAAAGTCAACATTCTTTGTGGAGGAAGGAAAACTACTGGGTCATGTAGTCTCAAAGGATGGTATCTAGATTGACCCTAAAAGGGTTAAAGCGATTCAACAGCTTAGCTTGCCATTAAGTAGAAGTGGATTGAAGTCCTTTTTTGGCTAGGTGAATTTCCTGCATGCTTTTGTTCCTAAATTCTCAAAAATTACTAAACATGTGATTGATATGATGAGTGAGAAAATTCCTTTTAAGTGGAATGATAATGGGCACAAAGCTTTCAAAGACATTAAGGATGCAATATCTCAATCACCTGTGTTGAAGAGTCCTAATTTCAAAAAGGATTTTATCATATATTGTTATGCCTCCAAGCACACACTTTCTGGTATATTAACATAGAAAGATGAGAAAGGACAAGAAGCACGCATAGATTTTATGAGTACACCTCTGAAAAGGCATGAGCTCAAGTACTCCCAGATGGAAAAACATGCCTTCACCATGGTAAAAGTGGTGAAATAGTTTAGGTATTATATTTTGCATTCCCATTGTACAGTCTTCATACTCTATATCATGGTGAAGAGTATTTTGACTCAGAAGGAGATTGGTATGAATAACATAGTGATTTGGATAGCGAAAATTCAAGAATATGATTTAATGATAAAGCCAACCAATTTGGTAAGGGGGAAAGGTTTATGCAAGTTGATAGCAGAAAATGGTCACCCATCTAAGAAAATTGATGAAGTACCCATGGTATTACTTGTTAGTCTAACTGATCCTTGGTTTTCAGACATGGCCTATTTTCTTACTTATGGTGAGTGTCCTAGTCATTTAAACCCTAAGGAGAGGCGTAACCTAAAGTTAAAAGAAAATAAATATGTGATATCCCAGGGGACATTATATAAAAGGGGCATTGATGGAACCTTTCTAAGATGTGTGGATGGTGAACAACAGAAAGAAATTTTGAAGGTGTTTCATGATGAGGCTTGTGGAGGTCACTATTCTTCAACTGTGACTGCATTTAAGATTCTTCAAAATCAATTTTATTGGCCCGACATGTTCAAGGATGCATACCAGTATGTTTGCAATTGTGAGAAATGTCATCTTTTTATTGGGAGACCTCATCTTGTAGTTCTACCTCTTAAACTAGTGATTGTTGATGAACCCTTCAAATAGTGGGGAATAGACTTTGTAGGCCCTTTGAATCCACCATCTAGCACTGGAAATGTGTATATTCTTACAACTATTGATTATTTTACTAAGTGGGTGGAAGCAGTCCCCACTAAGAAAGAAAAATATTAGGTTGTTTGTGAGTTTCTGTTAAATTACATTTTTGTTAGGTTCGGTGTTCCTGTTAAGATAGTAGCAGATAATGCTACATACTTTTCCTCTAAGGAGATCTCGGCTTTCTGTTATGACCATGGTATTTCTCTAGCACATTCTTCTGATTATTTCCCACAAGGGAACGGTCAAGCTGAATCTAGTAATAAGAACCTGGTAGCAATCATGAGAAAGTTGATGGATGATAGTCCCAAAGAGTGGCATAAGAAGCTATTTGAAGCCTTGTGGGTGGATCGAACCACTTTGAAAAGAGAAATTGGAATGGCCCCCTTCGAATTGGTATACGGGATAGGAGCACATGTCTCTTTGCCTTTGGAGCTCTCCTCAACCAAGCTCCAAGATGTTATTGAAGATTAATACTTTAAAGATTCTCTGGAGAAACGGGTCATGCATTTGAGTAGGCTGGAAGAAGAAAGGGAAGAATTAGTAGATCATATCACAAAGCATTAGCTAAAGGTGAACCAGATCTTTGATATGCGAGCACGACCTCATAATTTTATGGAGGGAGATGAAGTGCTTTTATGGGACAAAAGATGAGCACCCAAGGGAGCTCATAGAAAATTAGAATCTTTATGGAAGGGCCCATTTATCATCTTTGAAACACTGGGTTCAAATGCTTTCCGATTGTCTTATCCAGATGGTGTGAATTTGCCTTTTACCTACAATGGGAAAGACCTTAAATTATGCAAGATTCAATGAGGTACCCAATCAGTATCTTTGTACATGTTAGGTAGTTTTTCCCTGTTTTCCTTTTTTGTGTGTCATAGTGGTTTGTTTCTTTCCCTTTTGTTGACTTTTTTGCGAAACTAGTTATTCAGAGTTCTCTGCACATTGGGAAATATGCAGTCCCCAGCTAGAGCCGATGTTAGGGTCAGTTAGAGTCACCATATATTTTTTAAGTATCTAAGACCCTTACGAGTTCATTACCTAAAAGTTCATTAGCGCATTCCCTTGAAATTATTTCCTCACATTAATCCTTCAAATGTCAATGTTCTTCAGAGTTCTCAAGCGTAGCCTTCAAGTCTATCAAGTTTCATTTTTCGGTCTTCTTTGGATGAACCTTTTCCAACACTCTTGCCCCACTTGAACCACTTCAAACCACTTTGAACTCCGGTTCAAAGTAGTTTGAAGTAGTTCAATGATGTTTTGTTTTCTAATGATTATTTTTTGCAGGTGGGCCTCGGCCTATATCACCTTTGAGCGGTGAACCACTTCGAACCACTTTGAACTCTAGTTCAAAGTAGTTCGAAGAGGTTCAAAGATAGGTTGCAAAAAAATAATTAATGAAAGTACATTTGATGGGACACATGTCATAGAACGATGGCGTAATGATGGTTAATCTTAAAGAGGGCAGTTTGATTAGATCGGCACCACAAAGCTAAGCTTGAATTAAGTTTTGGGTAATGATTAAATAAGATCATTAGCACGGGCAGGGTATATTATTTAGGGAATGGTTATTAATGATATTAAAGGTGACATATAACAGGGGCATCCTATTAATGAGTCATTATTGCTCACATTATTTAAGATTAATGGCTCTAACTTATGCTCATTAAAGTTGAGTTTTCTAGGTGTTAATCTTTCAAAATATAAATAGTTTCATAAGTTTTTCTTCCCTGTCATTTGTCTACAGAGTCTCGGTAGTGGGAGAAGATTTGGTTTCAAGTCAGCTCAAAATAGGTAGCTCCTAAAGCCCTTTCCTCATTTCCTAATACTATTAAATATTTTGATTTGTGCGAAGGGGGAAGTTTGTGTTTTTGTTCTTGAGAAAAAGATGAAGACTAGTTTACATTTCTTCGAAAATGTTAAAAATATGCAATGTCGGGCTTCCGTTGTTTTAGACATAGACCTATTAGGAATTTATACAAAGAAAATAACAGTTGACCTCACAAATCGTGCATCAGAGGATCATAGTCTTGAGTTCTTGTCCAGTGGATTGTTAGAAGCCGTGACTTTTTCGCCAACAGCGGTATGTCCAGAATTGATTTACCAGTGTATTAGTAGATATGATGTCAAGTCCAAGTGAATTTTGAATGTAGAAGGTAAAATCCTTGTGCCAGTTAATAGGGAAACTATAATGGCTATTTTTAAAATTCTGGAAGAATCCTTTGTTAGTTTTACTCCTATTCAATCTCTAGCTCAGTATAGAGAGAATATAGAGAAAAATCGGAGTCATGTGGCTAGGAAATGGACCCAAATGAATTACAAAGGTGGGTCTCAGCTGCCTAAGGTTCTTACTAGGGATCACATGAAAGCCCTTATTCATGATGTGATAGTTTTTCTTCATAGGATTAAAGGTTCTGAGCAGGTTCTCCCCTATGAAGAATGGATGTTTCATTTTATAGAAATAGTCCTTGATGGAGGGCAACATATCGACTGGGCAAAAATCATTACTAGTTCCATGAGGTATCAACTCAAATAGGCTCAATCCATTTAGAAGGAGTTCTTTATGTCCTCTTATTTGATATATTGCTTGGCTTGTACCCAGGACTTGTTGGCCATTCAACACATTCCCTCCAATGAAGACCTTTTTATTTATGAGTATATTCCATTGTTAAGGAAGGATAAAATTTTGGAAAATTATAGGAGAGTTCATGATATTTTCTTGGGAAGATTATGTCAATAGCTAGCAGGAGTCTCAAACCAGAGAGTTTTGTTGGAGGCACAGAAACTGGTTAAGATCTACGGGAGCCTATATATTTAGTTCCCATGTTTTACCTACATATGGGTTGGAGGCTTTGATGACGAACCCCTCAAACTCCCAAGATTCGCTCTTGACTATTTTATTCTTGCAGAGGTTTGCAAAAAATTATTTGTGGTTGTTAAAAATACTCCGCCAGAAGAGAAATGGCCTTCTTTGTTCCCCATCAAAATTGGGAATTTAATCTGTAATAACATGATGGATGCTTTGGTAATTGGAAGCAATTTATTGAGTTTTCATTTGCAGTTTTATAAATTAAGAAGGGGTTTTGATAATAAAGGTTTCACTAGGCAGGTTCTAAGCCTGAGTAACTATCCTTCACCTAGTTCACATCTTGAGGACCTTTGGGAAGATATTGGTGATGAGGAGGCTATATGGAAACGTGATCATTCAAGACTGACAATTTCACAGATCAAAATGGTGCAGTTGAACTTTGATATTAACGGAGAAGAAGAAAATACTTCTAAAGTCACAGGTTTAGAAATTAGCAATGCAGAAGTAAGGATTCCCCCAGATATAGATTGGAACAGGGAGGAGGAAGAGGATAGAAAATTGAGGGCTTGAATCATTTTTGGAGTGACAAAAAATTAGTTGACAGAGAAGAAGAAAAGGATTGAGAACCCCCATCTCAAAAAGAGTAACACAGGTCTAGCCTTGAAAAATGTAAAACATTCTTCATCTAATGCATCTCTTGTGGTTCCAAATGTAGGTAAAGTTACATCTCCTAGGAAAAAGGTGGTATCTAGTGGACATCCGACTGCACCAAGGTCGAGCCTGAGAACTAGGTCAGAAAGGCATTTTGAGATGGCTTCATTAGGGCTTGATTACTTGGATGTGGAGATTAATGATGAAGATATCTCTTTCTCCTTGGATGAACAATATAAGGTTCAGGAAGTGCTTACCATTAATACAAAGGTACCTTAGGTTGAAATTACCCCCATCAAAACACCTGATAACCGAATGATGACTAGTTTAGTTCCTCCCTGGCTAACTGAATCTATGAACAAAAGAAAGAGTTTCAAGCGCATGTCACTTCTCTTGAAGGAAATAGTCATGAAATATGCTACTCGGACCCCTAAGGTGAAAAGAATGAAAAGCGATGCCAAGTTATCTACCAACCCATCTATTGGGAAGGTGACTATAGAGATTGCCATGTTCAAGCCTAAAGAGGGAGTTCAAGAACCAGAAGCTGAAGATTTTGAAGTCACAAAGATGGAACTCAGAGTTCTGAACAGGGATTCCAGAGATCACTTATTCAAATTCTCAGCTGATCATATGCTTGGGCAATCACAAAAATATGGAATGGAGAAGTGTGAGTTGAAGTAGCTGGTCTCCACCATGGCTGAGTTTCTTTCTTTGCTTGCTGATGATGGAGTACTACTACTGGCTTAATCTTCACAAGATTTTGATCTGAATTCAGTTGAGAATAAGAAGCTGGTGAAACAAATGCAACAAGGAAGAGTTCTGATGGAGGTTGTGAGGTCCTGGATAAATGATATTATAACTGAAGGGAGTGTTTTTATCCGTGAATTCATATCGACTTGCCTTAATGGGGAAGGATTACTCGGTGAGGTTCAGACCCTGATTACAAGGTGGAAAATGGAGGAAGGAAATGCGCAGCAATCATAATATAGGTTTAGGGGATAGAAACCTATGGTTTGGATCAATTCTTGGCTGAGAACCCAATGAAACTAGTGGATCCCTGTATGTTATTTATCTTGAAATAGAACTTTAGGTGGAGGAGAACACTATTTAAAACTGCAATCTCTCAAGCTAAGGCAATAGAGAAAGAAGTGTTGGGCATGCATGCAGATGCCCTCAAAGATATCAAAATAGTTAATCCTTCTAGTCTTCTGTAGATTGATGAAGTTAGCAAGGACACAAATGCTATGGTCAAGGTCCTCACAGATACCATGAATGCTCTTAAAGAGAGAGAAGCACCTATGGTCCAAGATTTCACAAGGATTGCAAATGTTGAGTCCATGTTACTACTGAATCGAGGTCAATTACCAAAGCAGACAGAAAGGATCAAGGAATTGAGGTGGGAGAAGAATGCGACCCAAGCAAAGCTAACTGGTTTGAAGAACCTATTCTTCCAGCCAGCCCAGGAATTGGTGAATGTATTTGAATCTTGGAAACTCGTAAAGGTTTCCACATCAGAAGGACCAGAGGGTAGTTAGTATTTTAAATGACAACATTTTCCTTTTCTTATGCTTTTAATGGCACGTGCTTTAAAACTCTGTTAGTTATGTAACTGGTTTAAATGGTTTTTTTTTTTGTGTCCGAGAGGCTGAGTTTTTCTGGAGGCTCTCTCAGACTTGAAACTATAAATGCTAGAGCATTGAATAGTAAAAGGGTTAGAAATTATATATAGAAGATAGATACTGGTTGTTTAAGTAGATAGATTAGATAGTCTTTTGTTTTTCTAAAACAGGGTGACTGATATTTTTGATTAGACTTTGATCTAATCTTTATGAATCCATGGATGCATAGTAAGGTTTATGATCTTTGAATCAAATCTGGAATACATTGATTGCTTTGGAAATTAGTATATTTGAATCTGTGCATGTATTATTCATATTTAGTTGCTTCCAGTTTCTCTCTAGTTTATTCTTCTTAAGTTATTTCATAGGCTTTTACTTCAAAAGCATTTAATAGATCTTAGATATTCTTATAGTTATTTCTTTTAGTTGTTAATTCTGCAAATCACCTCCATACCCAAGAGTATGTGAGTGGTCCTTCTACACTTTCAGGTTAAAGGTGTATGAGTTTATTTAATTTTTGATAATTCTTCAAATATCCTACGAGGGAGTTGTACCTTAAGAATTTAGAGGGAAGCAATTTCTTATGCTTACCCAACTGTTTAGCAATTGTTTGTCTTCAAAATTATAGAGTCTGTATTCATTTTCATTTAAAAAGAGGAAGGCAAATCTATTCGCCAACATGATATTAGCTTGGTAGGACCAAAGATATCTGAGTGCACAAGTTCCAATGGTTTTTCCTTCATGTCATGCCCATATTTCAAGAAGCTAACCCACTTTTGCTTTTCATAAAGGAAATGTTCACAAAACTCCAAGTTTTCTTATTAGAGACCTGATAGTTGATCTCTTTTGAGAATTACCTCTAGTCCCTTCTTGGTCATGTGGCTTAATGTTTGATGCCAAAGTGTTGCATCGCTGCCCATGACTGTCATAGAAACAACTACTTCGATATGTTTTTCAAAGAGATATAGAATACCAACTTTATTTCCCTTGGAAATGATTCCTAAACCCTCGGTAACTTTCCAAGTGTCTGGTTGAAAGTGTGGATGATATCCTTGTGCAAAGAATTGACTAACAAAAATTAGATTTCACCTCAACTTGGGAACATAGTGAACATCCTTTAACAACCAATGGCCATCATATTTTAGCTGTAACATAATGTCACCTTTGTCAACTATCTCACAAGACTTATTGTCTTGAAGAAAAACTTCTCCAAATTATCCTTCATGGTGATTTGTGAAGTAATCCATACATGAAGTGGCATGAAAGGAGGCTTCGGAATCTATCACCCAAGAATCCTATTTTGAGTCTCTTATAGAAAGAATTAAAGCAGTTTCATCTATCTCATAGGCTGTATCAACTTCACTATTCCTCACTTTTTCTTGTGCTTTCTTGTAAGCCTGACAATTTCATTTTGAGTGACCAGGTTTACCACAAAACCATCACTCTCCATTTCTACCTCTTGATCTTGATTGATTGTGTGATCTAAATTTTCTTTGATTGTAATAATTATTACTACTTCTATGATGGCTTCTTCCCCTTCTCTCGATGCTAACCACGGTAAGAGAATCACTGAATGGGGTGTCTTTGTCACTTCCTCTCATATCTTGACTAAGCAAAGTGGCAACCACTTCATTGTAGACTAGCTTCTTCTTTGTGGGATTTGAAGTGCTAACAACTGTAACTACGGGATCCCAATTGTCATGTAAAGAACATAACAAGATGATGGATTTAGCTTCATCATACTGTATCATACCAATTGAGGTTTCTTGACATAATAAAGTGTTCAAATCATTTATATGATTTGACATCGCAGTCCCTTCCTTCATTTTCAGCTTGTAGAGTTTCTTGATAATGAAGATTTTATTTGCAACCAATGTCGTCTCATACATGCTTTGAAGTTTTTCCCAAACTTCTTTTGTTTTCACCAGTAAATTTTAGCCCATTTTTTGATAAAAATTAGTCAAATTTTTGATACCCATTGGTTGAACAGATGACCAAAATTGTTGTCAAACTTTTTTCATTGATTAAACAACAGGAAAAATGATCGTCAAAATTCTGACCTCCTAGTAGTTGAATTATTGACCAAATCTTTGTCAAAGTAATCTTTTCAACTTGGAAGAATTGTAGATCAAACCTATTATCTATGCGACCAATGTTTGTCAAAATTGTGACCAGCGTTCATCGAAACACAAAATATAGTTCGTCTCTCTTTCGATGATATGTGGTCAGAATCGATGTCGAACACATAGCATTCTTGTCGAAACACAAAACATAGTTTTTCTCTCTTATGAAAACATGTGGTTGGAATCGACATCGAACACATAGCATTCTCGTCGAAAAATGGACCAATAATAATTTTTGGTTTATATATATATATATATATATATATATATATATATATATATATATATATATATATATATATATATATATATATATATATATATATATATATATATATATATATATATATATATATATTATTGATGGGTTTCTAACCAATTTCTCTATAACAATAACATATACAGATTACAAATTACAAGCAAGGTTAATTGGTATAATACACGTCATATGTTATTTCCATCTTTCTTAACTCTAGATTTTATTATGCTTAGTCTAAGTGTTGATAAGATTATATTATAAGAAATTGAGTGTTGATATTAAAAGGGCATACATACCAGTAACAACAATTTCCCTCACATCATTTCTTCTCATTGCCTCATCATACTTTTCCCTAAGTGCACCAAGGGCTGCAAAGAAACAAGATTAACAAATCACAAGCATATAGCGATGTTAGAATAGTTACTAAAATGGTTATAAATTATGTTCTTATAGTAAAAGAATACATGGGGATAAGTCTATTTAAGGTCTCTTGATTCATGGTAACTCATATACGAAGATATAACGCTTACTTATAGTTATTTTCTTTACAGGAAGAAGGAAATTCTGATTCTCATATTTAGAAATTCAAACTATTAAGGATTACATACGGCACATCCAAACACAACCAAGAGAAAGGTGCCAACACTTACTGCCAAAACCAGGAATAACTCCAAGAGAAAGCTTTGGCAACCCAAGTTGTGCTTTTAGCATTGAAATACAAGCATGACAAGACTTCACAAACACAATGAATTGGAAACTTAAGACAGATCATGTAATGCAATGAACCTTTGGAAATATAAAATAAGAAACTGAGTCTGGATATTAAAAGGGCATACATACTAGTAACAACAATTTCCCTCACATCATTTCTTCTCATTTCCTCATCATACTTTTCCCCAAGTGTACCAAGGACTGCAAAGAAACAAGATAAACAAATCACAAGCATATAGTGATGTTAGAATAGTTACTAAAATGGTCATAAATTATGTTCTTATAGTAAAAGAATACTTTGACATCAGAAAAAAAACTACACAATATTAAAACATGACATTGTGCTTTAAAAACTAAAAAGGTAATAATATATATGAGGCCATTCATTAATTAGCTGTTTAAATTTTTATTAGTTGAGAATTGATAGTCACTGTCAAAAGGACAAGAAACTTGGTTTGTGATAATCGTTAGAAAGAAAAGGAATATCCTCAAATATTTCATCATCATCTTTGTCCATGAAGACTAGAAGAATAGAAAGAGAGCTTTTGCATGACAATGATAACATTGAGATCTTGCCATTTTTCCTTATAAGACATGTTCTCTCAAGCCTCCTTACTTGAGGTTGACTTAGTAGCCTTGTCTAAGCTAAGAATGATAAAGAAAGAAATGAGAGTAATGACCAGCAAGAGCGTGGGTCTGGTGATAACAAAGATTAATAAGGGGCAGTAAACAAGTAATCAGTACATAGTCCTTAAGACCATAGTACAAAAATCTCAAAGTAACATTCTTAATGTTGACACATTCTATTATGATAGAAGTCAATGGGCCATTCATGATGAATAAAAGGAGTCCATGAATAGGATAGAGATGTAC
The DNA here is from genome assembly GCA_027943335.1 of Chamaecyparis obtusa. NCBI lineage: Eukaryota > Viridiplantae > Streptophyta > Pinopsida > Cupressales > Cupressaceae > Chamaecyparis > Chamaecyparis obtusa. The sequence continues at coordinate 76,324 of BSBK01008283.1, read as the reverse complement.
AGGCCCGTCTTGACAAATTAAAAGAGAAAGAGAGTAAAATGTTGATGAAACTTTTCTAAAGCACACATAACAACCTTATACATAGTAAAATTGAATGTAGGACAGTCTTTCAAAGGAAAAACATATATGAAAAGATTCAAATTACATGTGAATACCCTCCTAAGTTGGGCTTTATAGAGATAATGTGTCCCAGAGAGAAGAGTTGTGTAATGCATCATCCCATATAGTAGGTTTGGGTGTTGGCATACATTGTATTAACAAAGAAAAAGTAGAAGCTTCAGGTATGCCAGGTAACATGGTAATATGTCTACATCTTTTCCCCTACAAAATGTTGTGTTGAGGGTTACGAAAAGAAAGTTAGCTTGCAAAATTGAATCTGGAGAGAAGCCACATAGTGTCTTTGCCCATTAGAAGTTGTAGAAGGTTGCTAGGTCAGCAGAGAATGAAGTATCATTAAGTGTTCAACTTAGGAAAGACTTAAATGAAGAAGGTAGTTTATGAAGCCTTAAAAAGACCTCTTTCCATGCCTCAAAGAGACCTAACTCACCTTGAACTCAATAGGAACATAGCCTATATGCAGGCAAGTGACTATATTAAGGAAATAATGAAGAGTTAAGAGGGAGAGATCAATCTATGATATGTGTAGTGAATAGTTTTGAATAGTTCCAACCATTTAGGAGAGTGGAGGTAACATCTTGGAGACTTTATAGGAGCTAACATAGGAAAAATAGATTGAAAAGTATACAATCCATTTGTCAAACCCTACAATAGAATGGAAGATTTTTCAATTTTGAATTTGTAAAATATTTCATATCACAAAAAACTAACCAAAGATAGATTATTAAATTATTCATACCTGTGAATAATTATTCCTCATGTCTAAAATTCTCTTAGACATTTCTAGCTTTCCTTTTGGATAGGTCTTTTGGTTCCGCATTCTAGGTTCGGTCACCCTTATTTTCAAAGTTGGTTTTAAGTCCTTAAATGTTACCCTTTCTATTATCCCTACCTTGGACTTATTTTGTGTGAAATTAGGACATCCTTGGTTCAATGGCATGAAAATTATTCCTTCTATTATCAATAAGTGTTTAAAGTTTCCCCACAACGAGCAGGTTATAACAATAAATCAGTCTCTTTAGCCCTTAACTAAAAGGGTGGTAGACCCGCCTAATGAAGAGACCAACCTCAGTCTGTGAAGGAGCCATAATATCTGCAACAATTAGAAAATGTTGGTGAGTTGGTTTAGTGATTACCAAGGAGAGTATTGATGTTGTTGATGTTCTCATCATTGAGATATCACAAGATTATAAATCTCTTTTAGTAACCATATAATCGACTGTCACAATGAAACCTATGATGAATGAAAGTTTAGATTATTAAGTCTGATTAGGCTTATTCACCTTCATTTGTCAAGCTCTACATCACTCCAAGTCTCAATTAACACTATGAATTATGATCTATGATACCACTTATAAATGTTAAGCTTATCCAATTGATAAGATATATATGACAATATCATTGCTATCTCTAATTTGACAATTGGATTTATGCAAGGTGATTAGGTCTATATATAGGTAATGCTAAGATTATTTGGATTAATATGTATAATCTACAAATAATAATGTGGATATAATATTAAATCACTGTTGTATCTGATGACTTTAGGAATTATGCAAAGTTAAGATATTCCAATTTGTAGATATTCATAGAGATCTCTGCTCTTCCTGAAGTATCGATATAAGCTATACAATGAACCTCCCTCTGATGATAGAAATGATTCTATATAGTGTTGTGTCTGATATGTCAATATAACTATGCAATTATGAATATGAGGCTCTACTTGATATGGCAATATCATAGTACAAGCATGAAATACCCAAGTTGTGCTTTTGGCATTGAAATATGAGCATAACAAGACTTCACAAACAAAATAAATTGGAAACTTAAGATAGATCATGCAATGCAATGAACCTTTGGAAATATAAAATAAGAAACTGAGTGTTGATACTAAAAGGGCATACATACCAGTAACAACAATTGTCCTCACATCATTTCTTCTCATTGCCTCATCATACTTTTCCCCAAGTGCACCAAGGACTGCAAAGAAACAAGATAAAAAAATCACAAGCATATATCGATGTTAGAATAGTAAAAGAATAATTTGACATAAGAAAAAAACTACACAATATTAAAACATGACATTGTGCTTTAAAAACTAAAAAGGTAATAATACGAGACCATTCATTAATTAGCTGTTTAAATTTTCATTAGTTGAGAATTGATAGTCATTGTCAAAAGGACAAGAAACTCATCAATGACTTTGTCATTCCCATGGTTTAATGTCTAAAGGACAACGACATATATAAATAAATCAATGTTTATAGATGGATTGACAATGAACAAAGAGGTTTCAAAAAATAGTGATGTGTACATTGTCAAAGAACATTGTGGTATTCACAATCAAAGAACAAAGATGTGTTCAAGGTTATAAAATAGTGATTTGTTTTAGAATGTGAAGGGTACAGTAAGAATAGTAGTAAGTAATGTTGCAATAACAATGAATGCAGGACAAAGATGTAATGGAAGTGAAAAAATAGTGATTGTTCAAGGGTTTTTCTATACAAAGTCAATGGTGAACAAACATTGATACAAAACAATGAAATGACAGGATTCATGAGGAAGATGAGTTGTTCACCATTCTTGATGTAGCAAAGTCAACAAGATCAGTCGAAGGCCATAAAAAAAAAAAGTCACAATTATCTAGGAACTATGTTAAAGCACTGTCCCAAGAAATGATGAAGGTGTGTTTTCAAGAACAGAGATGGAGTCCTTTTTTTGACAGAGGGGTCACGTTTTAGAGAGGGATGAAAAGAACCATAATAAAAATGTATCATTTTATTATTTTTTCATCATGAATATATAGCATGGTGAGTTTGTAAATAATTTTCATAAAGAGAGAAAAAATATACCTAATAGGAACATAGTAAAGTATCATATGGGGAAAATTAGAGGCCAAAAGGACATCAAGTGACAATCACAAGAACCTTATTGCAAAGATAATGGTCAAGTGGGCTTAAAGACAATGTTGCTATAATGCATTAGCAATACATAACAGTGATTAGTAAAGTGTGCAAAAAACCAGTGATCGAGTTGTTGGATACAATTGTTTGAAGGACATTGTTGGATTAGCTATATGTTGTCTTTGATGTCACACAAATGTCATATCAATTATCATTCTTAGTATCTACCAAGTTTAGTCGGTCAGCTAAGCGGTTCTCAGTATCTACCGAGTTCAGTCAGTCAGCTAAGCGGTTCTCAGTATCTACCGAGTTCAGTCGGTCAGCTAGGCAGTTTTTAGTGCCTACCAAGTTCTCTCGAGTGTCTAAAGGAAACATGATAGGATAACAGTGTTAACTGAGTCTCCTCAATTATCAAAGGAAAATTAGTGGTTGCCGAGCTCTCTCGGTCTCCAAAGGATGTTGCAGAATTTGCTGTGGTTACCGAGTTCTCTCGGTCATTGAAGGAAATCTTTTTAGGATTAATGTTTACCGAGCAAGGTCGGCCCTTTCAAAGAATTTTGTTATTATAGTTTGTTTATCCCAGCTGACTGTTATAATAATTATTAGTGCCGACTTGTCAAATGATTATGAAATGGCATATATATATAGAAGGTCAAATGGTGGATAAAACATATATAGCATGCAAAAATCATTTTGAAGAAAGGTGTGTGCAAATTTTGAAGGATGGTCAGATATCCTTGAGGAGCAGCAAAGATTTAATTGATTAGTAAGGATCTAGTGAAACAGAACAGAGATCTATATTCAGCAATTCAGTTGCAGGTTATTTCATTGTTACTCTCTAGCAATTGTAGCAGTGATATCAAAATCTCTTAACCGAGTTGGTTTAACAACCATTTTGTAAATCCTCTAACAAGGTAACAATTCTATTGAATTATTTCAAGACCTCTTACAAGGCCACTCCTAGCAGGGTGATTAAATCCTCTAACAAGGTCACACCTAACAGTGTGTTTTGTAACCTTTTACTGGGTTGGCTTCTAACCGGGCATCACTTCAGAAGAGTGAAAAATAGTAACTAGTTACATTGGTGGTTTTTCCCATATTGGGTTTCCACGGTAAATCTGGTGTCTCTTGTGTTCATGTTATTTTCTTTATTCATGTAAGTTAATCAGTGATGAATGCTTAAGAACAGTTTAATTATTACACACTTCAAGGATCAAGTTTTCAGCATTTCTCTGTATATTTACCGAGTGGCACAGTAAATAATTTGTTAAGATATTTAAGGGATCAGTGGTAATATTTTTGTGGTTAACTGATTCACCCCCCCCTCTTAGTTACTGCATCTATATTTCCAACAATTGGTATCAGAGCTTTTGGTGCTTGCAGGAAGGGTTTCAAGGACCTAAGCTAAAGATCAGGATGTCTTACAAAAGAGAAATTCCAAGGCTTAACAGAAATAACTTTTCAGCATGGCAAGGTCTCATGAGATTACATTTGGCTTCCATTGGTGATTCAGGATGCAAATATATTGATCAAGAATATACAATTCCTACTGGCACATTAACTGTTGAAGACATTGCAGAGAAGAAGAACCATAACACTATGATGATAGACATTGCATCAGCTCTTAGCTATGAAGAATTTGATGAAATCAAAGACTGCACAACTGCTCATGAAATGTGGAACAAGCTGAAGAAAATCTATGGTGGTGATGACAATGTGAAGAGAGCCAAAGCAGAGAGCCTAAGAGGACAGTTTGATCAAATGAAAATGAGAGAAGAAGAAAACATTGCAAAATATGTTGAAAGAATCAAGACAAGTGTTAGTGCAATCAGAGCTTCTGGAGGAAAAATTGATGATGAAATAGTTATAAGTAAGGTTCTTAGAACATTACTCCCTATTTATGCAATAAGAGTTTTTTCTATTCAAGAAAGAAGATGTGAAGAAAATCACAATATAACTTTGGATGCCTTAGTTGGAAGATTGACAGCCTTTGAACTGGATAACTATGACAACTATGTTCCAACTTCTAAAAACATTGAATCAGCTTTTGAGGCCAAACTTTCACTCAAGAAAGGGAAGAAAATCCAATCAGAAAGTGAAGAAGAATTAGAGGAAAGTTCTGATAGCGATCTTGAAGTTATTGAAGCATTACTTGCAAAGAAGTATTCAAGAGGTAGAGGACAATACAGAGGTAAAACTCCCTTAATCTATTTTTCATGTGAAGAAATTGGTCATATTGCAGCTAGGTGTCCAAACAAGCAAAGCAAAGATGAGAAGAAAAATTACAAGTACAATGGCAAGAAAAATTTCAAATCATTCAAGGATAAAGGTAAGAAAACATGTTTCTTAGCTAAAGATTCGGATGATAGTGAAGAAGAAATGGTTTTCATTGCTGTAAAAGATGAATCTGATAATGATGAAGATGAGATGGCACTTATCTCTCATATAAGCAAGAATGATACATGGATTATAGACAGTGGATGCTCACATCATATGACTGGTGACAGGACCAAGTTTGAATACTTTGATGGTGGTAATGTAAGGTTTGGAAACAATCAACCCTATTGTATAAAAGGAAAGGGAAGAATTTCATTAACCAAAGAACTTATATGTGATAATGCATATTGGGTCGAAGGACTAAAGCATAATCTTCTAAGTGTAGCACAGCTAATCAACATTGGATTCAAGGTTGAATTCATGAATGACAAAGCAAGACTACTGGATGACAAAGGAAAATTGATAGGATCAGGCAAACAAACCAAAGGTAACCTATTTTATCTTGATCTTGGTGATTACTCATGTTTTATTGCTCAAATTGAAGAAAGTTGGTTATGGTACAAAAGGTTATGTCATGTAAATTTTAACAACATGATAAAAATAAGTAAATTTAAGAAAGTAAGAGGTATTCCTACTTTGAAGAAACCTGATGTTGGTCTATGCAAGAATTGTCAAATTGGTAAAATGGGAAAGTTTAGTTTCAAAAGTAAAAACTATCAATTTGAAGATATTTTGGAAATTGTGCATACTGATTTATGTGGACCTATTGGAATTGAGAGCTATACCGGGGAAAAATTCTTTATTCTCTTTGTTGATGATTATTCTAGAATGATGACTGTTATGTATTTAAGAGAAAAGTCTGAAGCATTTGAGAAGTTCAAATGGTATTTAGCAAGAGTAGAAAAGGAAACAGGAAAAAGAATAAAATGCTTGAGATCAGACAGAGGTGGTGAATTCATCTCCCATGAATTCAATAATTTCTACATTGAAAGAGGAATCAAAAGACAGGTATTAGCCCTGAGAACTCCTGAGCAGAATGGAATAGCTGAAAGAAGGAACGGATCTATCATGGACTGTGCAAGGACTCTAATGATTGAAAAGAACATTGCTATGAAATACTGGAAGGAAGCTATCAGCACTGTAGTTCATACCTTGAACCGAGTACAGCTAAGAAAAGACACATTCAAGACTCCATATGAGCTATGGTATGGCTACAAACCAAATGTAAGTTACCTAAAAGTATTTGGTAGTAAATGTTACATCTTGAAAGAATCTAGAAAATGAAAATTTGATGTAAAAAGTGATGAAGGAATATTTTTGGGATATTCTTGCAAAACTAAGGCATATAGATGTCTAAATTTGTCCACTCACAAAATCATAGAAAGTGCACATGTGAGAATTGATGAGTTTGTAGAAAAGATTGAAGAAGAAAACAAAAAGGAACCAGAGGACTACAGAAAATTTGTTTACATCGAACTTGATACATTGCCAGACACATGTAAGGAGACTACATCTACCGAGCCCAGTACAATAACCAAGTCACAAGAAGAAGTTCAGACCGAATCACAAAGTACCGAGTCTCAGTCTGAAGCTATCGAGCAAATATCTACCAAGCCCGAGCAATCTGAACCTGAAGATGAAGAAGATGACAATATAACTCATTCAGGAAGCAAGGAACCTATATTAGCCAAGTACGTCAGAAAGCATCATAAACCAGATCAGATTATTGGAAACAAATCAGATGGTACTATGACAAGAAGTAAATTAAAAGGTACATATTTATTTGCTGATTTTGAACCTAAAAATGTCAAAGATGCATTAGAAAATGAAAGTTGGATTGAGGCTATGAATGAAGAAATAGAGAAAATAGAGAAAAATAAGACATGGACTCTTGTACCTAGGCCTAAAGATAAAAATGTAATTGGGACAAAATGGGTATTCAGAAATAAGTTGAATGAAGATGGTCAAGTATCAAGAAACAAAGCAAGATTGGTATGTAAAGGATATTCTCAAGAAGAAGGAATAGATTATGGAGAGACTTTTTCTCCTGTTGCAAGATTAGAAGGTGTGAGGACTTTACTTGCATATGTAGCACATAAAGGATTTAAGGTATATCAGATGGATATCAAATCTACTTTTCTCAATGGTATTTTTGAGGAAGAAGTCTACATCAAGAAACCTGAAGGTTTTGTTGATCCAGACAAAAGGGATATGGTTTGCAAATTACACAAAGCATTGTATGGTCTGAAACAAGCTCCTAGAGCATGGTATGAAAGATTACATAACTATCTTACTCAGATTAATTTCAAAAGGGCTAATGACAACAACAATTTATACATCAAAGAAGGATCAGATAACAAAATTGGTTTGGCAGAAATATTTGTGGATGATACTGTGTTTATAGGAAATGATGATCAGTGCAAGGAATTTTCAGAGCTTATGAACAAAGAATTTGAAATGTCTATGTTTGGTCAGATAAAATTCTTTGTTGGACTTTAGATTCAGCAGAACAAAAATGGTATCTACATTACTCAGTCTAAATATATCAAGGAAATACTTAAGAAATTTGGTATGGAAGATTCAAAACCAGTTGGTACACCCATGTGTATTGGACTAAAGCTTACCAAAGATGATGATTCAAAAGAAGTAGATCAGACCTTATACAGATCAATGATGGGAAAATTACAGTATGTAGTACACACAAGGCCTGATATTGCCTTAGAAGTTGGAATAGTGGCAAGATTCTCAGCTAAACCCAGAGAAAATCACATGATGGCAATCAAAAGAATCTTGAGGTATTTAAGGGGAACTAAAGATTATGGCTTGTGGTATAAATTTGGAGGCAATCTAGATTTAAAAGTGTTTACTGATGCTGATTGGGCAGGAAACATTGATGACAGAAAGAGTACAAGTGGTGGTGCATTCTTTCTTGGCAAGAGGTTAGTATCTTGGACTAGTAAAAAGCAAAACTGCACATCCCAATCCATAGCAGAAGCAGAATATTTTGCTGCAACAGTAAACTCCTCTAGTATTATATGGTTTAAACAGCTTTTGGAAGGCATGAAGGTTGAGATCAAAGAACCAGTTGTTATGTTTTGTGATAATACAAGTGCAATAAATATTTCAAAGAATCTAGTAATGCATTCCAAAACCAAGCACATTGCAATTAAATATCACTTTGTCAGAGAATTGGTGCAGGACAAGGAAATCAGATTGGAATATATTCATACAAAAGAACAAATTATAGATATCTTCACCAAGCCACTACCTAAGGATGCATTCTTGTATCCAAGAGGCAAGTTAGGAGTCACTCCCCTGTCCGAGGTTCACTAAATAAAGTTTTAGTGATGCATCAACCAGAACATGTGGAAGATCAATCAGTTGATGCAGCATAGTCAAGGAATCATTGCATATGAATCAGTACATAAGGTACATTGATATTTACTGAAACTGTGTAAGTTGTCTTTGGCATGTGTTGTCAAAGAGGGAGAGTTTGCTGTCATTTCAAGAAATTTCTAAGAAGAATAATTTGAGAAGTTAAGAGGGAGAGTTCTCAGTCAGAGAAAGATCAGAGAAAGAAGTTTGAAGATGATGGGAATCAGAATGAAGCTAAGGATATGTTTCTTACTCTTGGTTTATCGGTGAAATTTTATTGTGCTATGACATGTTGTGTTGCCATCAATGCCAAAGAGGGAGATTGTTGGATACAATTATCTGAAGGACATTTTTGGATTAGCTATGTGTTGTCTTTGATGTCACACAAATGTCATATCAATTATCATTCTCAGTATCTACCGAGTTCAGTTGGTCAGCTAAGCGGTTCTCAGTATCTACCGAGTTCAGTCGGCCAACTAGGCAGTTTTTAGTGTCTACTGAGTTCTCTCGGGTGTCTAAAGGAAACATGATAGGATAACAGTGTTAACCGAGCCTCCTCGATTATCGAAGGAAAATTAGTGGTTACTGAGCTCTCTCGGTCTCCAAAGGATGTTGTAGAATTCACTGTGGTTACCAAGTTCTCTTAGTCACCGAAGGAAATCTTTTCAGGATTAATGTTTACCGAGCAAGGTCGGCCCTTTCAAAGAATTTTGTTATTACAGTTTGTTTATCCCAGCCGACTATTATAATAATTATTAGTGCTGACTTGTCAAATGATTATGAAATGGCATATATATATAGAAGGTCAAATGGTGGATAAAATAGAAAAAACATGCAGAAATCATTTTGAAGAAAGGTGTGTGCGAATTTTGAAGGATGGTCAGATATCCTTGAGGAGTAGCAAAGATTTAATTGATTAGTAAGGATCTAGTGAAACAGAACAGAGATCTATATTCACCAATTCAGTTGTAGGTTATTTCATTGTTACTCTCTAGCAATTGTAGCAGTGATATCAAAATCTCTTAACTGAGTTGGTTTAACAACCATTTTGTAAATCCTCTAACAAGGTAACAGTTCTATTGAATTGTTTCAAGACCTCTTACAAGGCCACTCCTAGCAGGGTGATTAAATCCTCTAACAAGGTCACACCTAACAGTGTGTTTTGTAACCTTTTACCGGGTTGGCTTCTAACTGGGCATAACTTCAGAAGAGTGAAAAATAGTAACTAGTTACATTGGTGGTTTTTCCCATATTGGGTTTCCACGGTAAATCTGGTGTCTTTTGTGTTCATGTTATTTTCTTTATTCATGTAAGTTAATCAGTGATGAATGCTTAAGAACAGTTTAATTATTACACACTTCAAGGATCAAGTTTTCAACATTTCTCTGTATATTTACCGAGTGGCACAGTAAATAATTTGTTAAGATATTTAAGGGATCAGTGGTAATATTTTTGTGGTTAACTGATTCACACCCCCCTCTCAGTTACTGGATCTATATTTCCAACAAGAGTGTCAATATGCATAGAGGTCATAAGATTAATAAATGTTTATAGCAGTGCTTTTAATAATGCTCCAAACATTGAGAATGCAAGATACCTGTAACGATGAACTTCATTTCGACTTGCGAATTGGCTGTCACTATTAACTCTAAGCTTATCTTTAAAGTTTGAGCTTCACTTGGTTTTGAGAATAGTTTAATATTCTCTACTTAACAAGGCCAACCATGTGAAGGTGTAAGCTCATTTGGCCCCTCCCCCCCCTAACATCACTCTAAATTCCCCATTAACATCTAATAACATTCATTCATTCATCCATTTTTGAAATATAACATTCAATCATTATAATCACATGATAACATTCATTAACACATAAAATTCATTAACACACAATATTCATAAATAATTCATTAACACATAAATTAATTAACACACAACATGCATCAATAATTCATTAACACATCATTCATCAACATTACTAGTACAAAATTACATCCATTAAAACAACATTCTTTTATTACCAAAAAATGTTAATTATAATCATTTCTTTTTGGGTTTCTTGCTATTTTTTTTTTCATGTAATTTCTAAGAGGAAGATCAATGTCCTCATTATTCCCCTCCTCTATTGTTTCTAATGGCAACACATGTCTCCTCCTCATCTGTTCAGGAACAGAAGGCTGCTGCACCAAAGTGGGGTCCGTTGCAATAACAACTATGTCATGAGTTAAATTCACACATAATTAATTTAAAAGAACAAAACATAGATTTTCTTTACCTGAATGTGCCACATGATCTACATGGTGATCACTCTAAACATCCTCCATCACTCGTTCATCATGACATTCTATATCCTCTAAAATATACACAAAAAAGGTTACACCAAGTTCAATTTAAGATGTTAAATTATATTAATAATTACATAATTAGTTTTAAATAGAAAATGAGCACCTCCATCGACACTACGATGCACATCAAGGGCTTCATCATGCGGTGTATGATCTGTGTTATGATTAAGAGGCTGCATTGCAATGTCATGTACATTATTATCAAATAGATTGTTGCTCAAGTATTCAATTTATAATATATTTTTTGGCATATTTACCTATGCACATGATGTAGGAGACTCTTGGGTTGGGCCAGTGGAAGCTTGGCATAGGTGTTCAGCCACGGCTTGATAGCCTTCCTTGAAGGTAATTTTTTTGTGTTTTGTTGTGGCTTCTAAATTAAATTCACAGCACTACATGTTTTGATTAAACAAAATTATTTACATTTTATAAATAATTTTTCTTTGCAATTCATTTGCTGCTACTTACAATTCGTGCTTTAATTTTGGAATATCCACTAGAGCCAAGTCTGTGCTACCCAATCTTTTGCAGCCTGGCCTTTGTTGCATTTGATGTGTCCTGAAACCTATGAGAAGTTTGAAATATGTTAGATGATATAGATATAAAGATCACTAATTAGTGCATTATTACATTGTATTAGTAGTTAATACTATTGCATACCTTCTTCTCTCATTTTCTTGTGTAATTCCTCTTTGAGCATCCCCTTTCTCCTTTGCATCCAAAATGAACTCATTCCAATCCCTCACTAGAATAAAGGGAGGATGCTCATACTTTGGGTTCTAGACGAGACTCTTTCTATATGAGTCCCTCACAGTCTTAAGATGTTTGGCAGCTTTTTCTAAAATTTTCTTCTCCTCAAAAATATTACTACCAAACTCATGCTCTAAATCTTTAGTGAGCTGATCTTTTAATTTTTTGTCTTGCAAGTTCCACCTTTTAAGAAAAAACACAAAATTGTTAGATAGAAAAATTAACTAAAGTTGTGTACCTTGAATATAGTAAAAGAAAAGACCCGAATGAAAGGAAAAATATTGTACCAATTAATGATATGAAAAAAAATAGTGGGATAGGGTTAGTTCACTTATGATGTTCCACCTTGTACGTATGGTGGGCCTGAATATCTTCAGTGTGAGGTCATAAAGTGTCTTATAAAATGAATCATTTCCTGCAAAAAATGTCATTGGGTAATCAATCCAAAGCTTGTTATGAATAGGTAAATGTGTATTACAATATAAAAATAATAATTTTAAAATACCTGGAAGCTTAGGACATTTTAAAGGCATCAATTCATTATCGTCAATCAACAATGACATTTGCATAGCTCTCGTGCTAGAAACACGGGTAGATCTAGGAAATGATGGTGAATTATCACCAATACATGTACTTTGATCTGTATCTGGTGTAGCAGATGGTGCCGGTGTATCTCCTACTCCACAAAATTAATCCACTATGAGATACACCCAAGCTTAAAGTATAAATTATCAAATCATAATTAACACAAAATCAAATATAGCAAAACAAGAATTTACCAGGCATAGACCATGAAGGCATCAATGTTTTCATGCCTCTTGTTGCCGACATTGCACTCAACAATCTCAGATGGACGTCCATCGACCTCCTAGGAGGAATCACTAGCACTTGATGACCTGAACAATACATTGTTAGCAAAGACATTCTGAAATAATAAAAGTAAGAGTTAACTTGAGAAGTTTTTGAATGTTCCAAAGAAAAAATTCCTTGTAACTTGTCAACTAAAGAATTATTTTACTTGAGGCAGCTGAAGCTCTACTAGTACCGGCCTCACCGTGTTTTCCTTGACCAAGTACTTGAGTTTCCAAACAATCCTGTAACAAGAACACATATTACATATTTTACTTCACAACATAAAACAATATAAAATATAAACCTTTATTGAACTTTTTTTATAACTAAAGATTCATTATTGCTTACTTCATAATGACGTGCTTGCCCTAGCAATTTAGATAGCCTCTTCAGCATCTCCTCGGTTGGATTTGCTTCATCCAAAATGCTCATAATTTCTAAATTGATTTTTTTAAGTTTTTTCCTCAACATAATTGTTATATTAGGCATTTCTGTGATATCATCATCAGAAGGGGTAGCTATTACTTCTATTGCTGCAAGTGATTTTCCCCTATCTTGAACATAATATTATGATAGGAATATCAGTAAAACTATCATAAAAACTCGAAAACCCTAAATAAAATAATGTAATAATATAACATTTTTCAACTATCTAATTTGTACAATTTCAATAAGGTTTACCGTTGCTGAAGAATGGGTGTGAGGAGCATCCTCGTGGCCTCTATCATGTGGGGTATCCATATCATCCTGTGACAAAGATTAAATATAAAAACTTCAGTGAACTGAAAGCAATAGACTTAGCAAAAAAAACTTATTAATAAAATGGTATATAGTACTTACCACCCTTATGATAGTAACTTTGTTTATATCTATGCGATTTAAATGGTAATCTATTAGCATTTCTTCACCTTCACTTATTGATTTTATCGCACATACAAAAATTTGATTCCCCTCATGCACCTCAAATATGCAATTGGGTTTCTTATTAGTTGAGGAAAGTCACGTACTCTTTATAAAACCCACAATATTACCTATTTCTTTTGGTCTCCCATCAATGTACATTACAAATCTTTTACTTTGATCATTTTCTTTCTATTGTATATAATTTGTTGATAGTGCATACCTATGCATACTTTTTTTATATTGAACAATCCACATCCAATCATTGTAATTGTAACATGGACCGACATACTTGAACAATTCAACAACTTTGTTGTAACATACCTTTATCCCATCTATGGAAAATAGACCCAAACCATGTAATGAGGATGGAGCTATGTGATATATCCTCTCATTAACACAAAAATCAGTGTTAATTAGAGGTAAAAATCAGTGTTAATTAGAGGTAGCTCATTGGGTACCCATTCTTTCTCAATATGTGTGTACCGAAAGGGCACCTTGATGTCACATTTGGTCTCATCATCATAAGAACATGACCCCCCTTTAGCAAGGAAAAATTGCATGCATTTATCAATTTTTTTTCTAATCTTTTGACCTCTAGTTGATCTCCCCATTTTAGTCGTACTACATGTAGAACTTTCATCTACCATTCACTCATTTCCCTCATTCGATGTAGATAGATCTAACAAGTACCTATTTGGTGGGTCTTGCAATCCATCAAATGAGATATTGTCATGTCCCCACTTCAAATAGAATTTTGATAATATTTAAATAATATATATAGAATAATGAAGTCGTGACCCATACGTTCGGTTCTTCTTTATCTATATGTGGGAGATATAAAATGTACTAAGTTGATAGTGATTATATAATTATATGTCTATACAGTTCTTCTTTGTCTATATATATATTATATGATTATATAATATGTCTATTTATAACATACGTTCTCAATGATAAACAAGAAGAATATAAGAAATTTGTGTCTATATATTGACTTATACCTGCTGATCCATGTCACTGTGCACGATCAATGCCAAAGGGGTTAAATTTCCAGCATATGTTAATCATTTACCTTAAGTTAGCTAAAAATTACATGATACGTATGCTACAAATAACTTAGAAGACACTGTGAACAATATGCAACATCATAAACACAAACAAATTCACCTTATATATGGAATGTAAGATCGTCAACAGAAGGGGTGAAGATGTCTATAGTCAATTGCCTATTTTCAAAAAGGGTGATAATCAAACACAATATATATATGCATCAATAGCAATTAATTGAGCATTGTAAGAAAAACATTGGTAATTATAAATCACATATGTTGTAATCATTAGAATTGAACACAATAAATATGTAATCATTACAACTGAAATCACATATATACCTTGTACATTTCAATCATGTCATTGATCATCTTCTTCATCCATCTCATCATCATCATCATCATGATGAAGGGTGCTCCCCCTTAATACCACAAACACATAACAGAAACAGAGAAACAAAAACAACAATATGCAAGAACAAAAAATTGGCTTCTTATTATCTCCACAAATGTGGAATTAAAAATTTTCAAAATTACAATATGCAAAGCCACATGGGCATTCCCTTACAATATTCTATAGGACAAAGCTTCGAATCAATACCCAAATCTACTACCTAGAACTGCCCTAGACAACACTACGGGCCTTCTTTATATAGGCAATTTCTACCGCCCGAGAAGGTTCCAGAAATTTAGCCCTAAGGGCCGACCAAACTTAGAATTATTTTATTTTTCAATTTATTACATCAAATTCGGCTCAAAATAACTTTTGAAACCCGAACATAAATTTTGAAAGAAAATTATTTTCTGCCATTTCAGGTGACCCGACTTTTGGAGACCATAAGTCATCACCAGTTGGCCTGATTGACTATTGTAACCCCGTTTTGGAAATGCCACAAAGTGCTCTATAGGCTTAACGCACACAAGCACCCATCACCCAAATTTTTGACCTCATCTGGGGCCTCTAAATCCTTCAAAACTGAGTTCAAAGTTTCTATACCCTGCTACCAATACTGAAAATCTTCAATATCTTCAAAACTAGACCTGATCTAGCCATGAAACTTTGCTGGTAGGCTGATATGACTGAGATGAACCTCCACATGTAAAATCAGAACATTTCGAGATCGTAAGACCAACTTACTAAAAATAACAAGTTTCCATAAATAGTAGCTTTGCACAAGATAGCCCTTATTGAATACAAAAACATAAATATTTTTGGGTGATGCAAGATTGCTCTTACACCCAGGATGCTCCTGCATCACATCATCATCATCACCACCACCACTATCATCATCACCATCATCACCATCACCATCACCATCATCATCATCATCATCATCATCATCATCACCATCACCATCATCATCATCATCACCATCATCTTGATCTTCATCATCTACTTCTTCATCATCTTCAATATCTTATTCTTCCATAACATTATACTTTATCAGCCTTCCTCTTAGATCATGTCTAATAACAAATGATCAACCCTGTTTATGTGGAACCTCTGAGTAAAACATTTTCTCACATTGGCTTGAAAGAACATAGGGCTCATCTCCAACTGGGTCAAATGACCTTGTATTAATCATTGTAAATCTATTATCATGTTGAATAATAGTTCTATTTGGATCATTTTGATTCAGTCGTAGCTTGTACCATTTGATGACGAATAGAACTACTTTGAAGGAGTTAAAGTCTCACTTAATTATATCATCCAAGATACCATAGTATCAATTTTGAGATTGTTGAAGATGTACGTCATTTTTAGATGATATATTAGTGACCTCAAAAACTACAGTTATCCCAAAATCACAAGTTTTCTTCGTGTCATCCAACTTTTTTATGTGAAATTTGTGGCCATGATAGTACATAGCTTTGTGGTGCTTGACCTACAATTTTTTAAGCGTGTGAAAATTATTTGCATCATGAGTTGATACGAAACATACAAGTCATGATCATTAATAAATTTATATGTACCTCTCTACCTCTTAAACCATATGCTAGATCAATTACCATTGGTGTAACATTGAAATCGCCATTATGATGAGCTTCTCTAACCAATGAAGCAACAACTTCCCATTTTAATGAGAAACTATTTTTTTGACATCATTAAATCCATACCGTCATCCAATCAAGATTGTTCGCAATATACAAATGTATTGCATCCCACTCTCGACCAACTGTATAAAAAAAAAACACCAATTATAAATAACTTATATTGAAGATTTATAAGAATTAATTAACTACAATAGCATCTTATATTTACCTCTCACTTTCCTCAATCTACCTTTGCCCATCAAGTACTCCCCTTCCAATTTGTTAATGGAGTTGGGATCCCAAATATGATCTACATTGATCTTTGCTGCAAACTTAGGAAGATATTCACTAATGTACACCATGGTCTAGTAACCAAGCCTTTCAAAAATTTCAAGTGCCTCTCAACCATCCACATTGACCTAGTTGGTAAAGGTCCACACAATTCAATCTCCTCAACTTGATATATGAGGTAGTGTTCTTGTGCATTGAAAAAAGTTGGAGGTAGACACTTTTGCATTTCACACATAAGATGAGAAATTTTCCTCTTCCAATATTTTATATCTTCTTTATTGATTTGTTTTTATGGCAACCACCTTATGTATTTTCTAAGATCATATATAACTTGTTTGACACTATTGGTGAAGTGGTGTGGGAGAGATAGAGGTAGAACGTACTGCAATATTTGTAAAATGACTTTATCAATATTTTATAAAAGAATGCAATGAAAACTACATGCAGTATACAAATATATAGTGAATACAAAATAACATGAATTACCTTAATAAATGTATGCCAATCATGTGTTTTTATCCCTGACCCAAATTCAATTTTCTTTGATATGAGATTGTTTATGTTCGTAGCAAACCCTATGGGAAATCATAATTTTTTTATGACTTCTTTTATAGCATTTCTCTACTACTCCGATAATAACCAACTAAGGGCACTTGTATCAATTTGGTCTCCATTTTTATTTGATCAAATGACATTTTTCATTGCATGGTTGGATTCTTCAATGTCACTACAAATTTTGACAATTTTTTCTTTGTCACGCCTTCCATCCAAGATTTTCTATAATGTCTCTGTTACATTTTTTCCAATATGCATAGGATCAAACAAATGCATGATTGGAAGTTTCTTGTAGTACGTAACCTACTAAATTATGTGGGATAACTTTTTAGTCCTTTTGGAAGTTGGTCATTAATGCCTTGATGACCTTCATGAGCATCAATTACATCATCAGTAAATAAAACACAATATCAAAATATAAATTTCAAACAAAAACCATCAGAAGGAATGACATTACCTCGATGATTTATTTTATTGTATTCCAACTTCCATAGGAAAGGTGTGATTCTCTGTGGCTTTGATGTACTCTCTTCTTTCTCATTGAAAAGATGTTTTTTAGTAATTTGGTTCTTATGATTTCTGTGGAGAAAGTGTCTATTCTCATCGAACACCTGCTTTCCTAAACTTTTTGAATGATGAGATTTCATCTTTGGACCACAAACTGGACATCCAAATTTTCCCTTTGTCTAAAGACCTACAAGATCATGTATAATTGGATTAAATATGTTAAATTTGTGTTAGCACTATAACATACCAAAAAAGAGGTGTTAAGAAGAGAACATACCACAAAAATGTGTTAGCCTAGGGGCATCATGTATTGTCCATATAAGCATTGCATGGAATTGAAATTTTCTTTGTCCTATTGGTCTAGAGATGTCATACATAGTGACCCCATTCCATAACACCATCAACTCATCGATAAGGGGCTCAACATATACATTGATATCTTTAACTTGGTACTTACCTAGTTGAATGAAGAAAAACATTACATAATTATTATGATCATTTTGATGGATTATTTATAATAAATTAATTTAGATGATTATTAAATGAAAAAATACCTGAAACAATCAGTGCCAACATTATGTGCTCCCTCTTTATGGACATCCAAGGAGGAATGTTATTGTTGATAACAAAAACAGGCCACACCGAGTAAGTAGATCTCATCTCTCCAAATGGATTGACACCGTCTGCTGCCAATGAAAGCTTGAGATTACGAGGTTCTTCTTTAAAGTGTGGCCATTTTTCCTCTATTTCCTTAAATGTCGAACCATCTGTAGGCATTTGCATGTCATCTCAACTTCTATTACGTGCATGGTAATCCATAAATTGTGCCAAGCTATTGCACCTGAATAATCGTTGCAAATGTGGAATAATGGGAATAAACCGAAGAACCTTGTGAGGCACCTTTTTTGTTATTCAATCTGATCGATATCTACTAATATGACAAATAGGGCATTCTGTTGCAAATTCATGTTTTTTATGATATATAATATGATAATTTGGACATGCATGTATTGTTTGATACTCCATTCCAATATCTTTCATAATGGCAGATAATTCTTGGTACGAGTGAGGTAGAATGTTTGATGGTGGTAACAAACACTCACCTATCAACCTATGACCATAAATATAATTTTTTAATTTAAAGAATATTAATTTCTACATGATTCACCCAATGTTAATTGTAAGGGAATTATAACTAAAATAATGAAAAAAGATGACATACCTTAACATACGTGTCATTTCTACGTTGGATAAACCATTCATAACATTTAAGTTTACCAACAACAATACAACGAAAAGAAGAGTTGTTTGGGAGCCTTCATATAGGGGCTCGTGTGCCTTCTCAAGTATAGGTACATCAAGGTCTGCATCAAAATCATCATCATCATCATCATCTTGGTCATCATGATCTTCTTCATCATCATGGTCTACTTCCATGGGATCATTACCTTCTACTTCTATATTCACACCTTCATGTCTCCTCATTTGGAAATCCACATGCTATAAATTGTCATGGTCCATAACATGAAACCCAGGGTGGTTGACCTATATGAAAATGATGACCTTATATTAACTATGACCATGATGTCATCATCAAATCATGTCTTATGTATTTTATAAATTATTAAAATACATACCAATGGATGAAATTTGTTCCCCCCTTCAATGTGACCATGCTGCCTACAATGTTCCTTAGTTGTTTTGATTAGATATCTTTGAGTCTTTAAGCCCTTACAAATTTTGCAAGGACAATAACATTTTCTATCACCTTTTCTTTTTAAGCTAGACCATAGTCTAGAAATTGTCTCCCTATTTTGTTGTGCATTGATATTGTCAGACATGGTCTTTCTTGAATGGAATGACTCATTGGTGGAAGAAGGATGACTTGTTTGCAACTTGAAAATTCTATATCAAGTGTATTAAAATAATATCCAACATTAATAATCAAGTAAATTCTAGCAAATCCAATTGAGTCGTATTTATTTATCATGTGACATTCTTTCTTACAAAGAATTGTTTTTTTTTTCTCAGGGGATGCCCTCATATGGATGAGGTGTGTATCCAATAGAACAAGGGATGCAAGCATAAAAGTTCTTGCCTTATATAATGTGTTTGGGGTAAGCTATGGTGTAATGAGAATATGGTTAAGTAGCATAGATTTTATGAATATGTCTTTTGGTAGGGTGAAATTTTTTGACTATTATACAACATAAAGATTACATTGAATTCAAGTACTTTTAAAGTTATGTTCTCTAATATCTTGGGTAAGTCTACAAATAGATTAACTCTCATAAAGATAAAAGATTGTGAGGATAATGACAAAATATCTAGTTAGCAACTTTTGTACTGTACCTGAACCTCACCTTGCCAACACAGTTAGAAATCTATGGGCAGTGGTAATCAAATTTCTCAACACAATGGTTGCAAGAAGAGAAATGCTTGGAATGTATAGGCCTGATCTGAAGAAATCAACAAATAAAAACTAACATGAAAAATGTTAAATTGAATGACATTTTATTATAGAGATAAATGTGTTGTCTAGATTACTACATTTCAAATAGAAATATTGATATGCTAGAGTACCTTTCAAGTTGGGCAAAGCTGAGACCAAGGAGAATTTCTTCACTCTCTATATGCATGATGGTGTATTGATTTATTATCATTTCCTTGTATTTATTTCATTTTTTCATGAAGTTTTAAGGCAGAGAACACAAGTTGTTCTTGAGTGTCCTGTACAGGGGTTTTGCAATCAGCAATCTTGTTTTGAAGTTACATTTGAATAAATTTGCACATGATATACCATATAGAGCCTCATGAATGAGTGATGAGAAAAGTCTTGTGAGTAGGGAACATGATTATGTAGATTTTTCTATTGGTGAGTACAAGGAGAAATTTTTGTGTGATATAGTACCAATGACATGTTGTCACATACTCTTAGGAAGACCTTGGTAGTCCCTAAGAAGGAAAATATAATGGGTACAAGAATACTTGTTCATAAGGATGGTAACAAGTTTATCCTCAAGCATTTGCAAAAATAATTCTTCATATGAGATAAGGGTTATCTGTTTTGGAAAGAAAGAGTATGCTAATTTGAAGAGTTGCACAAGGAAGAGGTCTATGAAAGAGGATTAGAAGATTGGAGCATCAATAATGGTTCTAAAAACTGATGATTATGATAGTGAACAAAAGATGGAAAATAGGAAGAGTAGTGTGATTGAAGAAGATATAGTTATGTGCACACATTGGTGTCCTATCATTGCACAAGTGCAAGATGGTAAGGGTCTATTCATGGAGGGAAGAAAAAAAGGTCATTTTAACCTTACAAGGAAAGAGGAGAGATAGTCCAAATAATTCTATGGTGACTATCCCAAACAATAGATAAATGATGGAATTGCTAACATGTTTTCTTTTCATGTTTCTACACATTTTGCCTAACATCAACTTTGGTAATTATGATAGCTACAGAAGTGGGGATAGATTACGGCCTGAAGATGAAAGGGAAGTTCTTGAAAGAGTTCTTATTCACCATCTAGATGCAACATCAAAGATAGGTTGTGGTGTTGACTTCATAATGGTGCGATTCTGCCCTGCTTTTTCTCTACATTTTTGCAACTTATTTTCTTGCACAATCTTCTAAACAACCCTTCCTGTTAGCTGATGTGAGTTTTAGGTAACAAGAAATCCAATTTTCTTCCTATACCTTTATATCTTTCTTTATCATTTCATATAAACATGGGGATACAAACTAAACCATGTAAAGGACTTGTAACTGGACAACTCTCTGAAGCATCTTAAGTTCTGTAAACATCAGTTTCCAAAAGGGTTTTTAAGTCTTGAAAATTCACCAGTTACATTTCCTGCATTTATGTTTTGAAATTTCAGATCTCAAAGTCTTTTGGAGACATAGAGAATAGAGAACACATAATAAACCCAAGTTCTAAAATAGGAGCAAGAACTATTTGAAAATTATGAAGCTGTATTTGTTTGAGAAATTAGTTAACATTGAGTATTTTTAGAATAGCTTCTTTTTAGGCACCAAGAACATTCACAGACGATTTACATAGCCCTTGATGAAAATGCTAGATTTCAAATGTGTAGGTGGAAATTCATGTGGGAGTATTTTATCTTCACAGTAGAAGAATTTTGATATTCTAAATTGTTTCCCAATCCCCCTAATATGGAGTAGTGGCAGGGTGCATCATGTGGACTGCCTTCTAATGTATCCATAGCAGAGAGTTTAAAATATTGCAAGCAACATAGGAAGTGGAAGACGTATCCCTTATGTTTAGGAGTATGCACCTCCTCAAAGTAGAAAGGAGAATTTGTAACTAGGCTAGTAATTATTAAGTTTCCACATGACTTTCCCTAATGTTAATCCAAGTTATTAAAATGATATGCATACAACTTCGCATAAACTTAATAAATGATAGTTGTGGGATTGATTATTGAACAATTAAATGTTAATTAAGAAATTAACTAATAGATAAAGGATACTTAACCTCTAGGAACTATGCAAATAAATAAATCTAATGTTATATTTGTTAAAAACATATAAAAAAATTCATATGATAAATTTTAATCCAAAACTCAATGATTTGATCCAATGCAATGATCACAATTCAAAGCCTCAAATTATTTGTTTAAGCCTTTTGTTTTCTTATTTTTAGGAATAAAGATAAGAAGTTCTAATGTATGTCAATCAGAGCAAAAAAGAAGTTAAATGCAAGAAAGAGTTAATAGCCACTTCAATAGTTTCAGACATTGCCTAGAAATTAGTGTATATTATATGGTGTACATATTTGAGAAGAAAGGGTAGAGCTCAGTCGAAGTCAGCAATGGAAGCATTCATTCTTGGGCTATTTCAAAATATATTGTTTATATCTATCAGTGGAAAGTGCATGACAACAAATAAATCAATTGCTAGACTCTTGCAGGAGGGAAGTTACTAATGTCAAACAAGGAGAATAGAGACTAGTCAAGAATGAAGTGACATTATGTAGAATATTGACATGCATTAAGTAGAAAGAGGTTAAAATATATATAGGCTTAAATTTGTAGTGTATAAATAGCTCTTGAAAATGCCAAAGGTTGCACATTTGATTCAACATTTCTATCAAGAGTTTAAAATATATATAGGCTTGACTTTCACATTATAAACCATTTCTCCACTTTCAATCATAGCTGGATTATATTTTCTTATTCATATTTTCTTATTTTTTTCTTAACTACTGTACCCAACCTAAGTGACCTTACAATGGCCTAACCAACCCATTAGACTAGTCTATCAACCTTTCAAGGCACGGTTGTCACTTTAGTACAAAGTGCTTCCTGGGCCTGCAAACCTAGGTTTCTGCATCTAATACCAAGTTTTACCATAGAATCCCCAAGTGTTATTGGGATTCTTTGACACTCTCCTTGAGGCAGTTGTCCTCCAAAAAGATCAAAGTCTGGACCATTCTCTAGGCCTCCCAACTGCAAGAATCTCAGAGGCTTAATTATGGTGCCCACCAAGGCTCTACACTCTCAAGTGTTCAAAATCTTTTCAGCCAATCAATACATTGTGTCCCTGTAACTCCTCCCTGAGACTCTTCACAATTGCTATCTCATTAGTGAAGATGCACCCCTGTACTCCCTAAGTACTTTCACTCTCCTAGATTGTTACAGATTCTTCATAAGCCTTCAGACCCTTTCTAAATGTCAATTGACACATATTGACATCCCTCTCATTTACCAAGTTTGTAACTTGGTCTTGACACACCTTGATCTTTAGGACTGTCCCTTGTGGCAATGCAGGCCGCCAGTCAAATTTGGCACAATTTTGGGTTTTGGTTTCTAAATTTCCCAAAAGACCCCTTAAGACAGTCATCATGTCTTAATCTGCATTCTCTTGGATAGAGTGTCCCTCGAGGTATAGATTTTGGACCCTATACAAACTCCCAAATCCACAACATCTCCTTCGAAGATAAAATGTCTGATGCTTGGTTTGATACAATAGGTGCATTCAAAACTTATCACTCAGCCAATCCCATGATGGTCTCATTAAGAGGTGAGTAATTCAAATTCAAATCCTTGAATTGAGACTCAAAATTGAAACCAAATAATAGTTACAGGTCTATGCTCGTCATGATGCCAAACACATTTCAGATGCCTGGCTATCTTCATATCAAACTCTTCCAATATGCATTCTCCATGGTAAGTTTATTGAAATCTTATGATACATTCTACAATTTTCCCTCCTCACCAAATGTCAATGACTTTCATCAGATCGTAGGAAAGAAATAGATGTTTGAAATTCAAACTGCCGGCTAGGGCACACCCACAGGTTTTCCTGTTCTGCAACCCGATTCTCTTTCCACACTTAATCAAATCAACTCAAACCACTTGAAAATGAAAGATAGAAGTTTTTAGAAGCCTTCCATCTGATTAGATTCTTGACTTCTTTCAATACGGGTTTGGATGAATGTAAATACCAGTCATTTTTTATGGAAAATGCAGTTTTTTTTAAATTAAATTTTGAAATCTTCATTAGGCAATCTATATAATGGATAAGCAATCCACAGCTTTGGCTAGTTCCCCAATAAAGCTTTGGCCTTCTCTGCACTACCAAAAATATCCCAACTAATCCCAATCCCAGCAAAACAATAAAATATGCAGCAGATGACATTTTTGGGGAACAAATTGTCTTCAAACTTTTTAAAACTGGTAATAATAAATAGATGCGTTCAAATTCTCACAAGAGTCAGGAAAATAAAATCACGTTACCTTAGTGCCAAATCCACCCTCCAAAGTGAAGGTTACCTCAATGAGCTTCCAATACACAGTGTTGATGAGGTTTCACACGCTGCAACCTTGAAAAAATTCACCATGGTAATAATGAAATGAAATTTTTTTTAAAAAAGTTATGCTCGTGGTCGTCGAAATTTTGACCTACATAGTATTGGTCAAACTTTCAATGAACATGGGCATGGATTAAAAAAAAATGAAATTTTTCCTTCTATAATCTGACCAACCAAAACTTTTTTATTTCATGGTCAAACATTTTGGTAGAAAAACTAGGTCAAATGTGCTAGTGTGTCTTTTCATTCAAAACATTGAACAAGACATTTTGTGATAGCGAAAGAAAGATTGATGCCATTTCCTTATCATCAATCTTATTCCAATCTCTTTCCAATCTAAATGAGCACATCCAGCAATGCTGGCATTTTCTCTTATCATTTTTTTAGTTTCATTTCACCGCAGTTCTCAAAAGCTATTTCAGTTTTTAAATTTCATCATATAGTTCATTTTACTTTTCCTCCATAAGTTTGAATCATGAGAATTTTATTTATTTGATTTCTATCATTCAAAAATTAGATAAGTATGCAAATTCAATAAGGTAGACTTTGGGATTGGATCTTAATCTCAAAAACTAAATTGCATTTCCTAAATATAGGCTATCATCCATAATCTTTGGAGTATAGGTAAAAATATGAAACACATTGATTTCTATGTTACTCTTAAAGGATGGTCAAAATAAAAGCTTATATGCTTGACTAGTCTATATGCTCCATCTTGATTTCAATTTACTATTATAGTCTTTAGGCTTTCAACTACTATCAATTCCCAACCTTTTTCCTTCCTTCTAAATTATGACTTGTCACCTCTGCCAGCTTCTACATGATGGAATTCATTCAAACATTTCTATCAAATATTAATTCTAAATATGAAAAACATGTCTAAGTCTTAGATTTATGTTTGCATCATATGTAATTGTATTTTAAGATTTGGCAAGTTAAATCTTATATTTAACTTCATACATGTAGTTAGAAGCCCCAAAAAGCAGTTTGTTAGTAATGAATTAATTTTGTGTAATCAAATTCTATCTAATAACTAATTTATTGATATTTTTAAATTATCCATACTTTCCATAATCATCCTTTAAAAAAAACTTCATGCTCTATTTCCTATTGATAGGTTTCCCTAAACAAATGGCGATGCAATAATATTTTAAAAATGTAATAATAAATTATATTATTATTAAAATGAAGTCTTTCCTTAAAAAAAAGTGTGAATTTTTCATTGCAACTTTTAGAAGGAAATAAAATTTTCTTCAAATTTAGGTCTATGTCAACATTTATATAGTTTTTTCAAAATTTTCAATTATTTAATTACTATAATATTTTTAAAATCATTATGAAAGAACCTAGAATTTTGCGGTTGCCATCTAGAATCCATTCCAATCCATTTCTATATGACTAACCAATCTGCAACTTTTCCTTTGTTTTCACCATCTCTATGTCCTCTATTTATACAAATAATCTAATTTTCTTTTCTTGCAACTACAATATCATTCATCTCAAACTACAATCACTATCTGTATTACAATACTATAATGACAAATACTGGTCACTAGTAACCACGCTTGGAATTTGATGGTTGTATTGGTCATTTTTGTACTTTTGATTATTATATATTCATATTAATTTAGAATATTTTTAAAATAGAATATATGATTTAAAAAATTATTTTATATTTTCATATTATTTATTATGTCATTATATTAATTTAGAAATTTTAAAAAATAAAATATATGAACTTAGAAAATTGTTTAATTTATGTGAATTTTTTGTACTTATAATTATCTGTATGTATTATGTTTCATATATGTATTACTAATTATTTAAATTTAAAATAGTTTATTAGGCTACGAATCTCGACGATTTAGTATTGTGTGAATTTTAGTGCTTTTAGTTGCTGGCAAGGTGGTGACTTCAGGTGGGAAGTCCTAGGATGGCAAGTGACAGTCGGACATCTGTGGCAATGATCTTCTCTCAGGTGCATGTGCTCCAACTTTTTCATTTAATGCTCTTAATGTGAATAACATGCCTTCCTTCAACCTCTACCATTTGGTAGAGGTCGTACCCCCTGCTCCTCCCACTGTTAATGCTAGGGTTCCTGACCTCACAAATGAAAAAATTAAAACCATCCTTGGCCAGGTTGAGAAGCCAAAAAACTTCTCAGAAGTGGTTGCAAACAAAGGTCTGGTTATTGATGCGAAAGCTAGATTTTGTGAGACCAGAGATCATGGCACCATAGCTCCCAGTAAGAACCCTGTGGCTGTTCCCCTTTGTTTTGCTATTTCTCCTAACTCTAAAATGCTTGAGGAAATTTTAAAAGAGAAGAATAGACTAAGAAATAAAACCATTTTCTTCTTTGCAGTTGAAATTGATAAGTGTCCTCCTAGAAAAATTTTGGATGACTGGTTCCACAAGTTTTGGAATTTAAAGCTCGGTTATTATATTTCATTCTATAGACAAATTCAAAGGGGTTTATTTGTGATTTTATTTTCCAATAATGAATCTCAGATTGAAGTTCTAAAAAAACAATACTAGTCAGTTGGCACGACATCCTTCTGTGCCCTAGCTTGGTCTCCGAAGGCCATCCATGAGGAAGTTCTTGATCTTTCGCCCCCCCTGTTGGATTTTGGTTAAGCAGGTGCCTCCATTTCTATGGAGGTTTCTGCCTCAACTTCTTGAACCACTAGGAAAAGTCATCTGTATGGATGAAATAGTTAGGCTGGTGCCCCATATGGATGCCAGGGTTCTCATTTCTTTAACCCTTGATAAGTAAATTCCTCCTAATCTACATATTGATATTCTAGAAGATAAGTATGAATGCCCAATTGAGATCCTTGGAGGTTTAAATGCCTACTTTATTTGTAGAAAAGAAGGGCACCTAAGAAAGGATTGCCTAGTTATCAACAAGAAATCTAGCGATGGTAAAACTACTTCACCTCCTCACCCTGTCAACCCTTCCCTGATCCTAGTTAGCTGAAAGAACTCTCATAGTGAAGTATCCCCTAGTCCCCTCCTTGGTTTGAACCCTAAATCACCCTCTTTCCCTTCTTTCCTGGCCCCTGTTCCTTCTCCAACTTCTCCTATCACCATGGAGGCTTTGATCTCTAAGGATGGTTTCCAAACCATTAACAAAAAAAGGAGGAGGAAAAATGCTAAAGCTGATTTTGCTCCTGCAAAATCTCCCCAATCGACCAATAATCTAGCTAGTTCCAATAGCCTCGATTTGCAGGTTTCACAATCTCACTCCCCTCCCTTGCTAAGCAACAAATGTAGTCTCTTTGATACTTTCATCAATTTTTCTCCCTAAAAAAAACTCTCACATAAGGTGTTTAAAGAAATAGGTGATGACTATATGCTTGAGGTCATCCCGACCTCTAATTCCCTGATGAATTCTAGGATCATATCCGTCCCCTCGAAGTAATATAAGGAGGTTGAAAACCAATCTTTGACCATGTCTGATAGAGAAGATGATCTTAAAAATGACACATCCACTTCTAAAAGGCATGGAAGATCCCTTGGTTCCAAAAAAAAAGCTCAGGTGGTAAGAAGAATGGTGATTCCTCCATTGTTAATATGATCTCTAATGAAGAGATTGACAACTAGTGTCTTACCCTCTCCAATATTTCCTCATGAATTTCATCTCTTGGAATGTGAGGGGTCTTGAATCTCTAGATAGGAAGTTTGTCATGAAGCATTTTCTGCATACTTTCAATTCCATTGATTTTCTAATGTTGTAGGAAATTAGAGCTTTTGATTTCATTTTGGATTCTAACCTTAATTTTTTATGGAAGGATGGTATTAAATTCTTTACCATGCATCCCAGAGGAAGGGGAGGTATTTCCTTGCTAGATAACCCTGAATGGAGTAACCTTAGCACTGACAATGGCCTCTCCCCATGTAACAAATCTTTTTGGGTCACCATTAATTATCACAATCATAACTTTGGTATATGCGCTATTTATGCTCCTAGTGATGCTAAGGAAAGAATGAATCTCTGGGATTGGCTGATGTCTCTCCCTAACATTCCTTGGTTTTTTGGAGGAGATTTTAATATGATTGAGTCCTAGGATGACAAGTCTGGGGGCCTTTCATTTGCTTGGAAAGACCAAGAGAAATTTCACTAGTCTAGAATGATTTACTCCAAACATCTCTTTGATCCCCTATCTGATAATAAGGATTCTAACCTAGGATTATGGCATACCTGGTGTAACTTTCAGCAAGGATCTTCCAGAATCTACTCCAGATTAGATTGCTTTTATGGCAATAAATTTTTTCCTCCTTTCTTCCCGATGATCAAGGGAACTATGTTCACATCACCTCCATTGGCCTCTCCGATCATCATCCTATCTCCAACTGTATCAGCCTCCCCATCAACCCTATGCTCTCTAAGGACCCCAATTCTAAGTTCATCCTCAATACTAGTCTCCTCAAAGATGAGGATGTTCTGACAACCATCCACATTATCTAGCACATTAATAGATCCAACCCTCCCTCTTGTTCCCATATTGACACTTGGAATAAGAATCTTGTTGCCTGGTAGAATTTACTTAAAACCATAGGGAAAAAGAAGGCCAAGGATTATAGATTCACTAAAAAGCTCCTCTCCTCTGACCTCCAAAGGGTTGAAGCTAACATTCAAAAGAATCCCTTGAATGGGGATCTCAACACTCATGTTATCCTTTCTAAAGAGGCCTTGAGGAAGCATCAAATGGTCAAAATCAGAGGAGCCAAAATTAGATCTCGCACTCATTGGCTCCAATTCAGTGACCGTGGTTCCAAATTCTTCTTTAATTTATTAAAGCATAAGCACTCTAATGAAGCCATTGAAAGAATTTTCTTAGATAACCATGATGTTACTAACCCCAACATCATGAAAAAATCCTTTGCCGAGTATTATAAAGTCCTCTTCACATCTAAAGATTCGATGGAGGCTATTGACCTTAGAATTAAATGTAAGCAGATTGTTCTCAGGAAAATATCTAACTCTGATGCTGACCGATTATCTTTAGATATCTCTTTGGATGAGATTGAAAAAGCTATCAAATCTCTTCATAATGATAAGGCCCCTGGGCCTGATGGTCTTCTTGTTGAATTCTATAAAGCCAACATTAGTTGGATATGTAAGGATTTGCAAGAAATTTACGATGAGGCTCTTTCCAATGGTTCTCTTGGGTCCACTATTAATAGGGGAATTATTAAACTTATCCCCAAGGATGGTGATAAAGTTCTCATTAAGAATTGGAGGCCTATCACTCTTCTTAATGTATCCTACAAAATCCTTGCTAAAATTATTGCTTTAAGACTTATGGATATCCTACCTAGCATCATCTCTACCACCTAGACTGGTTTTATCAAAGGAAGATACATTCTTGAGAACTTACTCACCAGTTGGGAAGCTATGAGCTAGGCTACTCAATCATAGCAGAATGCTACTATGTTTCTTTTGGATTTTGAAAAAGCTTAGGATAGAGTGGAATGGAATTTTATTCACATGATGCTTGAGGCTTTTGGTTTCCCTGATAATTTTTGCATTACTGTCTAGATGTTTCTTAAAGATGCTCTTTCCCAGGTTGATGTTAATGGCTCTCTCTCTGACCCCTTCCCCCTTGGTAGATCTATCAGACAAGGATGTCCTTTAGCCCCTGCCTTATTTGTCATTGCTTCAGAAGTCCTTTTTTACATCCTAAGGGATAACTCTCTATCCCCTGCTGTGAAAGGTATTTCTCTCCCTAATAATGAAGAGCTTATCAATTGCCAGTTTGCTGATGACACCAACATTTTCTTTGAAGCCATTACGGATAACTTTGAGGCCTTGCATAACAAACTTAATTTCTTTTGTTCTATCTCTGGTGCTTGACTATCTCAAACCAAGTCCATCTATCTCAGAAGGCAAGATCACCCCCCTAATTGATTTAAGCATTTCAACTTTTAGTGGGGATTCCCTCATAATATTTTTAGGTACCTGGGCATCCCTTTCTCTTTTGAGCCCTCCCTTAAGGATATGTGGTGCTGGGTCAAGGATAAGATTATAAAGAAGCTGAATAAATGGCATAATAGATCCCTTTCTCTTGCTGGTAGGGTCCAGGTTTTTCAAGAGATCCTTTCTTCTTATAATATACATTACTCTTTCACTTGGATGTTCAGTAATTACCAAATTTTGGAAATTCAAAAAGTTGTTAGGAATTATCTCTGGTTGAATGGGAAAGGTAATAAAAAAATGCACACTGTTAAGTGGGACTAGTGCTAGATAGGTAAACTCCTTGGTGGTTTAGGGTTGAAGGACCTCAAGCTGCAAGGAACTACCCTTGCCGCCAAATGGATTTTTCTCTCCATGGATGGTAATGACTAGTGGAAGGTCCTTGTTAGGCACAACATAGAAAGGGGATTCCCTAAGAAATCCAAATCTTGGAAGAATCTTCCTTTTGCTGACTTAGTTCTTGGGGACTTCCCTGTGGTGGTCCAAGGCTCTGCTATTTTTAAATCCATTTGTAAAGCTTGGGATCAAATCAAAAAGAATATTCTTACTAGGAATTTCCATGATGATACACATCTCTTTGGAGAAAGATCCATGTGATGGAACCTTCTCTTGTCTGGTAAACCCCTTGCCCTCTCTCAAGGTTGCTCTACCCGACACTGGTCTAATCTTGGCATCACTCAATTGATTGGTCTTTTTGATAAAGAAAAAATTATTGGCTCAAAAGAGCTTAAAAGAAAATTTGATATCCCTGATTCCCATAAGAAAACTTATAAAATGATCCTTAAAGTGCTAACAATTTTCCCACTATTTGTCATGTTGATTCTCATAGATATCTGAAGCGTAAATGGCTTGACAAAACCATTATATCTAAGATTAAGGCTAAGATTATTTAAAATATTATTGGTGTTAATGAATCCATTATTGATCATGTTAATTATGTTTGGTATTACACTCTTGATAATAATAGCTGGAAGAAGTTTTTTGAAATTCTTTGGAAAGGTAATATTGAGCCAAAAATCAAGTGTTTTAAATGGCTTACTCTTCTTGATAGACTCCCTATTAGGAAAGATTCTTCTATGTAGGATTTCTATAGCCTTTGTAGATTTTCAGAGTTTGGTAGACACATTCTTTTTTACTGCATTTTTGCTAAAGACATTTGGGCTATGTTTGGTATTACTTATCCTTTATAGGTTAATATCCTTGAAATTATCACTGGAAATATACATGGTATTAAAAATGACTCTAATATTTTTTGGAATATCCTCTCTTCTAACATCCTTTGGCAGATTTGGAAATGCAGGAATGAAGAAAGGTATCAGAACGACCCCATGGTTCTTACTGAGTCTTTTCAGAAACTCACTCATTTAAATTTTTTTATGCAGGTTCACACTAAGATGATGATGGAGAAGGAGAAGTTAAGAAGATTCCTGAAGGACGGACGTGGCACCTTCTTTGTTTATGAGTTGAAGCATGGATATGCTTGGAAAAGGAACCTAGATGATTTGCAAGTGTTTGAGAGGACCTACAAAAGACTCAACCAAGAAATTAGGAAGAAAATCAAGTCCAAAAAAGATTAGATATACATGCTGACCCAAATCCATGAAAGGAAAAGCATTGTGTGGATGGAGGGGCCATTGGGATGGACTGCTTTGGTGGACACTCATAATGATGTCCTGCATTAAGTACTCTTATTTTCATTATACTCTTTCCATTGTAAATCCTTTTTGATGAGGCTGGGCCTCCTCTTTTGTACTCTTCGTTGATACTATTCTATAACCTTTTTTTGATCCTCCTATATATAATATAAAAAAATAGTTTATTAAATTATTTCTATATTAAAATTTTTGATAATCAATATTTTTATTAAAACTTAAAATAACATCTATTTCACAAAGAGGTGGAGAAGAGAGGACATTTAGTCTGTATCATTTAATTTGAAAACATGAAGATCTGTAACTAGAGATCTAACAAGCTTGGAGAGGATGGGTTTGGTGTTGTATACAATAAATTGGCTGTGGAGAAAACATGTTAAATGATATTGTCAAAAATGATTCTTCAGCCAAAAAATTTGGTTGTTGATGCCAATGGAAATGTGAAAGTCTCTGGTTTTGGTCTATGTGAGTCTAGATTTGGTTTCGCTCTCTGTTTAGAGTCCATGTATTTCTTTTTGTTTTTGCGCTTAAGGAGCTTTATTTTTTTTATCATTCTTACTCGAGCACCATACCATGCAAAGATTGCAGTTTTGTTGTATTAAGTTATTTGAAAACTAATGTTTTAAGTCAAATTTACCAAGGTTCATAGTTGGAGAGCTACTATGTGTACAAGATGATAAGTGGGCTACAGGTGAAGTTATGCTCCAGTTGCACTTTGTAATATCATAGCCAGTAGGCCTGGAATTTGATGGTTGCTTCTACCTGTCATATCAATTTTTGATGATAGTTTGGTCATTTTAATGTCTTTTATTTTACATTTTAAGATATATATTACTTGTCAATTTTTTTTCTAATTTACGAATAGTCTAATAATAAAAATAATATATAATAAAAATAAAAATAAAAATAATATATAATAAATTATATAAAAAAATTATTTGTGATAAAATAATATAAAATTAGAAAATTTTTATAAATTGTATATGCCAAATTAATTAAGAAAGTTTCTAAGTTTATATATTACATACTAATATTTTAAATTGGTAGAACAAGTTGCTAAAATTCATAAATTCTATTTTAAAAATACTCTAAATTAATAAATTGTATAATAAACAAAATAGAAACATTTGCCATAAATATATATCATATATTATATATCAATTAATATATATTTATTTTATTGATTAAAATATTATATTACCTATAACAAATTTTGACGATTTATTCATAAATTTAAGTGTCATATTGACGGTTAGATAAAAAATTAATCTGCCAATCTATACGGTCCAATAAATTTTCAGCCTATCATATACGACTCAAAACTAGAAAAATAGGCCATCAAATTCCATGCCTGATAGCCAACTCTATAATTTTGGCAACTTTGTAATCTCTTTTTATTAAATAATATATAAAATACGGCCTTTGCCTTTTACAAAAAAATAAAAATAAAAAATAGAAGATTGTCATTATTTAGGTATATGATGGGAAATAAGAGATTTTTTTCTAAATTATTAGCATTCAAGTTGGTATAGTACAATCATATGCGATAGACTTATTTCATAGATTTTATCATTATTGCAATGACATGAGGTATACTAATTTCATAGATTTGTCAGAAATAATAACATTCAACTTGGTATAGCACAATCATATGAGATAGACTAATTTCATAGATTTTAACATTAGTGCAATGACATAAGGTATACTAATTTCATAGATTTGTCAAAAATAATAGCCTTCAACTTGGTATAGAAAAATCGTATGAGATAGACTAATTTCATAGATTTTAACATTAGTGCAATGACATGAAGTATAATAATTTCATAGATTTGCCAGAAATAATACCTTCAACTTGGTATAGCACAATCATATGAGATAGACTAATTTCATAGATTTTAACATTAGTGTAATGATAGGAGGTATATTAATTTCATAGATTTGTTAGAAATAATATGTCATGGTGTAGTCACATGAAGTAGACTAATTTCATAGATTTTAAAATTTGTCAAAAATAACATGTAAGTAACATATTCTTGTCTTGTCAATATATCATCTCAACATAATGATGGATCATACAATATAATTTGAAACATTGATAATGAAAAATCTCACACAAATTTAATTCAAAGTTGAAAACACCTAGCTGTATAACATTTCAAAATTCAGTGAGCGTGAATCCAGATTCATAGGCTGTGGGTGGGAATCCAAGTTCACAAGCTATGGGATCCTCAGGCGATGCTTTCTTTGAAGAATCTCTAGCAAAATAGGACTCTACAGATCTAGAGAAAAAGGATGGGGTCCCCCACGAAAAGGAGAAAGACCCTGGAAAGGGGGAAGGGGTGGGGGAAGAGAATCTGGGCATCCCTCCAAGACCATCCACAACCAGGAAGACCTAGGCACATGACCAGGAAGACAAATCCATCAAACCATTGGTGGTCAACCCTCTTCTGGATTAAACCCATAGGCAAGTCCTCTTTCCCTTCTATTAAGGACCTATTAGACAAGGAGAAAGGAAAATGCACTATAGAGATACCTAACAAATTGGTAGATCACAATATAGCTACCATGGACCATACTCTTGTTGGCAAGTTTGTTGGATCAAGACCTAACATAGACATCGTTAGGATCTTTACAAAAAAAAATGGGACTTAAAGGGTCAAGTCCAAGTTATAGCCATGGCGAAGGGCTTTCTGTCTTTCAAGTTCTCCTGCAAAGAAGACCTGGACAAAATCCTCTATGTCAAAACTTGGGCCATAGGAAAGGCCACTCTAGCACTACAAAAATGGACTCCTAAGCTTGACCTTAATGATTCTATCTTTGTCCAGACCTGGGTGTGGGTAAGATTTCCTAAACTTCCCCTGGGAACTCTGGTATGAATATGTCTTTGATGGGATAGCCAAATCCTTTGGCACCCTACTTTCCATTGACCCAGTGACTATGGCAAGGCAACACCTCACTTACGCTAGGATCTGCATAGGGGTGGAAGAAGGCCAAGATGTTCCAAAAACCATTGAGCTCTGATCCAAACTTGGTAACGAGTGCAGAAACATGACTATGAAAGTGTTCCCTTCACCTGTTTCCCCTGTAAGAAAGCAGGACATAGAGCTATATCATGTCCAATTTTCCAGAGCTAGGAGAAAGAAAGGAAAGCTAAACTACACAAAGAAAGAATAACAATGGAAAAAATAATAGCTGTGAACATGAAGATGTAATAAAAGAGATAACAATCCCCCAGGAGGGTACCGAGGCCAAAACACAAAGAGTTTGGAAGAAAAAAGAGCAAGATGAGACCACTCCATTAGTCTAGGAAATTAGGGTCGATAAGGAAACAACGGTAGAGGAGTTCCCAAGACAACAGCTTGAAACCCAAGAAACTAGTGGAGAGATCCCCCTTTTGGAGGGAATAGATCTGGAAATCACCATCCAACAAGAAATTTTAGAAGTAAACAAGAATATAGTTTTGACTGAAGGAGTTGACTCGTGTCCTGGCACCACATCTATTTCCTTTGTTTTGGACTCCCTTGCTTCCCCATAGAAGAAGGCTTTTCTAGCCTAAAATAGAGCACACAGAGAGGCACCTCCTCCCAAGACACCCAATCTTGTCCTAAGAAGAAGGACTCAAGGAAGTTTCAACAGATGGAAGATCTAATGGTAACAACCTCCCCTAACCAATTCACCAAAATGGAAGAGCTCTTCACCAAGTATAAAGAAGAAAAGGAGGGTTGGACCACTATCCACAAGAAGAAGTGATCTAACAACAAAGACCCATCTCCTGTTTCCCCTACAACTACCAGAAGCAAAGACAAAGCAGATGCAAGGGTTAAACATAAAACTCTAGGTAGAAAGAGGGCTAGCTAGATCAGGCAAGAAGAAGCCTGCAAGAACATAGCAGATGGGACTCAGAAAACCATCCATGCAGTCTACACCTCTAATAAGAAATGAAAGTCATATCCTAGAACATTCATGGGCTAAATAGCTCACACAAGTAGGATGCTATTAGAAACATGATAAGGGATCATAGACCTGATATTTTCTTAATCCAGGAAACTAAGAGGTAGAAGGACAAGCTTGAGTGTATCAGTTGTAGTAAAATCATGGAAAACAAAGCTACCACTTCTGATGGAACCTCTGGAGGTCTCATAACCATATGGAATTCTTATCATCTCAGAGATGAAGTCATCTAAAAAGGAGGTAACCTTCTTCTCTTGCAATTTACTAAAACAAAAGATAATAAAAGCTGGTTCATATTTAATATTTATGCTCCTAATTCCAAAAAAGATAGAAAGGTCTACTAGAACAAGATTAAAACCGCCTTAGCCTCCTTAAATCTGTCTAAGGGAATCATTATGGGGGACTTCAATACTCCCCTAAAAGAAGGGGAAAAATAGGGAGGGATAGCCCCATACATGGAAAGTAGTCAATACTTAATGGATTTCATCAATGACGAGGCTCTTCTTGATATGGACCTCCAAGGAGCTAATTTCACCTAGTCTAATAGGAAAGTTGGAAAGGATTGCATCCAAGTCTAGTTGGACCATGCCTTGATCATGCTGGATTGGTTGAATCACTACTCTCTCAACTGCTCTGCTTTGATTAGAGCTAGTTCTGACCATTCTCCTATCTCTCTCTTCCTAGACCAAATCACCAAGAAAAGGAACTTCCCCTTCAGATTTGAAAAAATATGGATTTCCCACCCAAATCTACTAAATAAAATAAAAGAATGGTGGAACATTGATGTTGAGGCAACTGCTATGTTTAGAGTGGCGAAAAAGCTAAGGAATATTAAATTCAATGTCAAAAATTGGAACAAAGAATAATTTGGCCATATCTTTATTTCCAAAGACAAGACTCTCAATGATCTTAACCTAATCCAAGTTGAAATCCAAAAATAGGGTTATGATGAAGAAAGATCAAAGAAGGAGAAATCTATCGTTTTTGAATACCACAATATCATTGGGCAAGAGGAAACTTTTTGGAAGCAAAGATTGAGGTCCATTTGGCTTAGGGAAGGAGACCAAAACACTCACTTCTTTCACCTATCCACTATGAGACACAGAGCCGCTAACATGATAAGAAACATCAAGAAGGGAGATCAAGCCCTAAAGGAGGATAAGGACATCGCAGAGGAAGCTATTGCTTACTTTTCTTCTCTCCTTTCTAAAGACTAGGAGCTATCAAAGCAAGATCAGGTTAAACTCCTCAAAAACATTTCAAAAATAATTACAGAAAGCTAAAAAAATCCTTATGATCTATTCTAGACATGATAGAAGTCAAGAGAGTCCTAGAATCTATTCCTAGAGACAAATCCCTTGGTCTAGATGGCTTCCCCATGTTCTTTTTTCATCTCTTCTAGGATGTGGTGAAAGAAGATGTGGTTAAAGCGATGCAAGAATTCTTTGGCTCTAAAAATCTCCTCAAAGAGCTCAATTCTACTTTCTTGGTGTTGATTCCTAAGTCTACAGGAGAGGATTCTTTCGAGCACTTTACACCCATCAGTCTTTGAAACTCTTTCCTTAAGATCATTTCTAAGGTCATAACTTGTAGGATTCTCAAAGTCCTCCCCTCACTGATCTTGCAGTAGCAATTAGGCTTTGTGCTAGGCAGACAGATCTTGGATTCCATAATGATGGTGCATGAAGTTATTCACTCCTTAGAAGCTAGGAAAAGAGAAGGATTTCTTCTCAAGCTTGATCTCTCCAAGGCTTATGATCGGGTAGACTGGCAGTTTCTTCTCAGAGTTCTTGAAGCTTTTGGATTCAACTCCCATACTTGCAAGATTCTCCAACAAATTATCTCTACACCTTCTCTGGAAATAATGATTAATGGCTCCCCGTCTTCCTTTTTGAAGCCAACCAAGGCCCTAAGGCAAGGAGACCCCCTTTCCCCAATTATTTTCATCATCCTCGCTGAGTGCCTGCAAAGACTCATCTCTACTTCAAAAAGGGAGGGGAACCTGAAAGACATCAACCCCTCCTCAGGTAACAATGATTTCCCACACCAACAATTCATGGATGACACCATCCTAGGTGGAGAGGCTTTGGTGGGAGAAGAAAAAGTGGTGAAGGATCTTCTCAATGAATACATCAGAGCAACTAGTTAATCCATGAATTAGAATTAAAGATGGACATCTTCTTTGTCAACACCTTGGAGGGAAGACAGAGGAAAATTGCTAACATTTTGGGATGTGGTATTAACTCTTTTTCATCCTCTTATCTGGGTCTGCCCTTAGGCATCAAACCTCCGGAAGCCTTCTGGAATAAATTAATAGAAAAATTCAATAGGAAGCTTGCTGGTTGGAAAGGGGTCTCCCTCATTCAAGCAAGTAAGATTCAGTTGGTCAAATCTACTTTACAAAACCTTCCAACCTACGCTCTTAGCCTCTTCTCTATTCCTACTAAAGTTCTGGAGGTGATGGAAAGAATACAGAGAAGATTCCTTTGGTCTAGTACTGAGGAACATAAGTGAATCCCTCTTATTGCCTAGGAGAAAGTGTGTCACCCTAAAAAAGCTAGTGGTCTTGGAATAAGAAAATTAAGACTGTTCAACAAAGCTCTTCAAGACAAATAGATATGGAGAATCTTCAACAATAAAGGCGAGTGATGGGATACCATTGAAGAAAAATACCTAA
Source organism: Chamaecyparis obtusa (assembly GCA_027943335.1). NCBI lineage: Eukaryota > Viridiplantae > Streptophyta > Pinopsida > Cupressales > Cupressaceae > Chamaecyparis > Chamaecyparis obtusa. The sequence continues at coordinate 37,276 of BSBK01008283.1, read as the reverse complement.
TGCACAACTTAATAAAATGCTTTTTTGATGAGATAGATCCCTCGAAAGGATCTGTAATATGGAATAGTCTCCTCAATGCTAAGGAGTTGGCTAACTCAAAAGCTAAATGGAAGATTGGGAATGGGCAATCAGTCAACTTCTGGAATGACAAATGGCTCCAGATGGGATGTTTGAGAGAATTTGAGACTTTTTATGCCTGTAGACATGTCTATACCCAAATTTATGAGCCCCAAGTTGGCAACCACAAAAGGGATGACAATTGGGTGGATCTCTCCCAGATCTCCCAGGATCTGATTCCTCTGATGAAAGCCCTCAACGCAGTCTATCTCTCTTTTTCTTAGGATGAGATCATATGGGAAGAATCTCTAGATGATATCTACACTGTGGCCTCTACTTATTCCTTACAGATACCTCAAATTCAAGAAGCTAAATCATTGTGGGCCAAAGCTTGGATTCCAGGCCTCACGCCCAAAATCAATGTTTTCTTCTAGCTCCTACTCCAAAATTGTATCCTCATAGTGGATAATCTCATCAAGTGTGGCTTCCAGATCCCCAATATAGGTGTTCTCTGTAGATGTCAAGAGGAAACAGTGGATCACTTATTTAATCACTACTCTTTTGTTAGTAACATATGGAAATGTCTCTTCTCGGCCTTGGATTTATCTTGGTGTTTTCCCCTATCTTTCCATGATCTCTTTACTCAATGGGCTTTCAAAATGTTTAAGCCAGACTTCTGGTTATTTTGCACTTGGATCCTTCCTCACCTTTGTTGGGGAGTCTAGAAAGAGTGTAATAATTGCATTTTACATGATTGTTCCTCTCCCCCTAAAATCCAACACATTGTTAAGGAAAACTATTTCTTTTGCGGAAGAACCAACCATCTTATAGGAAAGGCTCAGGAAGCAACCTAGGAGAAAAGACAGAACTATATTTTTGAGTTGTCCTTCGAGTGGTTGGGTGAAAGCCAACTTCGACGAAGATGCCAAAGGGAACCTTGGTCAGGCTAGTAGTGGAGGGATAATTAGGAACAACTTTGGTTTTGGCCTAGAGGCTATTATTTTACCTCTGGGCTCTCAATCTAACCACTTTGTTGAAGCTTGTGTGGCTCTCCAAGTCACCAAAATTGCCCATGAAATTGGGGTCAAGAAGCTCTAGCTTGAAGGAGATTCGATGAACATCATCAATTGCTTAAACCTCAATCACTCTCCATCTTGGATGATATCCAACATGATTGAAGAAACCTGTGAAATTCTTAATTCTTTTGAAAAGGTGTACATTTCTCATGTGTACAGGGAAGCCAATAGTGTAGTTGATTGGTTTGCCCACCTGGCTATCACGAAGGATTCTAAGATGATATGGAAACAAGGAGAAGATATTCCTAGTGAAGTGATGGATCTCACTGGCAAGGAAAGACTCCAAAGTATCGAGGGAATCATAAAAAATCATAATGATAAGTAAAGGGGATTTTTGGAATTGTCATTCTACTAAGGACAAGTTTTGGAGGGAGAGAAAGGCTATAATCATGTGTTCCCCCCATATGCTTTTTGGGCTTTCTTTCCCAAGAAAAGCTATCTAGTGCAAAGGAAGAATAGTAAACAAAGCTTGATTGCTATGAGAAACAGAGTAATCACCAGGCCTAAGCTTCACCAGGGAAACACCAACATCCAAGCTAGAGAGAAGGTGGGGGAAATCACAGAAGGGAGGATGAAAAAGATAGTGTCATGGCAGCAATATCTTGGCCCCTGGTGCTTTCTTTCTGCTTTTTTCCTTTTTGAGCTATTCAGTTTTGTTGTGGTCACAAGGTCTTTGGCCTATTTGTGGCCTATTTCATGGATGTTTTGCTTAATCTACTTTCTGCAATTTTAAATGCCTCTTTATTTTTGCTGCAGGTTTTAGGAACCTTGTAAAACCTATTTTACTTAATCAAAAACATTTCAAAATTCAGATCTTCATTCCACACTTCTCTAGTCATATCCTCTTCTCCACCGTAGGAGGAAAATCCTTCTAGAAAATTTATAATTTGAAGTATTATCATTAGGTGGGGAGTGTTTATATTTTTGTGTTGATGATCTATTGGGGGATCGGGAGTCTTATGCTACCTTTGCTTCTAAGGGGTTTATTTTACTTCTAATGGATATCCATAAACAAAAAGGTTAAAAATTTGATGTGAGATTTATTTTTGATGGTAAAAGATCTTGAAAGAAGTTTTGCTGGTGTAAGTATAATTTCTTAATTTGATTATGAAGAAAAGGTTAAAAAGTTGATGTGAGAGATTTATTTTTGATGGTAAAAGATCTTGAAAGAAGTTTTGTTGGTGTAAGTATAATTTCTTAATTCGATTATGAAGAAAGTTAAGATTTCAAGACCTTTTTAAATATGGTCTTTATGGGGTCATAGAAGAATGTGTGCCTTGTCTTTTCTTTCTTTTTTATTTTAATTGTCTTTAGAGGCAATAGTGGGCTGTTTGGAATTGACCTTTTTTTATATTATTTTTTAATCTAATTTTTAGAATAAAATCATAACGAAGATAATATCATAAAGTTAAAATATCAAGTCCCTTTTAAATATTTTTCGTGGGGTCAATGAGAAATGTGTACTTCATCTACTCATTTAGTGTTGCTTTTCTAAATGTGGGATGTTTGATATTAACCCTTTATTTATGTTTTTTTTTGTCTAATTTATATGCTACTTTGAGGTATCATCCTACTTTGGCCTCTTTCTTGTTGGTTGCCTAAGATATTGACCATTTCTTTATTCATTGGTACATTTGGTTATATAGAAATTGGTAAAACTCCTAGGGATTTCAAAGTGGTATTGAGTATGATTTGAAGCTTGGTTTTAGACTCTCATTAAAGGAAACTTTACCATGAAAGTGCCTATCTTGTCAAGTCTGTGATCTACCCTCTAACATTCTTATTTTGAAGAACATCTAGGTTGAGTTTTTTAAAATTTTTTTTTGTCTCAAGTCAAATATTCTATTAATGTTAAAAAGGTTTGGTAAATGGTATCCTCCTACTTCAATTATTTTTAAAATAAATATTGATCTAGCTAGAATTGGTGGAAATGGGTTTGATAGTAACACATTGGTTCATTAATTTTCTCTTCTAATATGAAATTTGATGCTAATAACTTAGTGTGACCTTGTGTTTTCCTTCTCATTTTCAATAAATACTATAAACTTTATGATGAATATAGATAGATTTCACTTTTCTAGTTTCTCTTTTGAATGAATGGGGCTTTGATGACTTCTATTAGCTAGTGGAATATTTTGTGATAGACTCATGTGCTTTAGAAAAATTTGGTTCCATATCTTTTATTTTTTATTAGAGTAAAATAGGTTTTGAAGGGACCTAAAAGTCCTTTACTTTAAGAAACTACCATCAGTAGAGAAAAATAGAACAAAGACCAACAACAAAATGACAACAAAACAACAAGATACCAAATCAAGGTCTAAGACCCACAAAACAATTAAAGACTTTTTGGACATTTACAACCTCCACATTGTTACAAATAACATTCTCACTAATGTTCAAAAGATTATGAGTAATAAGGGTTTTCTCTATCTTACCTTTAACATGGCTATAAGTTATATAGTTGAAGGACCTTGCATAAGAAACAAGCCCAAATTTTGTCAATCATTAGCAACACTCTTATTCTTATGAAAAGTAGTAGCAAGCAACATTTTGGTTTTGTATTATTTATCCATCTTTAGTGTACATTGACATCCTTAGCGACCACTTGGACAAGAGAAATAATCTTATTAGAATTACCCATGTCAATTCATTGATTCACACTATATTGTTGTTCATTAACCTTTTTGTTTGTTAATATGATTTAGAACAATAGAGAGGGGGGGTGAATCAATTGTTCTCAAGTCCAAATGTATAAAAACAACTTTCAAACTCTTCTACGGATCATATTTAACAACCGACAGCTACTCGGTCATTACTGAATACATAACAGAAACATATAACAATGTATTCCACTATCCAATAGTATTTAACTTGTAAAATACATAAATGTTGAAACCAAAACACTCACACAAGCATTAACACTAGGATTTATAGTGGAAACCCAATTTGGGAAAAACCACTTTGTAACATGTTACTGATATTTTCACTCTTCTGAAGTGAGCTCTGTGAAAATCCAACCCTGTCAAAGGTTACAAACACACGGTCAGGTGTGAACCAGTTAAAAGATTTAAACCACTCTGTTAAAAGTGCACCTTGTTATAGGACTTACATACATTCCATTATAATGCAACCTTGTTCAAAGGATTTATACAAATGACTATTAGGTCAACCTCTATTAAAAGGATTTTGACTAATACAATGGTTAGAAAGTAACAGTAGTATTGATTTGAAAACATACAACTCACTTTTCAAATAATAGATCCAATTCTATACACATATGCTGGCTTATTGACTGTGATTCATTTCCATCTCCATCACTGATTTGCTCAAAAATCCCTTCAAGTAGTCACAACACCTTCTCCTTCAGCCTTTTCTACTTATATAGTCAATAGCAACAACAACATCTCCAGCATCCTCTGCATGCTTTAACCTCATGCTTAGGTTTCCTTAATACTTCCTCATTTAGGTCAATACAACTTTTGCCGCTTAATATTCTCTGTAGATCTTAGGGATATGTCAAATTCATCAAATCCTTCTAGCTTTAAGTTCTTCATCCATCCTTCTAGAAACATCTCAAATCTCTATATGGAGTTATAATAAAATAGTTTATAGTGCATTAAATACTTCTATACAATCAATAAATAAAGTCAACACGATTTACATAAACCAAGAATTCAACTATGTCAGCTAGGAATCTAAATTCTCCCACGAATGTAAATTGCTGATGCTCGATTAATACCGTGTTCAACTCCTCGATCTTCTTTGGATAGCTTGGTCACCATTAAAACTATTTCCTCGGCTAATACTATCTTCCTCGACAATTAACTGATGTTTGGTCAACACTCAATTTACTCAGCATATACTAGCTCAGTCGACACTAACATCACTTGGCTTAAACTAGATTTCTTCACTTTTTCTTGATTAAGCCTATTGTTTAGTCTTCCTTCTTACTTAGATAAATAATACATTATCTTATCATTGTGCCACATAATCAAGTACCCATTGAAGTATCAAGATAACTCAACCTTTCTTTAGGTGCTATTGTTACCAACCTTTCCCCCAACCTTCTCAACAATCAAATAGATATAGTACTTTCTTAAATAGAAATAGTCTTACCAGTTAAGGTTTGACATTAATGACAATACAACAATTTCTTCAATTGTAGTTTCCAATAATCTCCCTCTTTGGCATTGATGGAAACACCATATGAATAACACATGAATCACCAACCAATCCAAAACTTATCTGTCCATCAGAAAAAAAATTTATAATATCCTTAGCTTCATTCTGATATAGAATCAATTAGCCTTGCTTATATGACCATCCACATAGTAACATTCTTTCCTCTGAATCTCTCCCTCTTACTGATCTTCTATGAAATCTCACCATGTGTTTTTCATCTTCTTCATCTCCCTCTTTGACAAAAATGCAAAAGAAGCAACTAAAACATACATCCTTCAGATGTAGATATCATCTTTTCAGTTCAGTAATAGTATTTCTCCCTCTATCATCTTTGCTTATGACTGATTCTTAGCTTTTCTGTACTTTTCACAACTCTAGGCTACTCCTAAAGTGTGACCTGTCTCTGCATCAATTTGTTAGATACTCTTTGCAACACACTTGATGCAGTGCTCCTAGCTTGAATAGGCAGCCTTAGTTAGGGGAAGAACCCCTAATTGACCTCTTAGATACTCATGAGCTTCTTTAGGTAAAGCTTTAATGAATATATACCGATTGTTAATATGATTTAGAACAACAAAGAGGGGGAGGGGGGGGGGGGGTGGGGAGGGGGGGGGTGAATCAGTTGTTCTTTTGTATTCACATATTCCATTCAGACCTCTTTATCTTGTACCAATTCCCTTAAGTAATGACACTTGATGGCGATGTGTTTGGTCTTTGTGTGCATCACTGAATTCTTAGATATGTTGATAGCACTTGTGTTGTCATAGTAAATGAAAATTGGTTCAGTGATCTCTTCTTTCATGCCTACCAATAATTGCTTTATCCATACCAAGTTTGAATAGTTCACTATTGCAACCACATACTCAGCTTCAACAGTAGATTAGGAAATACAATTTTGTTTCTTGCTTGTCTAGAAAACTAATCTCTATCCAAGAAAGAAAGCTCCACCACTAGTACTCTTTCTATCATCCACATTTCCTTCCCAATCAGCATCAGTATACACTCTCAGTTCAAATCTTTCATGCTTCTTGTAGTATAGTCCATAATCAGCAATCCCTTTCAAATATCTCATTATCCTTTTGATAACCATCATGTGAGTTTCCTTAGGATTGGAAGAGAATCTTTCCACAATCCTAACTGCTAGAGAAATATCTGGTCTACTGTGAATAACATACTACAATTTTCCAATCATGGATCTATACAAGGTCTAGTTTACTTCAGCATCATCATCATTCTTAGACAATTTGTGTCCATTAGCCATGGGAGTACTTACTAGCCTTGAATCCTCCATACCAAATATTTTCAGTATCTCATGAACATATTTAGACTGGGTGATGAAAATACCTTTCTCCATCTGATATACTTGTAAACCAACAAAGAATTTGAGCTCCCCAAACATACTGATTTCAAATTCAGTTTTCATTTCATTTGAAAATTTCTTACACAAGGCATCTTGTCCACCAAATATAATATCATCTACAAAAATCTTATCCAACAAGATTCCTTTACCTTCATCTTTCATGTATATATTTCTTGTGTGATTTTTCCTTGAGAATCCAATCTATATCAGGTAGTTGTGTAGCCTCTCATACCATGCTCTAGGGGCTTGCTTTAATCCGTACATCACTTTATTCAATTTGACAATCATGTGTCTTTTGTTTGGATCAACAAATCCTTTTGGTTGTTCAATGTACACTTCTTCTAATATACCATTTAAAAATGTAGACTTGACATCCATTTGGTATACCTTGGAATCTTTGTAGGAAACATACGCAAGTAAAGTTCTTACTCCTTCCAATCTTGCTACAGGGGAAAATTTCTCCCCATAATCTATTCCTTCTTGTACGTAGCATTTTCATACCAACCTAGCTTTATTTCTTATGATTTGTCCATTCTCATTCAGCTTATTTCTGAACACCCATTTTGTTCCAATGACATTTTTATTTTCTGCTCTTGGCACCAGAGTCCAGGTATCATTCTTCTCTATCTAGTCTATCTCCTCATTCATGGCTTGGATCTAGTCTTCATTCTCTAATGCCTCCCTTGTTGTCTTAGGCTCGAATTCACACGGTAAACATGTAGGGTCTCTTAACTTGCTTCTTTTATTTCCAATGAATTTTTCAAGCTTGTCATGTCTCCTTACATATTGTGCCAAAATAGGTTTTGCTCTCCTTTCTTCTTGTTCTTTAGGTTCTCAAACAAGATTGTCAGATTTAGCTTCTGAATGCTCGGCAACCTCTTCTTGATACTTGGCTGATTCCTCCTATCACTCAACATATTCTTCTTATCTCTCGACATTGTTCTCCTGATGCTCACCATTTCTTACCCAAGACTCTACATCAGGTGCAGGTTTGTCACTTGCCTCTCCTTCTTCTATATATACAAAAGATCTATAATCTTCTAGTTCTCTCTTGCTTTTAGCCTCATTTTTCTCTGCATACTCATCAACTTTGACATTTACACTTTCCAAAATTTTGTTAGTGTTAGAGTTCAAACACTTTTAAGCTTTACTTTTTGTGGAATATCCTAGGAATATGCCCTCATCACTTTCTTCTTTCTACTAATTTCTACTAGATTATCAAAGTTAACATGACATAGCTGCTTATGCCATAACCATATATCATCAAGTTGTGCAATCATACATGTCTCTTCAGATAGGTCTAGATAGAACAAATTACCTCTTGTCTGTTGTCCATTTCCAATTAGTTCACCAGTCGCATCAAATGTTTTGGCCTTCTTGTGATGAAATTCCACTTGGTAACCAATGCTATTAAGTTGTGCAACACTTAGCAGATTATAGTTAAGACCTTAAACCCAATATGCATTTTCACAAGTAATTTTATTAGTTAGCTTAATAAATCCTTTACCTCTAACAGGACATGGTGCATCATTTCCAAATTTTACACTTCTACCTTTATAATGATCTAAGGTATCAAACTTACTTTTTTCACCAGTCATGTGATGTGAACAACCACTGTCAATAATCCACTTATCATTTTTGTTCATATATGATATCAATGCAATTTTCTCATTCTCATCAGACTCATCTTTCATTGCAACATAGACAACCTCAATTTCAATATCATCACTATCAGTGTTAGTCTCTTCCTTAGGAATATAGCTGGATTTCTTACCTTTTCCCTTGTAGTCCTTGTACCTTTGGTAACCTTTGTCTTCTCTTTTGTCCTTATGCTTTCTATCTCTTTGTTCATCCTTATCATCCCTATCAGGACATCTTGTAGCTATATGACCAACCTTATTACATGAAAAACATATAATAGGGAGTTTACGTTTATACTTTCCTTTTCCCCTTTTTAGTCTTCTAGCCACAAGATCTTCAAGATCCACAAGTTCTTCATCAAATGTGTCACTTTCACTTTCACTCTCACTGATGCATCTTTATTTTTTTTTCTTTGGCTTACTCAGAACCATTTGTGACTTAAAAATAGATTCAACATTAGCAACAGTAAAGTTATCATAGTTAGAAAGCTCAAAAGAACTAAGTTTACGAACAAGACTTTCTAAAGTAAGAGCATTGCTAGGGTTACATCTAGAATCTTGAATTACTTAAATTTTGATGGCATAAATAGGATGTAGAGTTCTCAATACTTTTCCTATTATAGTTTCATCATCTATAGTTCCATTTGCTCCTCTAATAGAATTTACAACTTCTTTTATTCTACCACAATATTGAGCAATATTCTCACCTTCTTGCATTTTCATTTCATCAAATTTACCTCTTAGGCTCTCAAATTTTTCTCTCAGTACATTTATGTCACCACCATAGATGTTTGCAAGAGTGTCCCACATTTTCTTTGCATTAGTCTAGTCTTTGATGTCTTCAAATTCAGGGTAACTTAGGGTAGATGCAATCTCCAACATTGCTTGATTGTGCTCTTGTTTAGCTCTCATCTTCTCAATAGTTAGAGGTACATCAGGTGTAACATAATCATGCTCAACATAATACTTTACAGAATCTCCAATACAGACATCTAGATGCAGCTTTATCAAACTTTTCCATACTGGGAAGTTCTCCTTGTTCAGCTTTGGTACCTCCTTCTTATACATCTTGATCATTTACTTCAAGTACCTTTAAAATTTCTCTCTATAAGCACCAACAACTCTGATACCAATTGTTAATATAATTTAGAACAAAAAAGAGGGGGGTGAATTGGTTGTTCTTAGGTCCAGATGTATAAAACAAAATTTCAAACTCTTCCATAGATTAGATCTAACAACCAACAACTACTCGGTCATTACTCAATACATAACAGAAACATATAATAGTGCAGTCCACTATCCAATAGTATTTAACTTGTAAAACAAAAAAATGTTCAAACCAAAACATTCACTCAAGCATTAACACCAAGATTTATAGTGGAAACCCAATTTGGGAAAAACCACTTTGTAACATGTTACTGATATTTTCACTCTTCTGAAGTGAGCTCTGTGAAAAGCCAACCCTGTCAAAGGTTACAAACACACTATTAGGTGTGATCCAGTTGAAGGATTTAAACCATTCTGTTAAAAGTGCACCTTGTTATAGGACTTACATACATTCCATTAGAATGCAACCTTGTTCAAAGGATTTATACAAATGATTGTTATGTCAACCTCTGTTAAAAGGATTTTGACTGATACAATGGTTAGAAAGTAACAATAGTATTGATTTGAAAATATACAACTCACTTTGCAAATAATAGATCCAATTCCATACACATATGCTGGCTTACTGACTATGATTCATTTCCATCTCCATCACTGATCTGCTCAGAAATTCCTTCAAGTAATCACAACAACTTTTCCTTCAGCCTTTTCTGCTTATATAGTCTGTATCGTCTTAAAATGGAAGCACTTCCATGATAAGAGTGTTTATCCCTTTGAGTAAGTGGTTTGGAGTCATGTTAAGTGCCTTGATTGGGTCTTTGCATGTATTTGAATTTTCTCCCCGCTTTCCACTTCTTCCCTACACTTGATTTCTTCATTCTAGGTGAAATTAAGGTTAGGATCTTAAGGATTCTTCTAAATTTCCCTCTTCCATGGCTCTATTTTCTAGGTAGGGTTCAAAAATAGATCCTAATGGTCTTCATCATAGTAATCATAGGATTTTATGTCTATCACTGACATTCTGTCCTGTTCTGGCATTAGTTTTAGGTTTCTAGGCATCCCCGGGACCTCCTGACTTGGTTCTAAGTCAACCTGGGACCAAGGTCAGGGTCGAGTTAGAACCTGACTAGGTCAGGGTTGAGATTGACCCTAACTAGGTTAGGTCCAACCTTGACTTTGACCCCTTCCTCCAAAATTCCAATTTCCAGAATTTTTGAGCTTCAGGCTTTCAAGAGATTTATTTTCCCACCTCCGGGTCGGCCATTTCGGGTTTTGGGATGGTAAATCCTTTAATTTCATTTAATCTAGGTATATTTTTTAAAGGTGAGGACCTAATTGGGATTTAATTCTCCAAGGTGGCCCCTCTAGAGGAGTGTGCCCTAGATCACTATAAAAGGAGGCCTTTCTCTCTCATTTTCACATCCCATTCTTACCAAGCAATCTCATCTCAAGCAATTGCAAGCTCTCAAGTGCAAGCAAGAATTCAAGAATTCAAGAAATTCTTCAACCATTCAAGTGTTCAAGCATTCATCCATCAAAGAGATCCATTGTTAGCCATTGAAGGATTCAATCTCTTTGGAGCCCCTTGGAAGATCCATCCTTCCCCATTCATTCAAGCCTTCTCATATGCAAAGATCAAGTCAAGATTGGTGTTGAAGATCAAATACCATTGATTGGAGACATCCTACATCCATTGAAACATTCCTACTTGTGGATTTGAGGATTCAAATCCTCTACAAGGACTTCAACATAAGCGAGGTGATTTGTTTCAATTAATTTGTTTATGCACAATATATTTCAATTCAATTTTGAAGGTTAATTACTAAACTAGGGTTTGACCAAGGCAAACCCCCCATACAACAAAAACCCCCTTTTTCTTGTAGGTACAGGTGCAGAGTTTTAGATCTGAGAGCAAATTTGGATACCCTTTTCGACAAACTTCCAAGATCTGCGAACAGAATTCAAATCAGACTTCAAATAAAGAATTTCATATTTGACCTTTTATGAGGGTCAAACCCGAGCTGAGCCATCTTGAGGAAATATTTCTAGGTTTTCTCTACCTCGACATTTCCAATCCAGGACTAGTTTCAAATTTTCCTGAAAGTGTACACAGACATCAAAATTCAACATTTTCTAGATCTGCCCTAATTTGAGGTTAGTACTTGTATTTCAATTATTCTATATTCCAAATATAATATCCTCCACATAGGGAAATATTGGATTTACTCTCTTCCATATTCTTTTCCATAAATTGATTCGATTGTGCATTAACCTTTTGGTTGATCAAATCGGATCTCTTCTTTGGGGAATTTGGGTTTGAGAATAGGTCTCATATTTCCGCCTTTACATTTGAATAGGGGTGAATCCATTTTACAACTATTCATTTTGGTGAACCCGACGAGCTTACTCTCTTCTTTTTGGTGTTAGATATCTCTTTGTCTTATTGTGTGTGTGTGTTCACCTTCAACTATTCATTTTGGTGAACCCGACATACTTACTCTCTTTTCTTTTGTGGAATTGGATGCTTTATTGTGCCTTCCTTTTATCTTGTTAGTATTAGATTTGTCCTTTGTGATTTATCTTGCATGTTAATTAGATTTCATATTTATGATTTATGTGTTCTTAGTTTAGTTCATTTGCATTATATTGGTTTATGAGCTTTACTACCACTAGTCCTACTTATAATATTCCGATTAGAAGAAGTCATAGACTCATGGGTTCCATTAAGCCTGAATCTTCTTGCCCTTTCCTTAGGATCCCAGAGGATAACTTGATTCTTCATGATTCCAATCCTCCTATGGAGAAAAAATCTTCTCACTCATCTCATGATGAGGATGACTCTTTAAGAGTTTCTCCTGAACAAGTCCAAAAACTTTCCACTGAACTTGATAAAATGGGTAATTGGCTTCTTCAAGAAAACCATAATCAAGATTCCATTCAAGCTATAGAGGGTCTTAAGAAATTTCTCCATGATAGTGATCAAGGTGTTAACCTCTTGCATGGTATTACTCATCTTGTGCATTCAAATGTTAAACCTTTAGCTCAAGAAGCTCAAGATTTAGGTTTCACTCCTCCTATCACTAGTGTTGAACCTCCTTCTAATCCTTTATCTAATATTCCTATCTATACTCCTTCTTTGGTGACTATGATGGTTCCCTCTATTTCTATGAGTGTTCCTCATGTGTCCCTTCCTCCATCACAACCTTCATATCATAATGTTCCCTTCACTTATTCCAATCTACTTCCAACTGTAGTTCCTAGTGTTCCTCCAGTTGTGTCTTCTATTCTTGCAGCTTCTTACACTTTACCTAGTGTGTCTAATATTTTTACTCCTCCTATTTCCTCTAATGATTCAACAATCATCAGTTTGGCTCAAACTGTATCATCCTACAACAAAAATTTGCTTCCTTAACTCAAAACAAGTTTAGTATTCCTACATGTGACATGGGAAGTCCCTTGTCCTAGGATATTATTCATACTCCTATTCCTCAGCAAGGTGAGATGCCTCATCTTGAGAATTATAATGGAAAAGGAGATCCTGTTCATCATGTTAAAACATTCCAAATCATTTGTAGTGATTATGCTCATGACCATAGGATTTTAGCCAAATTGTTTGCTAGAACCTTTCATGACAAGGCCTTACAATGGTATTGTTCCTTGCCTCCTTATTCAATTGATTCCTTTCCACAACTTGCTAATGTGTTTATTCAACAATTTCAAAATAATATTGGCCTACAAGTGTCTTTGACTAATTTAATGCATTGTAAACAAAGTGCTAAGGAAAAATTGACTGTATTTATTGGTAGATTTAAGCATTTGCATGCTCAGATTTCCTATCCTATTCCTGATATTGATATTCAGCGTATGTTTATTTCAAATTTGCAAAAATATATTAGAGATAAGATTGTGCTTACTAAATTTACCTATTTTCAACAACTTTGTGCAATGCTTCATCATTATCAATTACAAGTGAGTCAATTTGAGAGACACTCCAATGGCTCCTATTCCCATTGATAAGAGTGATGTTGCTCCTAATCCAAACAAGTTTCAAAAATTCAACAATTATGTCAAGATAAAAAAACAAGTGAATGTAGTTGCTGATCAAGTTGTTGTTGCATCTCATAATGCCACTTCTGCATCCACTACTTTTCGATTAAATCATATGTTTACTCCTCTTTCTGAAACTTTACATGCTATTATGAATAGGTTGTTAACTGCTAATATGATTACTTTACCACCTATTCAACCTCTTTTACCTACTATGATTGCATCTAAAACTTTTGATCAAAATGATTTTTGTCAATATTATTGTTAGAATGGTTATGATACTGAGAGATGTTATTCTTTAAAACATAAGGTTCAAGAGCTAATTGATTCTAAGGTTTTATCTGTTGATAATCTAGATAATAGGGGGAATCAGTCTGTCTCTCCTCCTAATCAGAACCTTCAAATCTATATGAACCCTTTACCTATGCATGATACTAATACTATTGCTCAACCGTCTGCTATGGAAATTATGTATGATTCAAAGATGGATGATCTCAATTATGTTGTTAATCAAGTGGAGCATGTTGATCAGTCTATATCTCCACCTCAACCTCAACTTCAACTTCAAACTTAGATTCAACCTCAATTTCAATCTCAACATCGACCAAAACCTAAACCTAAAATGAAACCTCAACCTAAACCTCGACAACAATTTAAGAATAAGAGACCTCGGGAACTTTTGATTACCTTTAATGACTTTGAGACTATTAAAGCTCCTGATGGTCCCCTTTACATTGCTGCTAGGGTTGCTCAGATACCTACTTGTGGTTGTCTTCTTGATCCTACCTCCTTAGTCAATGTTATCACTAAAGAAAATCTTTTTATGAAAAACTTACAATGTGAATTCTATGATACATCAGATGTGTGGATTCAAACTTGCAATGGTTTTATTTATCCATCATTTGGTTCTATTAATTTGTTGATTGAACTTTTTGGAAAAATTGTGAACACTACCTTTGTTGTGGTTCCTACCTCTGATCAATTTCAAGTTAAGCTTGGTTTGCCTTGGTTGACTACCATGCATGTTGTTGCTTCACCTATCCATAGGTTTTTTAAGTTCATTCATGATGACAAAGTGAAGATGATCAATCATAGTCTATATCAACCTTCTAGGCCTCGAGATTGTGCTGCTTTGGATTTCTTTTGGCCTTCATTATCTAATTCATGTCCTCCTCGACTTGATAATATTTTTCAATCATATCAAGCTTATAAACATCATAAGATTCTTCAATTAAGCATACCTCCTATGGATCTTAATTGTGGTCTTTTACTATGGCTTCTAGTTCTATTAATCAAGTTCCTTCTACCAAACCTATCAAAGATCCTGTGATTGTTTCTCCTATGGTTGATAATCCTATTGATCTTCATAAAGAACCTATGAAGGATCCTGTGATTTTTCCTCCTAGTTCTCAACCTATTTCAAATAAATCAAAATGTAATCGATCTACTAATGAATGTCGTAAAAAGCATCATGCTCATGCTAAAGCTAAAAGATCTCTACCTTCTTTGGATAAACCTATGCATGATGTGTTAGAAGATATTGTTACTAATAATGATGTTCACATGCATGATTATGATGATTCTATTCATGTCTTAGATCCTATTTTAATTAACTTGGATGAAGAAGATACTCTTGATGATACTAATGATGTTAATGATGAATATGAGACTATTGACATTGACATTGATTTACCTAATATGCTTTCATCACAATTGACTCTTATACCTAGTATCGAACATAGTGATTCTCAAGAGGATCCTTGTTTGGAATTGGCTATCATTCCTACTATGTTGGATATAGTCCCTCTTGTGAATTACCCACCTTCCCTAAATGATATACAATGAGATGGGGAAAGTAGGCAGCATGCTTGATTAGCTTGTCCTTTGTGGTCACTTTGTTGTGTGTTTTCTTGTTGTACTGTGCTTTTCCCGTAGTGTGGTTGCTAAGTGTTGTTAGATTCTTTTATACGATCCTTGTTACTCAGTTTGTGCAAGGTGATGAAGGAATCAAAACTGTTGTTCAAAATCTTCTCTATGTATCTCTATTCTTCTATGTGTTGTTCAATGTTATGTTGTAACTATGCTATTGTTCATAAATGTTTCCTTGTGTAATCTACTTGGATTCAAGATATGGTAGCACTAATTCTTTTTGGTCTCCATGTCATGATCCAAAAAGATTCTCCTTCGTATAGCTTAGGCGATCTTTCCTCCTTTGTGATTTTAGTTCTACTTTCTTTGGGGAATGATGTCAATTCATTTGCAATAATATCATATATATATTATCTTATGATCATACTGACCCCACGGTAGGTAGATCCCTTCTGTGTTCTCTATATGTTTTTCTGATATTTCCCTTGATTTGTCTTCATCTGGGGGCCTCTCGATGTGGAAACGTAATCAATGGAGTTGTTTATGTTTCGGTTAAATCCATTTCTCCTATTAAAGTGTTAGTAATGACTTTAACGTGGGGGCAAATGCTCTGCTCACCTGTTGCACACACACACTTTCAATACACACATATTTTTCAAGATACTTTTTTTTCCCTTTTTGGATTAGTAACGAATCCTTAAAGCACGGATTTATATTTTAGGATCTCGTGATCCCTCCAGTTTCAAATATACACATATATTGTGATCTCTTAAGGTCAGAAGTGTCCTTAAGACTGGATCTCTTTTGTTTTTATTTTTGGTTTTATCCTTGTGGAATAGGATATTCCTAAGGATAAATCCTTGATGGGTTGACTAGTGAGTAGCCACATTCACTAGGCGGTTCAATTCCATCTTTCTAGTTGCACCATTTTCCTGTGTGGTTCACAATGGGACATAAGTTCTCATTGGGTGAGGTAATCACACCTTCTTTCTCTCTCTAGAGATGTTTCTCTTATTGTGATCAAGGAGTTGACGAAGACTTGAGTCCCTTGGGGCTTAAGGTTTCTCTTTGTCCCTTGGATTACGATAAGATTATCTTTTTATTTTGATCTCCTTTACCAAGAGTTTGCATCGAGTCCATACTCTTACTAAAGTGGGGGCTTAATGTATCATCTTAAAATGGAAGCACTTCCATGATAAGAGCATTTAGCCCTCTGAGTAAGTGGTTTGGGGTCATTTTAAGCACCTTGATTAGGTCTTTGTATGTATTTGGCTTTTCTCCCCACTTTCCACTTCTTCCCTGCACTTGATTTCTTCATTCTAGGTGAAATTAAGGTTAGGATCTCAAGGATTGTCCTGAATTTCCTATTTCCATGGCTCTATTTTCTAGGTAGGGTTTAGAAATAGATCCTCCTAGTCTTCATCATAGTAATCATAGGATTTTATGTCTATCACTGACATTTTGTCCTGTTCTGGCATTAGTTCTAGGTTTTTGGGCATCCTCGGGACCTCCTGACTTGGTTCTGAGTCAACCTGGGACCAGGGTCAAGGTCAAGTTAGAACCTAACTAGGTCAGGGTTGAGCTCAAATTTGACTAGGTCAGGGTCGAGCTTGACCCTGACTAGGTCAGGTCCAACCTTGACTTTGACCCCTTCCTCCAAAATTCCAATTTCCAGAATTTCTAGGCTTCGAGCTTTCGGGAGATTTATTTTCCCGCCTATGGGTCAGCCATTTCAGGTTTTGGGATGGTAAATCCTTTAATTTCATTTAATCTAGGTATATTTTCTAAAGGTGTGGACCTAGTTAGGATTTAATTCTCCAAGGTGGCCCCTCTAGAGGAGTGTGCCCTAGATCACTATAAAAGGAGACCTTCCTCTCTCATTTTCACATCCCATTCTTACCAAGCAATCTCATCTCAAGCAATTGCAAGCTCTCAAGTGCAAGAAAGAACTCAATAATTCAAGAAAGTCTTCAAGCATTCAAGTGTTCAAGCATCCATCCATCAAGGAGATCCATTGTTAGATATTGAAGGATTCAATCTCTTTGGAGCCCCCTTGAAGATCCATCCTTCTCCATTCATTCAAGCCTTCTCATATGCAAAGATCAAGTCAAGATTGGTGTTGAAGATCAAATACCATTGATTGGAGACATCCTACAACCATTGAAGCATACCTACTTGTGGATTTGAGGATTCAAATCCTCTACAAGGACTTCAACATAAGTGAGGTGGTTTGTTTCAATTACTTTGTTTATGCACAATATATTTCAATTCAATTTCAAGGTTAATTCCTAAACTAGGGTTTGACCAAGGCAAACCCCCCATACAAAAAAAACACCCTTTTTCTTGTAGGTATAGGTGTAGAGTTTCAGATTTGAGAGCGAATTTGGATACCCTTTTCAGAAAAATTCTTGGATTTGCGAATAGAATTTGAATCAGACCGCAAATAAAGAATGTGGTATTTGACCTTTTATAAGGGTCAAACCTGAGCTGAGCCATCTTGAGGAAAGATTTCTGGGTTTTCTCTGTATCAGCATTTCCAGTCTAGGATAGGTTTTAGATTTTCCCAAAAGTGTACATAGACATTAGAATTCAACATTTTCTAGATCTACCCTAATTTGAGGTTAGTACTTGTATTTCAATTATTCTATATTCCAAACATAATATCCTCCACATAAGGAAATATTGGATTTCCTCTCTCTTCCATATTCTTTTCCATAAATTGATTCAATTGTGCATTAACCTTTTGGTTGATGAAATCATATCTCTTCTTTGGGGAATTTGGGTTTTAGAATAGGTCTCATATTTCCCCCTTTACATTTGAATAGGGGTGAATCCATTTTACAACTATTCATAATCAATAACAACCACAACATCTCTAGCATCCTCTGCATGCTTTAACCTCATGCTTAGGTTTTCTTAATACTTCCTCATTTAGGTCAATACAAATTTTGCCTCTTAATCTCCTCTGTAGATCTTAGGATTAGGTCAAATTCATTGAATCCTTCCAGCTTTATTTTCTTCATCCATCCTTCTAGAAACATCTCAAATCTCTATATGGAATTATAATAAAATGGTTTAGAATGCATTAAATGCTTCCATACAATCAATAAATAAAGTCAACATGATTTACATAAACCAAGAATTCAACTATGTTGGCTAGGAATCTGAATTCTCCCATAAATGTAAATTGCTAATGCTCAGTCAATACTGTGTTCAGCTCCTTGGTCTTCTTTGGATAGCTCGATCACCACTAAAATTGTTTCCTTGGCTAATACTGTCTTCTTGAGAAATTAACTAATGTTCAGTTAACACTGAATTTACTCGGCATATACTGGCTTGGTCGACACTAACATCACTTGGCTTAAACTAGATTTCTTCACTTTTTCTCAGTTAAGCCTATTGTTTAGTCTTCCTTCTTACTTAGATAAACAATACATTATATTATCATTGTGGCACATAATCAAGTACCCATTGAAGTATCAAGATAACTCAACCTTTCCTTAGGTGCTATTGTTACAAACCTTGCCCACAACCTTCTCAACAATCAAATAGATATAGTACTTTCTTAAATAGAAACAGTCTTGCCAGTTAAGGTTTGACATCAATGAATGTACACCAATTGCTTCAATTGTAGTTTCCAACAGTTGTTAAGATAATTAACACATTATTTTAGGAATGTAGCTTCATTCACTAGCTAATTTATTAATTTTGTTTGACCATTAGTCATATTGTTAGCTACCATCAAAATATCCTCTATTCAAGTAGCAAATGAACATTTCTCTAATTCCAATACAGTCTCTTTGACAATTCTCATAGGAATTTAAATGAGGAAATTCCATTTTATGTATTAATAGGGTCCATCACATAATCTAGAACACCTCCCTTATTCCCTACCTCCCCTTCTTTCTCCATTGTCTCACAAATACTATGATTTTCATTAGCTTCCTTAACATTCAGGAGACTAGCATCACATTCATTCCTAATTACTACCTAAGACAATTTTTTTCCTTACAAGTATATTGTTTCATATTTTCACCCTTTTTTATATTTAAAAAGATTACCCCACTTGGAATGAAGGTTCATTGGAAAATTTGGTTGGGCTTGGGATATGAGAGGGTAGGACGTAGTCCACAGAGGGAACATAGTCCAAGTAATTATCATCAATTTCATACTTGTAGGGAGTAGAGGTTTTATAGGTGGGTTTCTTCTTCTTCGGGTGCTTACAATTGCAAGAATTGAATTTTATTGAAAATTTTCTTGTAAAAAGAACTACTAATACTAGAATCCTAGCTAAAAAATTCAAATTAGGATTCCCTATCACTTGATCAATCTTTTTAGTTTCAAATGTTATAAATGACATATTAGAGATGAAATGCTAAGGTGTTATACTAATAATCAAACTTGAAAGACTACAAGTATTTAAATAAAGAGAGTGGTCAAAAGAATAGAACATACAGTTTTGTCTAGAACCAAACAAATAGTTGTGTAACAAATAATGTGAAAGAAAATAGCTACACTAAAATTCCAACCCAACCCCCCTAATTACATTGATCCTAAGAACATCAAAAATACATTTTCTTATTGAGTCCCCCTTAAGACTTACATAAAAAAATTATGTTGATGACATAACATGAATACATCTTTTGGAAAAATCTTCTTGTAAAGAAATAAATCTTGAACCGAGTGGGTCTCCATACAACTATCTCTTTACCCTCTAAAGGTGTATCTTTGAGGTATGTCCTAAAGATCTTAGTCCTCAAATCTTGAATTAGAGAGTCTTGAATTATTCAACAATAATCCCTAAGAAATATGAAAGATGTGTATCATTATAGATACTAATTGAAAAATGGTATAATTCTCGATGATATACTCTATATATCTCACTAGACAATAATACATATTCATCTCAATGCAAAATCTTGAATCTGCATCCAAAATGAATCTTCACAACACATCATTCTTTGAATTCCTCAACATTAACAAGAAAACAAATTGAAAGCATAAACTAAAGATGCAAAAAAATGCTTCTCATCCAAAACACCATCTCAAAGTATGAAGCTAAATTTTGAGATGATGGAATCCATTCCATGATCCCCCCACCCTCCAAAATGACATCATCAAACATCTAGGAAAAATTATATTGCTACTAGCTAGAGCTGATTCAATCTCCATTTTGTGTACCAATTGGTGGAGTTTCAACATGCCTTAGCATGTGAACCATATTAATAATACACTTTGGTGTTGAATTTTTATAATAGTCAAGTATAATTTTTTTTTTATCACTTTGTGTAATTAGCAGCACAAAAGAATTCACATAACATCCCATACACTAGTTCTCCTATTGAAAACATGCCATCTTTTGTAACCTCATTTTGTTTTAACCAAGGTGCTTCAAAAGTGTTGTCCAATATCAGATGAAACCTTCACTATACAAGGGATAGTAGTATATATCAAAATAGGATAATTACATCTCTTTTCTCCATTAAATGGTAGAGAAAACATGGAATCTATGTAAACAATAATTAGAGTTATTCCAAAGATTATAGGTATCTCTTTCATGGTTGTACTCAACAAGAGCATCCAATCTCCATGTTAAAAAATGGGAACTAATATAAACAAATCCAATACTGTTTCACTCACAAATACAAAATTTCAAGCATTCCTCTTCAATGAGCTACTTACTCTCAGACTTGGTGCATATTATATGATAGAGAGAATTTTATCTTTTGTATATTCAAATCAAAATTATCAATCCAAAGGATAAAACATAAGTAAATTACTTTATTCACCTTCTTTTATTAAAATAATGATTGGATACCTTTTATTTCATTCACTTTCTTCTATCTTAGAGCTTTGAGTGTTTCTTTCACATGGCTTCTTATAAAATCCATATGCCCTTATAATTGTGATCAAACCTTGTCTATAATGGTACCCCAATATTTTTAGAAGTCAAAATATGTATCAAGGAAACTTTAGAATGACAATAATTTTATGGCACTAGTGGTCCTATTATTGGTTGTCATTTATGTTTTGTTCAAATCTATCTGGCATCTCATTCTATTGATTCTTCATAACCTTCATCATCACCGAATGGATTGATCTATAGCTTATAAAAGAAGCTTCCACATATTTTGCGGTATGTGACTTCCAAGCCAAAGAGAAGGGCTCAAAATTTTTCTTTATGCTTACCTCAAATGACTTACCCCCTAATCATGGTAAATAACCTATCTTGGTGAGATTTTTTCTTGCAAAACAAAAATTGGGCTATGATTTAAAAGGTCTATTAAATTTTCTTTATTATCTCCTCATGCTTTTGAATCAACAACATAAATTACCAAATGCACAGTTTGATGCTGAATCAGAATACAAAAACAAGTGACATTAACTATTTGATCGAATGCCTCAAAAAAAATTGGTTTTACAGAATGCCATGATACCTCATGTGTAGACCTATGTCACACTTTTATAAAGGAAAATGTTAACAACACCAAAAAAATTCAAATTCAATGGTGTAAAAGTGGCATTTTTTATAGGAATTTGAAGAATATGTAAAGTAATGAAATGTGTAAAAATGGATAAAGTTTATGTCTATTATTTTTAATAACTTTTTTTAACAAGAATTGATATGTTTTTTAAATTTTAAAGCCAATTTTTAGTTGCTAAAAAATACTAAAAATTAAGGGGTCTAGTTCCCACCAAAAAATCATATGTAAATTAATTTTTTTCCTCTGATTTCAAATATGGTATAGGTGACATATATAGCCAATGCATGAAAAAATAAAAAATTAGTTTTTGATCTATATTTTCTCTGTTATAATAATCCAAAGTCCAACTTATCTAAAATCGATATTTATTTTTTTATCTCCCACCATATTTTCTCTATCATATCTATCTCAATTAGAAAAACATTATACATTCTCAAAGAGTATTCTCTCCTCTAGTGAACCCTATATTTTTTATTTATTTTTATATGATTTACTATTATTTTATTTCTCCAAATCAACATATTCTGGAATATATTACCCTTGATGGTAGGCATAAATGTGCCCATCCTTACCATTTTGTGTTGCTCTATCACTTTCATCACAAGATTAGGGTGTCCTTGCCTTTTTATATCCTTCAGTCCCTTCACCTTAGTATTTCTGAGCATAGAAGGAAAGAGAAGAAACCCATCTTGTGTGAGGGACTTATTCTCCTCATTGTGGAACATATTAAGTAGAAGGCCATTTCCAACCCTATCATTTCTTCATCCAAAACCTCTGGTTCGGCTAAGAAATGTACGAGGGAGACGGTTGTTAAAGAGGAGAATCCTTCTAGGAAAAAATTAAAATATGATAAGGATGTTGGTATGGATATTGACTCTACTACTGATAGTGTTGAAGGTTATGAGGATATATCTAACTCAACTGAGGAGGGTAGTGATGCTTTGATATCAATGTCGAATACGACCTCAGGGGAATATGAGAACATGGAGGAGGAGGCCGCTGGAACTATGGAGGTGGAGAACATCCCTGTGGTCAAGAATAACAATGATAATGATAAGAAAGAGGAGGATGTGGGTGGCCAATCGGTCCACATTTTGGTGGAGTATGATAGTTCCGAGGAACATGATGTGCCCATCTCCCCTAAACTGGAGGTTATCATGGAAGTCTGTTCGGACATGCAAAAGGATGCCCCTATTACAGAGAAGGATTCCTTTGTTGCGGAGAAAGATAATGCCCCTTCCTCTTCTCAGAACATCCCCTTTGTCAAAACTATTGATATACAAGAACATAATGTCCAACTTCTCAAAGAATATATGGATGAAAAAATTGACCCTCCCTTTGGGGTTCTTTAGACTGTGAAGGCGGCCTCTATGTACTCATTTCGTTTGTTGAAATGGGTCTTTCAGGAAATAAAAAAATTGAATTTAAAATGTCATTCTATCTTTGCTAAGGTTGACTCCCTGCAAGAAAGGTTGGAGCCTGGTTCAAACACTTTGGATGGTAACAAGGACAATGATACGGACAAGAAGGTGTAGGATATGCAAGTTAGAGTGGATAATCTAGAGAATGCCATGAAGAAAAATATGCAGGATAATAACATGTTAATGGTTTCTACCATGGATTATTTTCTCTCCATCAAAGTAGAGCTGGATGCCAATTCCCCCAGCAAGAAACTTGAGGAGGATAATGAGGATGTTAGAGATGAGGGTCCAGGTAAATGTACGTGGTTAGCTAAAAGGCAAAAGATCCAAGATAGGATCCAAGAGCTTTCCGACTTCAATGCTACCATAAAAAATATCTTAGAGGCGAAGAAGGAAGCGAACGAAACTCATAAGGAGTTCGCTTAATTTTCTCAGTTTCTGGTGCTATCCTTTTTTGGTGATCTCTTGGTTTTGGGTTTTTTTATCGGTGTCTAGTTTTGAGGCTTTTTCTACTAGTTTTGGTTCTGGTGGACTGGGTCCCATCCTGTTTCTCTTCAGTATGCTTAATGTTATTATCTTTTAATCTCTACTTGTAAGGGATTTCGGGTCCCCTTTAAAACCTATTTTTTCCTGCAATCAAAAACATATTCTCAAATGTTAAAATACCTACTTACAATATTTTCTAATTATAATATATATTCTATATTTTTATATTTTTCTAAAATATCAATAAAAGGAGTGGGAGTTGCTGAAACATTGCTTTTCTGAAATAATTTTTTTTGTATGGTAATTTCCAGACCCAAAGTTGTCCAAAATATGCATTCAATAGACACTTCCAAATAGAAAAGTTGAGACATATATCTAACTTAGCTAGAATGAATATAGAGCTAGACAATATGTTTTACCAAAACTAATTTTTAGTTTGAAACACTTAAATTTAGTTGTGTTGATAAGTTAGTCTAAAGTGTGACACAACTTTGTACTTTTACCAAGAGGTGTCCAAAGAATATGTTGTGAGAGAAGTCTCTATGTCTCAACATCTAATAGAGACTACTTGGGGGAGTCTCTATTTAATGTAATGGTGGAGCTTATAAAGAATAATTTTTAAAAACTTGGTCATATTCTTGGGGTGTAGGAGGCAAACCAAAATCACTTTTTTTAGGAGAGTCTTCAAGCTAGCCTAGATATGGTTATTGTAGCTAATGTTTGTGCAAAAGAGAATAATTTATTGTTTTTATATTATGAAGATCTTCTTATCCTTTATTTACTTTTGGTTTTTCCCCACATAAAGGGGATAAAGATATTTCATATGTTATAGTCGGTAAGAATGAGATCCTTATGGATATATTAACAGATTTTTTTTTGAATTGTATTAAGAAAGATAAGAGTTTTAAAGAGGTGGTCTCAAATAGTAGTTAGTTTTTGGAATTGAAAAGAAAATATTCTTTCAACTTCTTCAAGTGATAGGGCCTCCAAAATGGATCTCATCTTTGAAAATATACCAAAACCCTTTTCCTATACTTTTTGTAAACAAAGGATTGTACCTTATATTGTTAATAAGATAATTTTATTTTTTCTCCTTGTGATGTCTCAAAAATTTTGGAACATGATATGAATATTTTGGTTGAGAATTCTAATGGGATACTTGTCTCTTATTCAAGGAATGGTGAGTTGGTTTATATTCTACCAATTTGTTGGACAATGATTCTAAGAGTATAAGCATGGAAATCTCACCTCAAGATCTGATGGAAAGTGAAAATTTTGGGTTTGAATTAGTGAAGGAGGTTTTTATTCCACCACCTCTCATTACTAATCATGTCTACATCCAAGAATGTCCGTTGAGAACATGCTAAAAAATAAGATCCAAACTAATATTTAAAAATCTAAATTATTTATGATGAAAGCAAAAAGAGGAAATAACACATCAAATTGATTAAATTTCAAACAACAGGATGATATAAAGATGAAGGATTTAATATTTTTATTACTATCCTTTAAAGATGAAGGCTAGTATTTCTAACAAGTTATATATCTCAAATAATGTATATTCTTTAAAGATGAAGGATAATATTTTTATTACACTTTATTTAAATACTTTTAATTATATATTTATGAAGAAATTATTATTACCATCTCATTTATCATTGTCCTAATGGTGTAGTCAAGTTATTGGAACTTAAAAGGTTTTTTTAATGAATATTGAGTAGGTGAATTAGATATTTGAAGGTCCACTAATTTCTACATATTTTTTTTGTAGTTGTAATGGCTTGAACAAGTAAAGGACATCCTATAGTTACATTATTCACCACTAGAGTAGAATATGAACACTACACATGCCTTTAAGTAGGTTGAATATTTATAGATACTTGGTATAGAAATTTGTTTTAATTGTAGGAGTATGAATATAGGATGTGATATATATAAGTCCATGAGAGAATTACAAAATCAAAAAACCATAACACAAATATTTTTTGTTGGCAAAAACCCTTCTAAGGGAAAAACCCTAGTGGAAATGGAACCCACTAATGATGTATTAAAATATTGTGTCCCTGTTAGGAGACCTAGCCCTATAAGAAGCTGATTATTACATTCTGTACAAGTCCTTGTTAGAGGAAAAACCCTATTAGGAGTTGGTTACAAAGATAGGCTTACTACCTGAGCATAGTGACCAAATTAAAGGTTAAATCCACCTTTTGAAGGTCAAACACACCTTCTAGATCCACTATTTAAATACGTGTATAAGAGTATACAATAATAGTAATGAATTGACTTACAACAACTAGCTTTGCCCAAATAGCTCCATTGAAGTGCTCAATGAATTACTTTTTCTCTACATCTAGCAAACCTTCCAACACCAAGTTTACAACCCACACCGACACATCTCAATCATCACACACAATTATTCTAAGGAATTATTTTTGTTTATACAACTTAAAACAAGTAATTAGGTCATCATGTCAGGATTTCCCCAATGAAAAAATAAATATATAGAACCTTGCTAAGATACACACAATATATTAAACAGGTATACAAAAAATACAAATCATCAAATTCATGTCAAGATTTGCAATCCACACTGGAAACCTTCTGAATAGGTTATCTCCTCTAGTTGGCCCCAAATAGGTCTTCACAAGACCAAATTCTTCAGCTAACATCACCACTATTCTAGAGATCCAATAATCTCATAGAATGTTCTTCCAAGTATATTATTTCAAGAATAAAACTTACATACCATAATTCATTCTCGAATCCATGTTATCCTAAAAAATCAGAGACCATCTCTATCATAATCCTCTATTACTGCACTATGACCAGTCTTTACCAAAATAGTCATAACTTATGTAAAAGAGAAGATAATGATCTACAACTTTAGACATAAGTGATACACACATCATTTATCACAAAACTAAGATCACATGTCCTTAATTTTGTACAATGTATGTACCACTATGTCAAACCTACATGTTCCTATCATAACAAGTCTATTTGATGAAACCAACTGAAACATATATTGACATCAATGAAAAAATATGAATGTCAACACTTCAGACAACATAAATTGCAACAATCTCCCCCTTTTTAATTGATTGAAACTTATGAGAAAACCCATCAACCCAAAATATCTTCTCAATGACCTCTTCAATGCTCCCCCTAGCATAGTAAGGGTATTTGATCTATAACACTCCCCCTTTGACATCAATGGAAAAGGGTTCAAAGTTTTCTTCTTTTTCACTATCTCTGCATATCCCACCTCTACAAGGTGTAGCTTTTTAAAATCTTCATGCTTGCAAAAAACAAGGTTCTTGATCACCCAAGTATGGTCCATTATGTTCTGTGATCACTCCCTTTAAGGAGTTTATCTAGGCATCAAGTCTAGAGAGAGATATAGCTCTGATAACTATTGGACTGATGCATTCCTGCATCCTTTAGTTTATACAAGGAGGGGTTCTCACCCAAATCATACCTATGAAATATTCAGAGGTATCTTTTGGAAAAGGTTTGGTGAATATATCTTCTATTTTCTCCTTTGTCTTGATGTACTCCAATCTGACTTCCTTTTCTACAACCTTGTCTCTCAAGAAGTGATATTTGATTGAAATATGTTTGGTCTTTGAATGCATAACATGATTCTTAGACATGTCCATTGTGATTTCTTTATCACAATGTATTACAACAAGCTCTTCAAATCTTACCCCGATGTCCTTTAGCATTTTCTTCATCCACACAATTTGTGTACAATTTATAGCAGCAACCACATACTCTGACTCAATAGTAGATTGATCTATATAGTCCTAATTTTTTTCTCAACCAAGTGACCAACCTTTTCCCAAGGAAAAAGGATCCACCACTAGTACTCTTCCTATCATCTACACTTCCTACCCAATATGTATCTATATAAGCATGCAATATGAAATCATCATATTTAAGATACCATAAGCCATATTCTACTATTCCTTTTAGATATCTGAATATCCTTTTCATAGTAGCAAGATGAGTCTCCTTAGGATCAGCTTGGAAATTCAAAAAAATTCTAACTACACTTTCAATTATTTTCCTCAATCTCATATTGAAACATCTATATGCCTTTCTTTTAGTGGAATAAACAAGAAAAATATCTTCATCACTCCTTGCATCAAACTTTCCTAGTTTATCTTCTCTTTTGATATGCCACTTGATACAAATTTTTTTGAAATACTTCATAGAAGGAGTATGAACAAACCATAGTTCATAGGGATTATTACCAGTACCTTCTCTAATGTGAATGCGGTTTAAGGTGTAGACATCAGTTTTAACTACTTCCCTCCAAAGCATGTGTTATACATTGCCTTCAATCAACATAGTTCTTGCAATATCCATTATGGTTATGTTCCTTCTCTCTTCTATCCCATTCTGTTGTAGAGTTCTAGGTGCAAAAGTACATGTCTATTTATTCCACATTCTTTGTAATATGAATTAAATGCATTAGATATAAATTATTCACCTTTATTTGACCTCAAGAATTTTACCTTCAGACCTAACTCATTCTTATCTTTTCCTTTATAAATCTTGAACTTATCAAAGGCTTCATACTTTTATTTAATGAAAGAAACCCACATCATTTTGGAGTAATCATCAGCAAAAATAATAGAATAACTTTCAACATAGTAAGATCTTGTCTTTTTACCTGACCACATAGATTTGTATGCACCAGATCTAGCTTTCCTTTTTCTGATAATGATTTTCTCTTAAATTTTCTCTTTATTTTCTTCCCCATTACACACTCTTTGCACACAATGTTAGTAGGCTTGATAATCTTTGGTAGATCTCTGACTGTATTTTGTGTTACTGGCCTTCTCAATGTTGTCAAAATTGATATGAAAAAATCTTCTATGCCACAACCAACTATCATCTACCTTAGCCACAAAACAACTAGCTTCTACAATAATCAATTGAAACACATTACCTCTTGTTTTTGTACTCGATGAAATCAAGTCTCTTGTCTCACTTCTCATAGTACATTTCCCATCCTTGAGCCACAAGTGGTAATGCTTGTCCACAAATTGTCCAACACTCAACAAGTTATGTATAAGGCCATCAAAAAATAGAACATCATCATTGTTAGTTTTTACATCAAGAGAGATTGATCCTCTAGTGATGATCAATCTAGGAGTGTCATCACCAAATTTAACCACTCCACCATCATATTTGTTTAGCTAAACAAACTTGTCATTATTTCCAGTCATATGGTGAGAGAAACTACTATCTATAATCCATTCTGATTTATTTTCCACTTGTGAAACTACAACTCTCTCTTTATGAACTGGTTCTTCATCCTTAATTGCAACAAGTCCAATCTCATTTTCATCATTTGCATAATCATAAAAAATACCATCAATAGCATTATAAAATTCCTTATCCTTAGAATAATTAGGCATGAAAAACTTAGGCTTATGCTTAGGAATCCTTGTAGGACATATAAATGCAAAATGACCAATCTTATTACATGAAAAATACTTTAGGGGTAACTTTCCTTCAAACTTACCCTTACCTCTCTTTTCCTTGTTTGTGATTAGAGCCACAAGATGATGAATCTCTCTCTCTTCATCCTCTATTTCAACCCAATCGTCAGTGTATTATCTAACTTCTACATGTCTTCCACTTCTACGGGTACTCGCAAGACTAGATAAAGTCATCTTGTCATTATGAATAATAGCCTTAAATGTAGTTTCCACTTTAGGTAATTTTTTCTATAGCTCTTCGGTCTCAAAGGTGGTTAATTTAGCAATTAACATCTCCTTTTTGAAGTTCACAGTGAGTGGAATGAACTCCTCAATTGCTTGAAATTTTTCTTATAAGATGGCATCAAGGATCTCAAAATATTTGTGATCACTTCCTCGTCAGTGCATGTGCCTCTAGAGTTTCTAATTCCTGTAACAACCTCAATTATCCTCTCTACATATGCTCTAACATTCTCATCATCTCACATTCTTAGGTTCTCCAGATTTTCTTTCCAATTCTACAACTTCTCTCTTTTAGTGTATTGGTATTCTTCATACAAGGCTTCTAACCTTGTCCATATCTTGTGTATTGAATCAATTTCCTTAACCTCTGCAAATTCTTCTTCTGAAAGTGCACTGACCAATGCTTCCCTTGTAACCATGTAGCAATGAAACAATTTATTCTCATCTTCAGTAGCATCAACTATCTTAGATTTTGTCTTGAGCTCTTCATTCCTCTTGATAATCCTCCAATAATCACTTCCCATGTAGATCAAATGAGTCCTCATCTTGTTAGATTCTAACTGTCAAAGTTTTCACCATCAAAATTAGGACTCTCTTTCCTATAGTAAGCCATCTTAGGATATCCTCAAGAGGTTAAGCTTTCTATCTAAGGACCAAAAGCTTTGATACCAATTGTTAGAAATAACAATGAACCAACAAAACTAAGAGGGGGGTGAATCAGTTGTGTGTCAAATCTTAAACTTAAATTCCTTAATAAACTAATTACTTTAAACAAACTAAAATAGTAATGTGACCATGAGAAAATTACAAAATCAAAACACCATAACACAAAGATTTTTTATCAAGGAAAACCATGTTAAGGAAAAAACACTAGTGGAGATGGAACCCACTAATGGTGTACTAAAATATTATGTCCCTGTTAGGAGACCTATCCTTATTGGGAGTTGATTATTACATTTAGTGCAAGCCCCTATTAAAAGACATACACTGCTATGAGTCTGTCCAACCATGTTAGGAGTTGGTTACAAAGATAGGCTCACTTCCTGAGCACACTACCCAAAGTGAAGGTTAGATCCACCTTCTAAAGGGTAACCCACCTTCTCGATCCACTATCTAAATAAGTGTATAAGAGTATACAATAATAGTAATGAGCTGACTTACATCAACTACCTTTTCCCAAATAGTTCAAATGAAGTTCTCAATGAATTAATTCTTCTCTAAATCCAAACAATCTCCCAATAACAAGTTCACAACCCACACCCACACATCTCAATCATCACACAACATTATTCTAAGGAATGAATTTCCTTTATACAAGTCACACCAAGAAATCAGGTCAGCCTATTAGGACTCCCCCAATACAAAAATAAATACATAGACCTTTGCTAAGATACACACAATATCTTAAACAAGAATACAACAAATATAAATCATCAAATGTGCACCAAGATCTGTAATCAATGTTGGAAACCTTCTGAACATGTTATCTCCTTTGGTTGGCCCCAAATAGGTCTTTGTAAGACCACACGCTTCAAGTGATATCACCACTATTTCAGTGAGCCAAGAATCTCATAGAATGTTCTTCAAAGTGTATTTTTCAAGTGTAATGCCATGCCAAGGAATCCATGAGAACTTAACCTAAACATTCAACTAAGTTTGCAGAATAATTTTTTTTTTAAGTGTTAACAAACAACGACATCAAAGTTTTACAATGTAGATGAAATACAATGAATATACATCTCACATAGATTACAATCCTCTAGGATTCCTTGACGAATATTACGTAAGTATTAACTAAATAATTTAGATTAGATATAATTATAAAACTCATATAAACAAATGAAAGATAAATGCAACATCACATTAAAGATAACATAAGAACAACTGGTACCATAAGGTATCCATAGTAACCTACATCCACTGTACATGTCACAGGGTATGTGATACAATAATCCAAGATAAAATACAACATGATATCTTTGAATAACTAATACAATGATACAATGCCACATAGAAGAAGAAGAAGAAGATAAGATCACATCTCCACCAAAGAAGAACAAGAAGAAACAACTGCCACAGGGATCCTCCAGCATTGGTATACGAATTTTAGAATCTCAAATAGTAAAATAATCACTACCACCTGACCTCATGAACCTAAATGGTCCACTCCCACCATGCTAAAGAGATAACAACAGATCCCACTCAGATAACAAACATCAACAGAACAAGATAAGGGAAAGATCCTGAAATCTCTCTAACTCAAGGTGTACAAAAGATAGTGATAGGTAAGACTCACTAATCTAGAGGCAATCAACACATGTAGGATAACTAGACTATGCATAGGAAGGTGTCATCATGTACATCTAACACTTGAGTCTCATCCTGGTAATCACTCTGGATCCCGACACTCAAGTGACTATCCACGATATCAGTGACCTCTCGTATAGATGAAGCCATTAACTATGCTAGACACACCTCTCAAAGGCCGCAAGCATCATCTCAATCCCCATCTTAGTGTGTACTAGCACTCAAGCATGGGTGAGGAAACATATCTTATTAAGTTCTTGTTTAAATACTCCTTAATTATATTAGGTTATCACTTGATTACAGATACTTACAATAAGTGATCTTGGTAGCCACTTGTAGGCCCCAATGCTTATTGCAAGCCACCCCCTACTACATATCTAGGTAAACTACCATAGGCTCACATATCTCACATAGATCACAAGATGATAATAATGTCCCTCAGGACTATTCCACATAACAACAAGAACATGCAACAAGTCTCCAACCATAACATCACAAAACACT
>BSBK01008282.1:212500-282072 GCA_027943335.1 Chamaecyparis obtusa | reverse complement strand
AGGTCAAACTAAAGCTAGAAAAAGGATTCCCAAAGGGTTTTAACTCATATTTATCACATAATCACATCGATTTTGACCCCAATCGCTATTATCAGCTCCCTTAGCTTTAAGCTCTCTCCTCTCTCTCTCTCCTCTCTCTCTCTCCTCCTCTCTCCCTCCCTCTCTCCTCTACCTCTCTCTCTCTCGGCCGTCTCTGTGTAGGGTGTGTGTGTTTTGTCTCTGTCTCTATCTCTGTCCTCTGTCTTTATCTCTGTCTGTCTCTATCTCTGTCTCTGCTCTTGTCCTCTATCTCTGTCTTTGTCTCTCTGTCTCTTTGTCTCTCTGTCTCTATCTCTATCTCTATCTCTATCTCTGTCTCTCTGTCTCTATCCTCTGTCTTTGTCTCTATCTCTATTTGTCTCTGTCTCTAATCTCTATCTCTGTCTTGTCTCTATCTCTGTCTCTATCTCTGTCTCTATCTCTGTCTCTGTCTTTGTCTCTATCTCTGTCTCTGTCTCTATCTCTATCTTTGTCCTCTATCTCTGTCTCTCTATCCTCTATCTCTATCTCTCTCTCTCTTTCCTCACATCACCCTCTCTCTCTCTCCACCTTATATACTCCTCTCTTTCTTTCATTACCCCCCCTCTCTCTCTTTCTCTCTCTAGAGTGAGAGATGAGGTAAAGAGAGAGATAAGGAGAGAGAGAGAGAGATGGTGATAGAGAGAGAGTAGATAAAGGGAGAGATAGGATGATGTGAGAAGAGAGAGAGAGAGTAATTATCCTCTCTCTCTCTCTCTCTCCCTCCCTTATCTACTCTCTCTATCATTACCTCTCTCTCTCTCTATCTCATCTCAAATCTCTATCTCTCTCTCTCTCTGTAGAGATAAGGGAGAAAGAGAGAGAGATTAATGAAAGAGAGAGAGTAGATTAAGGGGGGAGAGAGAGGGTGATGTGAGAAGGAGAGAGAGAGACGAGAGAGATGAGCAGAGAGAGAAGAGAGAGAGAGAGAGAGAGAGAGAGGGTAATGAAAGAGACAAAGTGGATACAGAGGGGGGGGATAGAGAGGGTGATGTGTGTGTGTGTGAGAGAGAGAGAGAGAGAGAGAGAGAGAGAGAGAGAGGAGAGAGAGAGAGTAGATATGGGGGAGAGAGAGGTGATGTGAGGAGAGAGAGAGAGAGAGAGAGTGAGAGAGGAGAGAGAGAGAGAGAGAGGAGAGAGGAGAGAGAGACGAGAGAGAGAGAGAGAGAGAGAGTAGATAATGGGGGAGGAGAGAGGGGTGATGTGAGGAGAGAGAGAGAGAGAGAGAGAGAGAGAGAGAGAGAGGGTAATGAAAGAGAGATATTTGATAAGGAGGAGAGAGAGGTGATGTTAGGGGGGAGGAGAGAGGAGGAGAGAGAGAGAGAGAGAGAGAGAGAGAGAGGAGAGAGAGAGACGAGAGAGAGAGAGAGAGTAGATAAGTGGGAGAGAAAGAGGGTGATGTGTGTGTGTGTGTGTGTGTGAGAGAGAGAGAGAAGAGAGAGGGTAATGAAAGAGAGATATTTGATAAGGAGGAGAGAGAGGGTGATGTTAGGGGAGAGAGAGAGAGAGAGAGAGAGAGAGAGAGAGAGAGAGAGAAGGAGAGAGAGAGTAGATAAGAGGGAGAGAAAGAGGGTGATGTGTGTGTGTGTGGGCTGTGTCGTGTGGTCGTGTGAGAGAGAGAGAGAGAGTTTGGGTGAGAGCCCCTAAGCTAAGTTCTTTCATCAGAGATGGGGTCAAACCAAATAATTGTGATCAAATGAGTTAAAACCCTTTGGAATCCTTTTTCTAGCTTTAGTTTGACCTTAGAAATCCATAATGGATTGTGGGAGGTAACCCTGCTGAAGCCTAAAATTCGGCTAAGTATAGAATTTTTTAAATCTAGAATCTGGCATGTTAACTCCTATGAAGCTAGAACCTATCCCAAACATCTTGAAAGCATTATATTTTATAATTTATACAAATATAACTTAAAGTATAAGAAATTAAAATTATCAAAACTTATACTTAAATGTTATATTTGTATAAATTACCCCTCCCCCTCTCTTTGTATAAAATTAACCCCCCTCTCTCTCTCACTATATAAATTATGATTTTTTACATAGGGTGCACGCCCTATAGGGCTATGCATGCTTTAGGGCATGCACACTTTGTAAAGGATTTGAATTTACCAATCGTAAGGCTTGGATTTGCCTTGGAGATCCAACCCAAAGGCTTGGACGATTGAAATAGGCCTGAGAAGTGTTTTTCAGCAAAGATAGAAAAAAAATGACATCTTTTTTTGTGTGCTCCTTGTTAGGTTTACTCGTGGCTCAAGAACATAAAAATCAGACAACGTGATATTGTAGATCTCTCTGTTAGCTATCTAAGCCTATAATTTATTTTGAATTCTGATAATGTTAAGTTTTTCAACTCAAATTTCTTATGTGTATGTCTATTTTTTGTAAAAAACCAACATGTAGTATTTTGGGCATAGATTTTGGCTCATTGATCAAATTTTGCAATAAGTTACATTTTTAGAAACTAGACTCCATTCTCACACACTTTAAAAAAAAAGAAAATTTAATTTTTGATTAGTTTTAAATGATCTTCTAGGGGGAGCACATAAAAATTTCATGTTTTCAAGATGTGTGCACTTCGTAAATTCATAAAAAGTTATACGTTCATAAAAAAAATTACAAAAAAAAATCTGAGAAAATTTGAGATAAACTACATTGTGTTAGCTAACTTCTCACTGGAGCGATTAAATTTTTTTAAAAAAAAAGTTAACATTTTAGGGGGAGCACACTAGATGCTATGTTATGTTTTTGGACAAAAAACAAGACCACTTTTTGTGCTCCCCCTTTTTGAGGGCCTTAATCTGCACCATTTTCAAAATAAGTTAGTAGTTTAGGAACTAGATTCAGAGTATTACAACTCTTGTTTTTGTCACATCTCAAAATTTTGAGTCTAACTATATTCAATTTCTTGTTGAAGTTCAGAGTTTGCTAATTTTAGGAAAAAAGTGGCAACTTATACCCCCTTTTTGGTCCCCCATCTTTGTGCACTTACCCTAAATCATGATACAAGTACAATATGAGATCCCAAAATCTAGATCAAGTCTCAAGGTATGTCTGTACATCAAAGTACTAGACCTAGGACTGACTCTCCCCATCATGAGGAGGTGGTGGTGGTGGAGGTAGTGGTCCCATCCTATCAGCTCACACATCTGATATCCCAGCCCTCTCAGAGTAGATTGGTGCTCGCTATGCCTCAGGTACAACTTCTATGTATAAAATATGATAATGCTGCCCATGCTACCTCCCTTTGGATCTCCGTGGTATCATCTTGTGCTGCCCTCTCCTGCTGCTCTATCTCTGCTCGTGCATCTAGTAGCTACTGATCTTGAATAGCAATGGTAGTCCTCAGCTACTTTATCTCAGTCTCTAAGACTTGAATCCTCGCACATAGATCCTCTCCTCCCCTATCCTCTAGCTACTCTCCTACATCCACCCATCAGTGAACTGGTCTCACCTCATCCTCATCTCCCTGCTCATCATCTGATACTTGTCTTTGTGACTATTTGTGACCACCCGATCTGGATCCCTGTCCTCTCTCTGCTACTCTCCTCCCTCCTCCCCCTCCTCTGGCCCCCCCATCATCATCATCCCCATCCCCACCTTATGTCTATGGCTGTGCATCTAGGATCATGAACCATGGGAATGGCCACCTCTGACGCTCTGCTCTATATGCTACGTCCACCCCTGCATTTGCCATATCAAGTAGGTAATCCCATGGCTCTCTCTATAACCTTGCTGTCTCTTGTGTTGCCTAATGGTAGTCTAGCATCGACAACCATCCCTATCCCTCATCCTCCCTACACTTGGAATATGTGGTAGTCTCAACTGCCACCCTCTACTGATGACCAAACTACCTCCATACCCGAGTAATAGAAAAATTCTCAATGATCTCCACATGTTGACCTAGTAGTGGCTGACTACACAACATATACCCAAGCTCATGATCCCTGTTGCTCCACTAATCACACTACCTATATGGCCTCCACTTGAAGGCTATCATCTCATCCAATAGCCTCCTATAATCAGTTAGATCTCCACTATGAGGCTAGTTATGAATCCTGTATACCTGTATATATAGGGGTGCCTCTTCTCCTAAGGTTGTACTCATGGTCGCATAACAGCTATGTGCTCCCACACCCATACCTATGCTAGGATGGCCCCACATGCCCAAGATCTACTATCTTTATACACTATCTCATGCAGCTTGTGGTACATGTTTGCTAAGATAGCTGGGCCCCATGCCATCCATCTCAAATGTGCTACCAAATCTGCCACCAATCTACCCTAGCCTAGTGGGAATCCTCTCTGACTCTTGTTAGTAACCAAGGCCTATGCTACTATCAAGCACATGATACACGACACTAGATAATCCCTACCATACTCCTCAATTAGTTGGTCCTAGTGGAGATGCCTGTCAATAATAGTCACATCTTGGAAGAGGTCCTAGATGGCCTGTCTCCCCTCTATGGGAGTTTGATCATAGTATACCTGTGCCAAACACAAAATCATGTCAGTTTTCATCATATGGAAAGACTACATTAATGAACATCTACAAACATGATTATACTCACCGCATCTCCATGGCAGGGTATACGTAGGATCTGATAGACCTCCTCCAATGTGATCGAGTCCTCTCCAGTCAGTAGGTGAAAGGTATTATGCTCACTGTGCCACTGCTCTACCAATGTAGTCAGTAAACCATGGTCTACCTATATATGGGGCATATCCAATAGGAACCTGAACCCCATGCTAATCAGGTCATCCCTACCTGGATCATCTAGATCACAAATGAAGCATAGCCCAATGACTCTTAGTGCTCTGATAATGAGTGTTGAAAAAACTCCTGCAAGCCATAACCCATAAACCAAATGTCAAAACATATCATGATGGATGACTAAAATCAGTACAAGAAATCTCAAACGCAAAAATTCTTTGTACCCATGTTATAATGTTCAAAATAAAAACATACGATAATTCTTATTATACTCTTGCGATACTGTTTGTTGATATTGCATCATGTGATATTTTGTTGCATAGTGGTGTGATACTTTTCATTGGTGTGATAGTTCACACTATGTCACATGACATTTTGTCCAGCATCGTGCGATGCTTTCTCAAACGACCATGTGATACTTTTTTAGCTTATGAACTATCGCATGATACAATGTATAACATGTGTGAGATACTTTAAAAGTGTTTTACGATGTTTCTCATAAATATAATTTGAAATATTTAAAAACATGTTTAAATGCATTAAATGACTTAAATGGCTTTTTTTTTTGAAAACTTACCGGGGCACCATACTGAGGAGGCCGGTTGTGTAATCAACTGTGCTCGAATTGATGTGTGTGAATCAGAATCACTGCCTGATGCACCATCATCTCTCTTTGATCTCTCAAAGTTCTCAAAATCACAAAAGACAAATGAATTTGAAAATGACCTTTTTACCCCTTATATAGCATTTTGACTTTTTGACCTGATTTTCAAAATATCTCAGAATTTCATGAAAATTGCACCCCTGGCTAATGTCGATGTCTTGGATCCATTTTTAGGATCAAAATTGAAATCTGAGTTCATCTTGATAGTCAAAATTGCATTTCAAATTTCTCCTTCTTCTTGCGCAGTTGGCTGACCGT
Organism: Chamaecyparis obtusa; assembly: GCA_027943335.1. Classification (NCBI taxonomy): domain Eukaryota; kingdom Viridiplantae; phylum Streptophyta; class Pinopsida; order Cupressales; family Cupressaceae; genus Chamaecyparis; species Chamaecyparis obtusa. The sequence goes on along the minus strand of BSBK01008282.1, from coordinate 276,383 downwards.
TTGAGGCCTGATCCTTCAATCTTTGCTAAGGCATCCTCATTTCTTCATCCCCATCTCTCTCAACCTTCTAGTCTTCCATTCATCTATCTTCACTTCATCTCTCTAAGGTTTGACTTCATTTTTATCCTATATCTTTCTCAATCAAACCTAGTCAAACTAGGGCATATCTTCACTGTTTCATGGTTATTCTATCATCTTTCATCTTTGATTATGATTTCTAGCGATTTGATCATGTTTCTATTGCTTCTACATTCCCTGTACCTGATTTCAATTTCAATTCCAAGGGGAAGTACCTATCAAACTTCAATCCTTGATTCATCTTTATCAAACTTATCAATCAAACCTTGCTTGAGACTTGACAACTACCTATTTATATGGGTGTTGGCCTTGTCTTTTTCAATTAGCTTATCTTTGTCCTGATGTGTTCCCATCTGTCGACCACGCATCTAGATTGTTTTGTGATCCCAAATTGATCTCACATTTCAACTTCATTCTTTGACTGCATGTGATCCCAAATCGATCTCACATTAGTCAAAGAGGGGTAAATGTATGCACCCTAAAATGGTCACCTAGACTTTGGGCCCTATTCTTCAATTTATCAATTTCTTGAATCATTTCCTTGCAATATTTTCAAATTAAATCAATTTCCTTAATCAAATCCTAATTCTATCATTTATTCGATTATATTCTATGGATTAACCATTTTATCCTAAGTCTTTATTTAATTAAAAGGAATTCCCTCCCCTTTTATTAAATAAAAATCCCCCACTTACCTCTTATCCTAAGTTGCACAAATAAAGCATTATTCTTATTTTATAAAAATAAGAAAAGGCCTTTTTGTCTCACATGGGGCACAAAAGTCAACACTTCTTTCTCATTGGAGGAGACTTGTGCACATGGATTGATCCCACTTTCAAACTCCACCCTTGATCAAATCTTTTGCCTCTTAATCTCCATGGTCCATTTATCTTTAAAAGAGAGCTCTTTTCTCATTCATAGGATCCACTCTTGGTACTAATCTTATGCTGCAGGTTTTCTTGGTGACATTGGAGCTTTGGAGATCTTGTTTCATCCTAGTCTTCATTCTTGCATTTTAGTTTAGCTTTAATGGCATTTTAGCTTAATTTTCTTTCACATTGTATCTTAACTCACATAGTTTAATTAGAAAAGGCTTGTAATACTCTCATTTTATTATCTTAGTTGCATTCTTGCATCTTCATTCTAGCATAGTTGCATTGCATTTCTATTTGTGATTCTTGAAGATATTGGCATTCTTTCCCTTGTCTCTTTGAATCTCCCATTGCATGGTTTACAAGCAAGGTCATATGCTTAGTAGCTCTAGCTGAGATCCCTATAAACACCCTTGCACTCTATGCCTAGGGAGCTCTAGGTCACTTTTTCAAGGCTTCCAATTCATGGATTCTCTTGGAACTAATGACTTAGAGAAGTGCACATTTTGAGTGTACACATGTGTATACTGATGTAGTTTGGGAAGGATGCGTTGATGATAGAAAGAGTACTTCAGGTGGAGTAGTGTTTCTTGGTGACAGAATTGTCACTTGGACAAGCAAGAAGAAAAATTATATCTCTCAGTCAACAATAGAAGCAAAGTATGTTGCAGCAGCCCTAAATTTTTCTACAATTTTTTGGATCAAGCAGATGATAAAGGATTTTGGAATTTAGATTGATTATCCTATTGTTGTTCACTGTGATAACACTAGCACTATCAACATGTCAAAGAACCCTGTGATGCATACAAAGACAAAGCACATTGAGATCAAGTATCACTTCCTAAGAGAGAAAGTGGTAGAGAAAGAAGTCAAGGTGGATTATGTGAGTACTAAAGATTAGTTGGTAGAAATATTCACAAAGCCCTTGCCAAAGGATACTTTTGATTATCCCAGGGAGAAGTTGGGAGTAATTCCCTTCCCTGATTCTGCTTAGAAGAAAGAAGAAAGATCAGCAGTCCTCAGGGATTGATGGATAGTTGACTACTCTACTTTAGGAGTAGTACCAATGCTTAAACTAATTGGCTCCCTTTTCCATTGATGTCAAATGGGGAGTAATATATAGTCATGAAAAATAGAAGTAAAAGGAGTACTATACTAAGGGGGAGTAACATTCAGTTATGGAAATAGTTTAGTTGAGGAAATAGAGAATGTTGAAGAATATTACAAAAGATAGAGGATTCATCCTTGGGGTATTCTTAAAGAGGAAATGGAGAATGTTATAAAAGAAATTTTCATTTAGATTGGTGGAGTTTTTCATTTAGATTTGCCAGCAGGCCAGTACTGAATGTATGTTTGTCATTGATGACAACTTATGGTAAGTAGCATGCATGGAAGAATTATTTAGTAAGATTTGAGCATATGTAGAATGGAAATGTTATCAGCATGATATCATGGACGCAAAGGTTAATTGTTAGTACAGAGAGTTATATAGCAGCTTGTGTCAAACAGTGTTCCTGAAAGAGTAATAGGAAGTGTTTTGTGTATGGTTCTCCGTACAGTTATCATGAAGCCTTGTGCCTTTGGATATGTGATGGAGACATGTTTTTGATGCTACATTCATGGATAAAAATTTTGATGATCAATAGAAGTGAAGTTATGCAGTCGCTATTCACCAATAGTAGTTTCCCGTGTTTGTTCAGAAGAGCCGACAGAGATGATATTTATTCTAGAGTTACACCTATCCTTTCAGTATGTGCCCTTGGATTTAAGATTGGAGAAGAGTTAGTGATGTTTAGTTAAGAGCACATGAAGTAATTCAGCTTGTGGAGAAAGATCTAGTTATTTTGGTAGAGCCGACAGTGTGTAGCATGCATCTACAATTATCTTATTAGACAAGTCCCAGAATGTGTTACGTTCTTAGTAGAGCCGATTGAATTTTTATTGGAGTTTGTTATGGATTCTCTAATATGATTTCAAGGTGGTTCTAATAGGCCAAATTGATTATATGATTTAGAGGAAAGATATTTATAGAAAGTCATTTGTGATTTCTTGAGTGTGGTTCTTGTTTGACAGTAAGAGCAGAGTAGATTTTGTGAAGTGTTGAGCCATCAGAAGGTCTATGTGACCAAGTAAAGTATTTGTGCTATACATTGGAACTGATCTAGATAGAAGGTCAAAGCACAATTCACCAAGATCTAGATATAGTGTGTATCTATTAAATAGAAGGTTGTAGCCTTCACCCCTTTGAGAAGTGTACTCTCAGATAATGTGTCCTCTCCCCTAATAGGGACTATTGTAAAAGAATCCTAATAGGGTACAACCCTTGACTAGGTCTACTATACTAGATATATTGTAAAGTAGCTCCTAACAGGGTTAAGGATCTTCTAATAAGGATCATAATACACTAGTGCATAATATTTGATGCAGGAGCATCCCGGGGTAGTTGGCTATCCTGCATGGTTGGGAGATTTGATGGAGTCGTGTGGACTTATTTTCATATGTGAGGGGTTTGGTAGAGTTGGATAGACCTACTTGGGTCTTGGGTAATTGGTTTTGATGTATTTAATGGTCTTGGTTTCTTAGCATGGCCTAGAAGGAGCTTGGCCTTGCTTTGAATTTTGGTGCCTATTTCAGGATGTATAAGTAATTTTCCACAAATATTTAGAGGCTGAAAATTTCAGGGATTGAAGAGGGCCTATATTTCTACTTGTGGTTCGAAGCACGAGTTCCAATTCATCCGGAGCTAGGAGATATCATGATTTTACTAAGACATCTATTTTGGGAATTTAATTGTTGTTGTTGGCCGACTTGTGGCATTTAATTTCGGTATTTGTATTTAATTTATTTTCAGGGCCGACCTGTGGCTTAGATTGGTATAAGTAGAGGTTGTGGGGGAAGTCTTTAGGCATTCATTCATCCATCTTGGAGAAGAGGAAGAGGTGGATGTGGAGCGAGTTTTGAGGAGAGCTAGTAGCTGCGGCTTGGGAAACAAGGAGATTGCTTGGTGGGCTTGCGAGCACAAGTTTAGATCTTCCTTGGGGGTTCCTACCAGTGTGTGGATCTGGGCTAGCTAGGGTTTTGGTTTGGATCTTGTGAGATCTTGTGGATTTTCTATTGTAATTGCATTGTATTTGGCCGTAACCCGGAAGGCCTTATAGCCGGGCATGTTGGATGAAAATATGATGATTCTATTATGAGTATTGGCATTGTGTGGATCTATATCTCTATATTGTTATTATATTCTATTGTGTGGTTATTTGCTGGGGGCTAGGACATCTCCATCGGGGATCCTCCTGCCTTGCACTGCATCAATTGGTATCAGAGCATAGTTGTTCCTGAGTGTGTGGACAGAGCGCCGAATGTGAGGCAGTTTACACCAGGACCTTGGGTGGAGTTTTTCAGAGTGAAGGTTGTTCCTGAGTGTGTAGACAGAGCACCGAATGTGAGGCAGTTTGCACTAGGACCTGGTTGAAGGTTGGATCTAGTTGGTGATTTGTTGCAGAGGGTTTGCGAAGATCTTAGAAGATGGCTCTAAGAAGATTGGACCCTGAGATGATTGCAAAACTCCATGATGTAGTGGAGAAGAATATTTCAAAGACTTTTGCTCGGTTGGCAGCTAGATGGACTAATCAAGTTAAGGAAAGGATGGTTGAGAGTGATCCATCTCTGGATAAATTTTGTAAGAGAGTTCGAGAGATCTTGAAACCGTGGAGCTGGAGTCTACCGATCAGGAAGCGAGTTGTGTGGCCGGTTAGAAGACTTGTTCGAGAGAGAAGAGGGCATAGCAAGGTTGATATGGAAGTTGGTTTTGTTGATCAGTGTGTGGAGGCTGATGTGGAACCTACGGAGAAACTTGTGGATGTTTCTATGGAGCTTCCTAACCTTGTTGATGCTGTGATTGAGATTGGTTTTCATGATCAGTTGGTTGAGTCTGACATGGAAATTGTGGAGCACTTGGTCATGGATAATCAGATTGCTAAGGGTGGTGATCCATATGTTGGTGATATGGATGTTGTTGATATGGATGTTGCTGGTGTGGATTCACTAGTTGTTGATGTGGTTGAGGATCTACATGATACTACAGATCTGTATGTTCCTGATGTGGACCTGTTGGTGGTTGACATGGTTGAGGATTTACATGTTGCTCCTATTGTGTATTTGAGCTTACATGTTGGTGACATGGATTTCATGTTCAAGGATATTGTTGTTGTTGGTAGTGATCAGCTACAGAGAATGTTGGTGAGGCACTATGTTCAGTTTGTTCCTGGCAGTGAGCATGTTGATTGGATGGTTGAGATTCTAGTGGTTGATAGATGGATGCGGATTTGGGTGATTTGCATGTTGGTTATATTGTCCCTATTGGAGTGGAAGCCTTTGGTGAAGATGAAGATGGTTGAAAATATTTCATCTGGCATCAAAGTATGAGGCATACTTCTTTTCGCACTTGGGGAGTCTGATGCAGGAGCATCCCAGGGTAGTTGGCTATCCTGCATGTTTGGGAGATTTGATGGAGTTGTGTGGACTTATTTTCATATGTGAGGGGTTTGGTAGAGTTGGATAGACCTACTTGGGTCTTGGGTAATTGGTTTTGATGTATTTAATGGTCTTGGTTTCTTAGCATGGCCTAGAAGGAGCTTGGCCTTGCTTTGGATTTTGGTGCCTATTTCAAGCTGTATAAGTAATTTTCCACAAAGATTTAGAGGCTGAAAATTTCAGGGATTGAAGAGGGCCTATATTTCTACTTGTGGTTTGAAGCACGAGTTCTAATTCATCTGGAGCTAGGATATATCATGATTTTACTAAGACATCTATTTTGGAAATTTAATTGTTGTTGTTGGCCGACTTGTGGCATTTAATTTCGGTATTTGTATTTAATTTATTTTCAGGGCCGACCTGTGGCTTAGATTGGTATAAGTAGAGGTTGTGGGGGAAGTCTTTAGGCATTCATTCATCCATCTTGGAGAAGAGGAAGAGGTGGATGTGGAGCGAGTTTTGAGGAGAGCTAGTAGCTGCGGCTTGGGAAACAAGGAGATTGCTTGGTGGGCTTGCGAGCACAAGTTTAGATCTTCCTTGGGGGTTCCTACCAGTGTGTGGATCTGGGCTAGCTAGGGTTTTGGTTTGGATCTTGCGAGATCTTGTGGATTTTCTATTGTAATTGCATTGTATTTGGCCGTAACCCGGAAGGCCTTATAGCCAGGCATGTTGGATGAAAATATGATGATTCTATTATGAGTATTGGCATTGTGTGGATCTATATCTCTGTATTGTTATTATATTCTATTGTGTGGTTATTTTTTGGGGGCTAGGACATCTCCATCGGGGATCCTCCTGCCTTGCACTGCATCAATATTAGTGGGTGTCAATTTCCACTGGGGTTTTTACCAATTTGGGTTTCCCCGTAACCAAAATATTGGTGTTTTGTTCAAGTGTTCTTTCATTTTGTTTATGCTTTATGTTTAAGTATACTTAATTGGATAAAGAATTGAAACTTGTATATAACTAATTCACCCCCCCCCTCTTAGTTATCTCTTGGGACTATTCCTAACAAGTAGAACTACAATCACAATGAAGGAAATAAAACATAAGAGTTACAAAGAAGAATCTTTTTGGATCACAACATGGAGACCAAAAAGAATCAGTGCTACCAAGTCACAAATCCAAGCGGACTACATAAGGAAACATTTATGAACAACAACACAGGTACAACATAACATGAAAATAACATATAGAAGAGTAAAGATACATATAGAGGAAATTTACAATAGGTTTGATTCCTTTATCACCTTGTGCCAATAAGGTAACAAGGGTCATATAAAATAATCTAACAACATTAAGCAAACACATCATGGGAGAAGCACAATACGACAGGAAAATAAATAAAAAGCTACCATTAAGGATAAGCCAATCAAGTGCATCACATAATCTCCCCATCTTATTCTATATCATTTTAGAAAGGTGCAAAAATTGCAAGAGGGACTATATCCAATACAATAGGAATAATAGCTAGTGCCAAACAAGGATCCTCTTAAGAATCATAATGTTCGATACTAGGTGTAATTATCAATTGTGTTGAAAGCATATTGGTTAAATCAATATCAATGTCAATAGTCTCATGTTCATCATTAACATCATTAGTATCATCAAGAGTATCTTCTTCATCTAGATTAATCGAAATAGAATCTAAGATATGAATAAGATCATCATAATCATTTATCTTAACATCATTATTAACATTAACTTCCTCTAACACATCAGGCATAGGCTGGTCAGAAGAAGGTAAAGAACTTGGAAGAATAGAGGCATGTGCCTTAGCTTGATATTGACGCTTCTTATGACGTTCATTAGTAGATCAATTATATTTTGTCTTGTTTGAAATATTTTGAGAACTAGGAGGGACAACCACTGGTTGCTTCACAGGTTCTATAGGAGAATCAATAGGATTCACAGTAGGCTGAAAAGCAGCACTAGGAGCTTGATTAACAGAACTAGAAGCCATATATAAAGGAGGTATGGAAGTCATAGTAAAAATACCATGATTAAGATCCATCTGAGACATGCTTACCTCAATAATCTTGTGATGCTTATAGGCTTGATATGAGTGAAAAATGTTATCAGGTCGAGAAGGACATGAATTAGGTAATGAAGGCCAAAAGAAGTCAAGTGTAGCACAATCCCTAGGCCTAGAAGGTTGATATAAACTATGATTAATCATCTTCACTTCTTCATCACAAATGAATTTAAGACACTTATGTATAGGAGAAGCAACAACATGCATGGGATTCAACCAAGGCAAACCTAACTTAACTTGAAACTGATCAGAAGTAGGAACAACAATGAAGGTAGTGTCCAAAAATTTACCACAAAGCTCAAGAGGTAAATTAATAGATCCAAATAATGGATAGAGAAAACCATTACAAGTTTAAACCCACACATCCAATATATCATAAGAATCACGTTGTAAGTTCTTCATAAAAAGATTTTCTTCAGTTTTAACATTGACTAAGGATGTAGGATAAATAAGACAATCGTGTGTAGGTATCTTAGAAACACTAGCATAAATATAGATAGGATGATCAAGAGCTTTAATAGTATCATAATTATCAAAGCTAACTAAGAGTTCTTGAGGTCTTTTATTCTTAGGTTGTTTTTGAGGTTTAGGATGAGGTGGAACTTGAAGTTGAACTTGAGATTGAGGCTGGGGTGGAGATAAAGATTGAGACAAAACAACATGCTCCACATGGTTAACAATGTGATTAAGTTCATCCATATTTGAATCATAAATAATATCCACACAAGATGGCTAAACAATGGTATTAGTATCATGTGTAGGTAAAGACTTCACATATATTTAGAGATTTTGATTAGGAGGAGAGATAGATTTGTTCTCACTACCATCAAAATTATCAATAGATAAGGCCTTAGACTCAATTAACTCTTAAACCTTATGTTTTAAAGAATAACACTTCTCAGTATCATGGCCATTTTGACAATGGTATTGACAAAAAGATTTGGAATTAAAGGATTTGGATGCCATTGTAGCAGGTAAAAGAGGTTGAATAGGAGGTAAAGTAATCATATTAGAAGTCAACAATTTACTTATAATAGAATGCAAAGATTCAAAAAGAGGACTAAATGTAAAATTCAGATGAAAAGCAGTGGATGCAGAGGTGGCATTGTTGGATGCAACAACTTGATAAGCAATTGCATTCGCTTGCTTATTTATCTTGAAATAGTTGTTAGGTTTTTGAAACTTGTTTGGATTAGGAGTAGCATCACTCTTATCAACTGGGACAGGAGCCATTGGTGTGTTTCTCTCAAACTAACTCACTTGTAATTGATAATGATGAAGCGCTGCACAAAGTTTTTGAAAAGAGGTAAATCCAGTAAGAAGAATCTTATCTCTAATATCATTTTTTAAATTTGAAATAAACATACGCTGAATATCAATATCAGGAACATGATAAGAAATCTGAGCATACAAATGCTTAAATTTACCAATAAATTATGTCAATTTTTCTTTAGTATTTTGTTTACAATGCATCAAATCAGTTAAGGACACTTTCAGACCAATGTTATTTTGAAATTGTTGAATAAAGGCATTAGCAAGTTTTGGAAAAGAGTCAATAGAATAAGGAGGCAAGGAAGAATACCATTGCAAGACCTTATCATGAAAATTCCTAGCAAACAACTTGGCTAAAATCCTATGGTCATGAGCATAGTCACTACAAAGGATTTGGAATGTTTTAACATGAGTAAGAGGGTCTCCTTTACCATTGTAATTCACAAGACGAGGCATAACAGCCTGTTGAGAAACATGAGCACAAATAATGTCTAGGGATAAAGGACTGCCCATGTCACATGTAGGAATGCTTAACTAGATTGAGTTAAAGACACAAGTTGTTGTTGTAAAGAGGACACAGTTTGAGCCAAAATGATGATTATTGAATCATTAGATGAAATAGGAGGCATAGATACACTAGAAACACTAGGTAAAGTGTATGAAGCAGAAGGAATAGAAGACACAACTGAGGCAACACTTGGAACCACAGTTGGAAAAGGATTGGAATAAGTAAAAGGAACATTATGATAAGAAGGTTTTGAAGTAGGTAGGGACATGAGAGGAACACTCACAGAAAGAGAGGGAACTAACGTAGTGATGCAGGAGCATCCTAGATGTAAGAGAAATCTTGCATCACCCAAAAATATTTCTTATTTCTTTTCAATAAGGGATATCTTGTGAAAAGTTTCTATTTATCAAAACTTACTATTTTTAGTAAGTTGGTCATACAATCTTAGAATGTTTTGATTTCATAGGTGGAGGTTCATCTTAGTCATATCATCCTTGCAGTTGAGTTTCATTGCCACCTCATATGTATTGGTCAAGTTATTGAGGTTTTTGGGTATGAAATCTTTTAGGTCAATTTTGAAGGCCTTAGAGGCTCTGGATCGCGATCGACCCCTAGCTGACTGGAGCTTGCGCGAGTCAGGCACTGTAGATCATGTCCTACCATTTTTGAAAAGTGGTTATAATATAAAAATGAAGCTACAGTAAAAAAGTTATAGCCTTTGGAAGTTGGGCTACCTAAAAACATATTTTATAATTAATTGGAGCCGACGCTATGTAAAATAAAAAGAAAATAAAATAATTCTTAGGGAAGTCAGCCTTTAGGGCTAAATATCTGGAACCTTCTCGGGCGGTGGAAATTGCCTATATAAGAAAGGTCTGTAGTGTTGTCTAGGGCAGTTCTGGGTAGATTTGGGTAATGATTTGAGGCTTTTTCCTACAAAATATTGTAAGGGAAAATGCCCATGTGGCTTTGCATATTGTAATTATGAAATTTGTAATTCCACATTTGTGGAGATAATAAGAAGCCCATTTTCTGTTCTTGTAAATTTTTGTTGTTTCTCTATTTCTATTATGTATTTGTGGTATTAGGGGGAGAACCCTTCATCAAGTTCTATGAGAGAGGGAGTTCCTAAGTGTGTAAATAGATCACCATCTGTGAGGAAGTTTGTACCAAGACCATGGTTTAGGGTTTCAGTGAGTTTCATGAAAATGCCTCCACGAAGGGAATGTGGTGGAAGAGCCGGTGGTGTGACACTTGAGGTTAGTGTTAGGAATGAATGCTGAAGCCTTGGGTAGTCATTCTATAGCAGTGGTTGTTGCATTCATGACTATGATTGTCATTGATGTCAACACAGTGTTATTCTAGAGTTTAGCAGAGAAGCAAGCACAGTTTTGTTTTGCACACATGTTATATTGCAAATTGAGTTATGTGTAGTTGATGGTATGTTCTTTGGTGTGTTATTAACCTATGGTTAAGAGTGAAAAAATAAATTCATTTATTCATGGAAGTTATAAGCATTTTGGTGGAAGCAGTATTCTGGTAGTGTTCTTGAGTAGCGGTTTTTGGTAATCAGAGGATATCTCCTAACTGGGATGGAATCTGATTCTACATAGTTAAAGGGAATTTTGAGACTCATTGGTGGTGATGTGGTTCACAATGCAAACTTTGAGGTCAGGCCGACAGTTTTTATGTAATTTTGATGTAGTGTGTTGAAATTATTATTTTATATTTGGATGTCGACTCATTTGTAATTATTTGAGTGTGGTATAAAGGAAGGAATGTTTTCCTTGTTGTGATGGGATTATAATACTTTTGATATGAAATTGTGAAAGTTGTGATGCGAATGTATGCATGAAGTGAAGAAAAGAGCTAATTCAGTGATGAAGGAAGACTTGTGAAGTACAGAGATCTGGATTTGTGATCTTGTGTAGCTGAGAGTGCAGTTTTGGCACAGTGTGAAGGAGGTAACATATTTCATATTATTCTATTGAATAATCCTAAGATCTATTGGATAGTGAGTTCAGAGATCTTGCCTTGAAGCTATTTGGGCAGTGGGTCCTTCTGTCTTCCATAACTCCTAAGAGGGTTAGAATCTTTTAACAGGGATTCAAAATCTCCTAATAGAGATTCATATGTATTGTATGTATTTCATAAGACTCCTAACAGGGTCCATCCTCTCACAAGGAACTTTCATATTAGTGCATCATTTTGTGGGCATCATTCCCACCGGGGTTTACTCTTTGATCAAGAGGTTCCCTAGTTAACATATCTTGTGTTATTGTGTCATCGTGTATGATTATCTTTCTATGGTTGGTTACTACATTGATTATATGGTTTAAAGCTGTTGAAGTTGATATTTAAGTTGATAAATGGTTTAATTATTAGATAATTGATTCACCCCCCCCGTCTCAGTTATCTTGGGGATCTTTGATTTCTAACATTTGGTATCAGAGTGACAGGTCCTTGAAAGAGAAGTTTAACAGCTTAAGGAGATCCATGGTGAATTTAAAGAAAGAAAGCCCTAAGTTTGATGGAGTAAATTTTGACAGCTGGAAAGAAAAGATGAAGACACATCCCTTGTGTTTAGGACCAGGTTATTGGTTGATTACAAAGAATGAAAGGACTATAATTGAAGAAGACAATCTTGAAACAAGTACTAAAGATGAGGTAGATCTACTCATGTGTAACATACTTGCAAGAGAAGCATTTTTATTAGCACTTCCAGAGAATGAATACGGTCAGGTAAAAGGTTTAACTAGATCTTATGATATTTGGAAAGTTTTACATTCTACTTTTGAAGGTGATGAACATGTAAAGAAAGCCAGGTTACATAATTGGATTTGTGCATTTGAAGACATAAGAATGATGGAAGATGAATCTGTTAGAAGCTATATTGGTAGGATGTCAGAAATTGTTGTAGGAATAAAGTCTTGTGGAGGTGAAAAGATAGAGAATGAAGTAATATGGAAGATTTTGAGAACATTGACACCGGTATTTAGGTAGACTACACAAATGATTAAACAAGTGATACCTTGTACACCAAACTTTTCAAGAGAGACTCTTCTTGGAAGATTGGAAGTAGCAGAGATGAATTTGAGATTATCAGGAGAACTACCTAGAGTGGAGACAACATTCAATGCTCTTAGCATGAGACCTACTTTGTCTAGAAGTACAAGTGTGAATGGAGATTATGCCAGTAGTAGCAGATCCAAATTTGATGAAGATAAGAAGATTGAAGAAGGTATTGCCTTGCTTGTGAAAAGAGAACCAGATGGTAATAAAATCTTTAAATGTTGGACATGTCAAGAATATGGTCATTTTGCATCTAAGTGTCCTAAGAGAGTTAAGAAGTATAGAAATAATTTCAAGCCTAGAAGATCTAAAGAATGTTATTATGCAAATGATGAAGAAATTGAAGCAGAAATTGAAAGACATTTGAGTGACAGTGATAATGATAACTTTGATGACATAGGATTTGTAGCAAATAAGGAAGAAAATTCTGAATCTAATGTTAAGGAAGAGAAAGCCTTAGTTTCCCAAGTTGAAAAGAAAGTTGATTGGATTATAGACAGTGGTTGTTCACATCATATGACTGGTGATAAAGGAAAGTTCATAAAGTTTAACAATTATGATGGAGGAGTTCTTAGAGTTGGTAACAATGCACCTTGTTTGATTAAAGGTATAGGATCTATTACTCTTGATGGAAAGACTAATACTGATGAAGTTTACTTTGTTGATGGATTGAAACATAATATTTTGAGTGTTGGACAATTAGTGGATAAAGGATATCAAGTTTGGTTTACTGAGAAAACTTGTGTGATTAAGGATAAAGATGGAAATCTGATTGGAACAAGATCTAGAACCAAAGGTAATGTATTTCAGTTGAACCCTACTGAGATGACATGTTTGATGACTAAGATTGATGATAGTTGGTTATGGCATAGAAGGTTCTATCATATAAAATTTGATAATATTGTGAAAGTAAGTTCTACACTTGCAGTAAGAGATTTACCTAAGATTATGAAGCCTACTAACATGATTTGCAAGGAATGTGTGATGGCTAAGTAGAAAAGGAGATCATTTCCTAGCAAGAAGTTCACATGTATAGAAAAGTTGGAGATTATTCATACAGACTTGAGCGGTCCTACTAGGACTAGAGGATTCTATGGAGAAAGGTATTTTATGATTCTTGTTGATGATTTTACAAGAATGATGTGGATTGCATTTTTGAAAGAAAAATCTGAAGCATTTGATAAGTTTAAGGTCATGAAGAATAAAGTTGAGAATGAATCAAGAATGAGGATTAAATTTTTGAGATCTGATAGAGGTGGAGAATTTACATCTAAAGAGTTTAACACTTTTTGTGAAGTGAATGGCATTTTTGTAAGTCAGACAAAGTACTTGAATGATTTGTTGAAAAGATTTCATATGGAGAATTGTAAACCAGTTGGAACACCTATGGTTATAGGACATAAAATATCTAGTAAAGATGAAACACTAGCAGTTGAGTAGAAGAAATACAGATCCATGATTGGTGGATTGTAGTACTTGACACACACGAGACCAGATATACAACATTCAGTTGGAATGGTAGCGAGATTTCAAGCTAAACCTAGAGAGTCACATTATGCAGCAGTAAAGAGGATATTGAGATATCTTAAAGGCACAATGGACTATGGATTGTGGTATGAAACTTCTGATGATTTTACCCTATTTGCATATATTGATGCTGATTGGGGAGGCAACATTGATGATAAGAAAAACACCAGTGGTGGAGCCTTTTTTCTTGGAGGAAGATTAGTTTCTTGGTTGAGAAAAAAGCATAATTGTATCTCACAGAGTACAATAGAAGTAGAATATGTAGCAGCAGCAAACAATTGTAATCAGATAATTTGGATGAAGCAGATGTTGATGGAAATTGGAATCAAGTTTGATGAGCCTATTGTCATACATTGTGACAATACAAGTATAGTTACCATGTCAAGAAATCTGGTTTTACATTCTAAGAAAAAGCATATAGAGATCAAGTATCATGTTGTAAGAGAGAAAGTTGCTGAGAAAGAAGTCAGACTGGAGTACATAAGCAAAAAGGAGCAGATAGCAGGTATATTTACAAAGCCTTTTCCTAAGGATACATTTGAGTATCTAAGAGGTATGCTTGGGGTTATGCCCCAACCTACTCTTGAGTAATGATGCAGTTGGTTGCATCCATCCAGTTGAATATGGCCCTATCTATTTTCTAGATTGGATGTTGGTACTTCCTCTATGGGGGAGTATGTGTATCTGAGCTGAGTCATGATGACTCTTGTGAATGTATTTTCTGAACAGTGTCTTTTGACATTGAGCTATTGTTTAACATAGTGATGGAATTTTTGTCATTGATGTCAATGGGGGAGAGAATCATGAAAAAAATTGAGAAACTACATTTTTTGGAGAGATTGAATAGGAAAATGAAGCAAGATTTGATTGATGAAGAGCAGCAGAGCAGTTGAGTAGCAGTGATTGGATTTTTGGAACATTGGATGTTTTTCATCTATGTTTCCATCAGTGCCAATGGGGGAGATTGTTAGGAATGAATTCTAAAGCCTTTGGTAGTCATTTTGTAGCAGTGGTTGTTGCATTCATGACTATGATTGTCATTGATGTCAACATAGTGTTATTCTAGAGTTTAGCAAAGAAGCAAGCACAGTTTTGTTTTGCACACATGTTATATTGAAAATTGAGTTATGTGTAGTTGATGGTATGTTATTTGGTGTGTTATTAACCTATGGTTAAGAGCACAAAAAGAAATTCATTTATTCATGGAAGTTATAAGCATTTTGGTGGAAGCAGTATTCTGGCAGTGTTCTTGAGTAGCAGTTTTTGGTAATCAGAGGATATCTCCTAGCCAGGATGGAATCTGATTATGTGTAGTTAAAGGGAATTTTGAGACTCATTGGTGGTGATGTGGTTCATAGTGAAAACTTTGAGGTCACATGATTGGAAAGTAATTGTATCTAGAAGCTGATAATTTTTATGTAATTTTGATGTAGCGTGTTGAAATTATTATTTTATATTTGGATGCCGACTCATTTGTAATTATTTGAGTGTGGTATAAAGGAAGGAATTTTTTCCTTGTTTTTATGGGATTGTAATAGTTGTGATATGAAATTGTGAAAGTTGTGATGCGAATGTATGCATGAAGTGAAGAAAAGAGCTAATTCAGTGATGAAGGAAGACTTGTGAAGTACAAAGATCTGGATTTGTGATCTTGTGTAGTAGAGAGTGTGGTTTTGGCATAGTGTGAAGGAGGTAAAATATTGCATATTATTCTATTGAATAATCCTAAGATCTATTGGACAGTGAGTTCCAAGATCTTGCCTTGAAGCTGTTTGGGCAGTGGGTCCTTCTGTCTTCCATAACTCCTAATAGGGTTAGAATCTTTTAACAGGGATTCAAAATATCCTAACAGAGATTCATATGTACTAAATTTATTTCATAAGACTCCTAATAGGGTCCATCCTCTCACAAGGAACTTTCATATTAGTGCATCATTTTGTGGGCATCATTCCCACCGGGGTTTACTCTTTGATCAAGAGGTTCCCTAGTTAACATATCTTGTGTTATTGTGTCATTGTGTATGATTATCTTTCTATGGTTGGTTACTACATTGATTATATGGTTTAAAGCTATTGAAGTTGATAAATGGTTTAATTATCAGATAACTGATCCACCCCTCCCTCTCAGTTATCTTGGGGATCTTTGCTTTCTAACAGTTAGAGCGCTCCAGAGATAAGTGTGAGCATTACAAGAAGAGATTCGCAAAGGAATGAATCTTAATGTTAGGGAGGAAAGTGAGGACAAAGCCAAAAAAGGAAATTATGATCAAGAAGGAGAAGGCAAAATTATGAACCAAGAGGAAGAAAGGATTTTTCGGGCCATTTCCAAGATCGAGAAAACACCTAAGATTAAGGTTCCTACATTTTCAAGAAATCTTAACCCAGAGGATTTGATTGACTAGATCAATGAATTAGAAGAATATTTTGAGTATGAAGATGTTGGATTGGAGAGATAGGGTATTGAGAGGGGAGGGGTGAATCAGTGCCCACAAAACTTTTATCTATTAAACCTTAAACAACAAACAGTAGTAAACTTCAACTATAAATTTAATCCATTACATGCATCATTCACTCATTTAACTATCAAAGGTAAATAGCATGAAATCAATAATATAATAGTCACATAACATAAGTATTTTGGTAATGCAGAAACCCTTGTTAGAAGGTAAAAAGTACGGTGGGGATGACACCCACAAATTATTTACTATTGTAGATAGAAAAGGTTTTCCTGTTAGGGCTACAAGTGGTGATCACTTATGGTGATCTTACCCTATTAGGAGTAACATTTTAGATTGATTAGATCTACCTAGCTATAGGATTTTAGCAATACTACTTGAGTGTGCACTCGGTTAAGAGATTTACAAAAAGACTATTAGGTCTACTCTGTTAAGAGATTTTACCATACTCTGTTACAATGGTTAGAAAATAACAAGATATATCTGCTAATGATAACTCAACCTTTTCTAATATAGATCTATGAAGTACTGAATAGATATCACCTTTTTCTATGAAGATCTTAACTCTGAACTGCTCGATAGCCTTGCTTGATTCTACTTAATCTAAATATCTCTGTATTCTATTCTCCTTTGTTTGATAACTGATATCTTGAAAATGGCTAATGCTTCAAGAGCTTCTTTTCTTGTTCATAACTTCCTTGTCAAGCTTCTCTCCTCTCATCATCAAAATGATATGAAAAATAAAACATATATAGCATATTGCTTTTGCTTCTTAACAAAATTAGGTTACAATATCTTAGAGAAAACCCTAAGATCTACGGTGTACAAAAATAACCTAGATCTAGAAAATAAATAAAGATCATCATTGCAATTAATGATAGAATCTTACAATAAATGATCCTCAAAGTTGGTAAAACATTTTGTGATGTTTTTGTAACTATCTGCATAGATAAATGTGCCTTTCCTAATTACTATGCCTTTTTCTATCTTCTTCGGTAAACACTGTGTCTACTGCTTGGTAATAACATTGGTTCTTGGTGTCTAGTCTACTCGATGTTTACTACTGCTCAGTATCAGTGAACAGTAATGCTCAGTAAAACTGCTCGATGCTTAGTGTAGAGACTTGACCGACTAGCTTGAAGTACTTGCTTTTACTGACTAGAGTAGCATAGGTAACTGATCGATGTCTTTGATACTAATGACAATCTTTAATGCTCCAATAGAGATAAAAATATACCCCTCTGGCATTAGTATCAAAACCTTAAATGTATATAGACCTTATGTCTCAAAAAGTTTCTAACTCTACCATATAAATAGATACTTATCAAAAAAATTTCTATACTCCCCCTCAGTGCATGTTCCCGGTAATGTGTAGTATACTTAGTATTTAATTACATATTTGGCATATACATTTTTATCCCCCTTTTCAATATTAATGCCAAATACAAAAATATATACTTACAGCTAACAAAAAATGTGCTTATGGGTTTTCTTCAATGACTCCAAGAGGTTTTCCCATTCCTCTTTCAAGTTGGTGAGATAAATGTTCTCAAGACCGACTTGTGCATGCATGTGAAAAATGTTGTCCAACACTGAGATTTATGGTGTTGCAACAAGTGTTTGGGCCTTGACAATGTGCTTCTCAAAGATTTTCAAATATTGAAGCAACTTGGTTTGTAGTTTTGTCACTTGGTCACTTATTATTTCCTCTTTCTTTTTGAGGTTTTCTCTTAACCACCAGAGTTCTTGAACTTTGAAGATATACTTGGAAAATGCTTGATGCTCAGTTAAGGCTGCTTGTGCACTGGCTTGGATTTCTTTATCAAGTTGTTTTATCTTTTCACTGAACTCGATAGTGAAAGTGTCCACAGTGCATAGCTTTATCAAAATTTGATTAATTAATTGAGTAATACCCTTAACTTCAATTATTACCTCAGATAACTTTACCTTATTAATTGCCACTTCTTGGCTGATCTTTTCTGCAAGTTTATCCTGAATTTTGGATTCTATCCTTTCTTCTATTCTCTTGTCTACTTTGACATCTAGGGCATTTATTTCTTCAGTAAGTGTAGCAAGTTGGTCCATTATTGGAGTATCTTCATCTATAGGTACCTCAGGTATGACCTGTTGTAAGATATCTCTTATATTTTTAAGTATTTCCTTGCTTTTGCATTCTTGTCTTAATTTCTCTTGTGCTACCTTCCTTGTGCATAGCTCCCCATATTTTCTCAATTCCTTAGGGCTTAGGGTCCTCAGGTCACACTCCAGTATAACAATAACTTCTTCTAAGTTGATTGGCCCTTTTCCTTTCTTTTTCTTCTTCTTCTTCTCATGCTCGTGAGGTGAGCTTATTTTAATAGGTACAATTGCCTTTACCTCTAAACTTTTTGTAACCTGCCCAGGTGACACTGTCTCTTCCTTCTACTGCTCCTTAGTGACCTTTGTGTTGGTTGATTGAGTTAGAGCCTCTAATGTAGTGTTTGATGGAGTGGCCTCGGTTACATTAGGATTACCTTGATCCTCTATTTCTGTCTCAGTTGCTTCTTTCTCTTCATGCTTGTTTGTCTTTGTAGGTGTCTCTATTCCTTGTTCCCCTATTGTATCCTTTAGTTTCTTGGGGTCTAAGCCATCAGGTTGTTCCTGTGATAATATCTCAACTGCTTCTATAAGAATAGGAAGCTCACCTAGTAATGATGTGATTACAAACTTGGTAGCTTGACCTTCATCTTGTGTACAATCTGGTGCAATGTTCACATCTTCATCATCATCTCTATCATTAGGATCTCAGTTAGTAATGTCCTCAATGAGTACATCTTCATCATGTTTCTCCTTTATTTGGATCTCAATTGGATCCTGTGAATCCTATGAAATACTTATTACTTCATTGACAAGTGTTGTATCAATTACCTTGGTAAGTGGTACATTTGTCTGTTTGGTCTTCTTTGTCAAATCATCATCACCAACATATATACCTTTTCCTTTTGATCTCTATCTGTTCTTAGAAAAATTTAGAAATGCATTTTTAGCAGGTTTCTCTCTAGCTGTAATGATTGCTATCCAGATGAGTTCGCTAGACTCAGTAATATCTACCAGGTTTTCATATAATACTTGCATAGCCCGACCTTTTACTTTGAATCTCTTATAGTAAGTGTCGATATAATCCTTAATTTCATCAAGAGATAAATTTGGTGCTGTTGAAACTAGAGCTTGTTCACTCATTTTCTTCTTGGTGTCCAAGGCATAGGTCCATTTCTAATTTATTCTTTCTTCTAATTGTTATGTATGTGGAGCCTAATCAGACTTTTCTACGGGGTCAAGGGGCAGAGCCCCTTGTAGGGTCCTGGGGTAGCGCCCCAGGTGGGGTCAAGGGGCAGAGCCTCTGATGGGGTCAAGGGGTAGCGCCCCTTGTAGGGACCCCTGAGGGAAACCACCCTAGGGTGGGGTCGAGGGGCATTGCCCCTCAACACTAGGAATGACTTAATAATATTGTAAAGTGTCGGCCATCTATTTTCTATTAGTCAGAGTATTTTTACCCTAATTTAGTTATGTCAAAAATACTTGTAAAAGGGCTTAGGGTTTGAGATTCATTGTATGAGGGATTATTGTAGCTTCCTACGATGGTATTGAGTTGTAGATTTTAGATTGTAAACACTGGATAATAATAAAGATATTGGACTCGATGTTGGTGGATGTAGCCCAGGGATTGGGTGAACCACATTAAATTCTATGTTATTGTGTTCTCTCTTGTTTGTTAATATTTTCATTTTCTGCTTATTATCCTAACAATCTAATGCCTCTAGTAGTTGTGTATAAAACTCCAATGGAACTCTTCTAAAGCTTATCATCATCTGAATGACTACCTCCTCAATTTTGTTTTAGTCCTTGTTAGACATGTTGTCAAATCGACTAAGTTCTAGATCTATGAGATCTCCATTCTCAATTATGTCTATAGAAACTTCATCTATTGTTCTGTTCTTATTGCTGATAACCTTGAACTATTTTGTATCATTTTCTTCATCTTCAAGGTCTTCTCTTCCTCTAATCAATCTTCTCCTTTTCTTCGATCCTCTAACTGCAACCTTAGATCCTATTTTTACATATGTTTTGGTTGGTGTAGTAGCTTTTGGTTTTGTTTCCTTCATAAATCCCTTTTTCAAAGGTGGTGAAGCTACGGTTCCTGACCTTGTTTATTCTTTGACTACACTTCTAACTACCTCTTCTTTAGAGTTGGAGTGGGAGAAACTAGTATTGAATCTTTTTCTTTGTCAGACTTAGTTTCCTCACTATCATGTGCTTTTTTAGTCAACAATAATTGACCTTTAGTTGTAGGTTCAACTGATGACTCGTCAGATGAGTCAGATTCATCTCCAAACTTTTGAGTTAATGTCTTCATCATTTTCCTAGACTTTCTAGTTAGTTTTCCAATAACAAGACCTATTTTTATTCTTGTCTTTGCCTCTTCAAAGGTTCCAAGCCTTTCGGCCTTTATGTCCTTAGGTGTAGCCAGTAAAGCCTTGATTGATTTCAAAGCAAAATCCATATTCATTTCATATCCCATGGGGGCTAGCCATTTTGTTCTCATCTCAATAGCTTTGATTAAGGTGTGGTCAGTGTCTACTAGAAAATAAATATCCATTTTGTATTTCTAGATCGGTGAGCTTGGAATTCTGCTTCATACATTCATCTTAATCTTGAATTGCTCAAAATACTCATCCATAACTTTGTTTAAATTATCTCCCAGACTTGTCATTAAGTCAGTAATTTGATTTGCAATTGGTTTGTAGGTAGGCCAATCTATGTGACTGACAGAAGGAAATAATTTTTGTAGATAGAAAAATATACACATCAATAGTGATCCAAAATTACAAGTATTAGATTTTTCTGACCTGATTGTCTTCATGTTCTTGTCTAACTGTTTCAATAGTAACTTGGCAAGGTCCAACTGATGACCTTTCTTTATCAATTTGTAAGCCATGTCCACAACACTACAAGGTATGATGTTCAGTCTACTGGATTGATAGAACTTATATTCAATTACATGTGCCACAAATTTCACTTCAAGATCCTCAATTGTAACAATCTTTACTACTTGGTCGTCCCATGTTGTGCCTGTATTTTTCTCAACATCTTCTTAGGAGGAACTTTAGAAGGCTTTGGCTTTATCAGTGGTAGGGTAATCAGTAACCCTATTAATCATTCCCTTTGTAACCTTAATTGGACTATCCAACCACAATGTGCCCTCATGATAGCGACTAAGTACAACCCTAATCCACTTGTTTCTAAAACTTTTCAAAAAACTTAGGGCTTCGGTAAGTCCATTTTTCTCAACCTATTTGTACTCATCTTTGAGTTTTCCATCTTCACTACAAATTTTTTGATATGCAACATAAATCTCAAAATCACCAATTTCACCTATCTTATAGTGAATGTAGGATTGTACATCCTCAACTAGCAAAACCCTAGGTGGGATGCTTGAGAAAGTGCCTGCTGAATCTATTTTCGATGCAACTTTCAGGTGTAACTTATATTTAGGTTTATCATAGTGAGTTGAAATGATGAGATTTACTTCTTCTTCCATAATCTTAGAAGTGCTTGTAGTAGATTCCATTTTAACAAACTAGGTTTTTAGCAAACAGTGATAAATGTTCTCGGTAAGGGTTTCAACTTGGAATATGTGAAGAGTGTGCTTGGTTTGATCTGCAACTACTTTGGATGATCTTGAAAACTCTTTTCTCAAACTTTCTCTATGAAATAATCACTCTTTAAAATTGCCAGGTGAAAAATAAACATAGTCCTCTATGTATTTATAGCTTTTTTGCATTCTTGCTCAAAATTTTTGTCATTAATGCTTGACCTACTACTAACTTGGTGATAAATATCAACTCAGCAAAAACTATAACCTTCCAATAGCTTGGTTAATAGATGATTTCTTACTTGGTTGATACTGATACTCAGTTAACCTTGGATAGTGATTACCGATGGGTAACCTTTTGCTCGGTCTAACTTTTACCGACTGTGTGACTTTGTTGGCTCATAACATATAAACCATAATGCATCTTTGTAGATTTGGTATGTGCTCATATTATATAAGGAACTATATGTAAAATAAGATCATTTGAAGTTTCAGTTCCATACATACCTAATTCACCTTATGTGGAGTTACCGATGTCACCTAATCCATTGGACGAGGTTTCACCGACAGCATTGCTTGACTCTCCATTCTCATTTGATGCTTTCTTCCACATAGTGTTCCTGATTCTCATGATATCTACAATAGTGTTTCCACTCTCAAATACATATCCTTCTAGTGCTTGGTCTCTGCAGTCCTTTCTTAGATGACCAACCTTATGACAATGTAAACATGCAATTCTAGTGCTTGTCCAGCTTCGTGACTATCCAACCCATCTTTTCCTCATATAGTTTGCTGCAATGTGCCCATATCTATGACATACAATATAGTTAGCCCATGTTTTTTAATCCCAAACATAAGAGTTACCTTGTCTCTTTAGTTGATAAGGCTTGCATTTGATCTTCTATTTTGGCATCCATACTTGTTTCATCTTTGCCTTACACTCTCTTGCAGTGTGTCCATGTTCATTACAAGTATAATAGAGTTTCTCCATGGTAGGATTGTTAGCATTCTTATTTAGTTTTTCTCTACACTCATAAGCTTGGTGTCCAAATTTACCACAATAATAACAATAACCATTAAACTTAGGAGTGACTGGAGGTTTACCTTGTGCTTTCCTTCTGTACACATTTGAAGTATGTCCTAGTTTTCCATAGTGATAACATGATAGCATCTTAGGTCTTTAATTTTGATTATTTTTTACTTGTTTAGCTTGTTTGGATGATTCTCCTTCACCAGTGTAGCCTAATCCAACTTTGGTTCCAAACCTTCTTAGATTAGTCAGAAAATCATCAATTCTTTTAGAACTATCTTTAGCCAATTTCATCATTTCATTATGTTGTTATCATGTCTTTACTTCATTTCTCAACTTCTCATTTTCTTCCCTGAGTATTTCAATATCTTCAAGTTTTCTTGACAATTCACCATTTACTTGATTGACCTCCTAGTTTACACTCATCATCTAATTGGACATTTCAATGTGATGCTTAGTGAGTCTTTGTATCTCAGTTTCTTTTGCTTGAATTTGTTCAGTTATCTATCTTCGGTCTTCAACATCTAGATTCCTTTCTTGCTCAACCTTTCTAGCATTGTTCATTACATCTATCATTCTCACCATCTGTGATTCCTAACTAATTTACAGATCTTTCACTTGTTTAGTTAAGTGAAGATTCTTTTTAGACAACTCAGAGATTGCACTTTCAGAACCCTTAGAAATACTTCCTAAACTAGATCCAATGTGATCAAATAAATCATCAATCTCCTCTTCATGATAACCAGTCTCATTTTCTAGAATAGCCAAGTTCTTTCTTTGAACTAGTAATTTCTTCAATTCATCCTTATCTTGTTTACACTGCTCAACAAACATCTGCATTTGAATCTTTTGATTTTCTATTATTTTGTTCAACTTATATCTCTCCATGATTAGATCTTTACCCTTCAATGGTTAAACTATCCAATAAGAGATTTGAGCTTTGATACCAATTGTTGGATTAGAGAGATAGGGTACTGAGAGGGGAGGGTTGAATTAGTGCCCACAAAAACTTTTATCTTTCAAACCTTAAACAACAAATAGTAGTAACCTTGAACTATAACTTGAATCCATTGCATACATCATTCATTAATTTAACTATTAAATTTAAATAGCATGAAATCAACAGTATATTGTCACATAACACAAGTATTTTGGTAACACAGAATCCCTTGTTAGAAGGTAAAAAATTGTGGTGGGGATGACACCCACAAATTCTTTACTACTGCAGATTGAAAAAGTTTTCCTATTAGGGCTACAAGTGGTGATCAGTTCTAGTGATCTTACCTTTTTAGGAGTAACATTTTAGATTGATTAGATCTACCTAGCTATAGGATTTTGGCAACACTACTTGAGTGTGCACTCGGTTAAGAGATTTATAAAAAGACTGTTAGGTCTACTATGTTAAGATATTTTACCAAACTCTATGACAAATGGTTAGAAAATAATAGATATATCTACTAATGACAACTCAACCTTGTATGATACAGATCTATGAAGTTCTAAATAGATATCACCTTTTTCTGTGAAGATCGTAGCCTTGTCTAATTCTGCTTAATTTGAATATCTCTATATTCCATTCTCCTCTACCGGATAACTGATATCTTGAAGTTGGCTAATGCTTCAAGAGATTCTTTTCTTGTTCATAACCTCCTTGTCAAGCTTCTCTCCTCTCATCATCAAAATGATATGAAAAATAAAACATATATAGCATACTACTTTTGCCGCTTAACAAAAATTAGGTTACAATATCTTAGAGAAAACCCTAAGATCTACATAATGTATCAAACCAATTATTAGATAATAATTACATTACAAATATCATGAATATGGCTCTTCTTTTTTTGACATCTCGCATTTGTACTATCAAATCTCTAGATTCTCAAATTAGTTTTTTTTTCCAAAACTAAGTATGCAGATAGATATCCTCATGGCTTGAAATAGAGGTGCATCATTAATACATCTCAGAGCTCATCCCCTAAGGCTCTTCTTAGGATATCACATTAGGAGAATATTGAGTTTGCAACTTTGGCCACTCGACACAAGGATGATAGGGAATTACAACAATCTTCCCCTAGAATCACTTCTAGGGCACCACCACGGGAGTTGCTTAATCATGCTCAGGACTTTTCTTGGTTGCCGGCACACAAAAAAAATGCCAGGAGGGCTAAAAAGCATTACATGAAATCTAGAATGCATAATTTCTCTTAGAATCATGTGCCCTTCGCTTTTCCTCTTAACAATAAATTTGATAAACTTAGTGCAGAGAAAGCAACTTTATACTCTCCGCCCCATAAGCGCTTATCGAGATGGGCCCCGAAAGATAATACTTTCAACCATATTGCTATGTGGCATGGTCTCAGCCCTAAAAATAGGAAGATGATCCATAAAATAAAATAGGGCAATCAAGACACAAAGCCCTACATGCCCCTACATCACAGTTTTAAGGGTATGTATAAAAAATCACACCCGAATTTAGATTATAAACTCTCAGAAGATCTTTTTGCTAAACTTGCTATTAATTCACATCAACACACAATAGTACAACATAGCTCTATTTATTCCCCCCCTCACAGGTGATCTGATATCATTAGGAAAAACTATTTTGAATTGGAAGATACCATGCATCATAATAACATAATAACAAGCCCTAATCAATTATACTCTAAAATTGAGACTACTAATCTAGATCTTAAAGATGGTTGCATAGAAAGAGTTCAAAATGTTAGTGTAGGTTCAGGGTTAATATGTAGATGGAATGGATTTAGAGCTTTAGTCTATGATATAGCAGCTTGGTTGAAATCTCAGTGGAATAAAAAGGTAGCTATCTCAATTCTTGCTGAATATTTCATTTATTTAGATTTTAGTAATAAAACACTTAAAGAGAAAATATTATCAGAAGGTTTCCCTAAATTTAGAACTACATCATTTACTATTTTTGATTGGATTACCCTTTTCAACCCTAAAAAACTCATGGACTTCATGGTGGAAAAAGCTGTCCTCCTTAAGAACCTTCCCCTGGAATGCACCTGGCAGGAAACTCTTAGAAAAATAGGCAATAAGATTGGAAATTTTATTGGGACAGTTCAAAATGAGCATAATCAAGTAGAAAAAATAATTATAGTTAAAATGAATATACATCAAAAGACAATTCCTCCTATCAGATTATGCTTTAAATCAAACATGGTGGTCATCAATCCTACCATTATTGATGATTACATAGAGGAGTTGGAAGATACCCCTGCTTGTCCTATCAACTCAACAATTATTCCTAATTATCAAATGAAGAACATGGGAATTAAGGTAGATTTCCTTGAAAATAAGGGAGGGTTTGTTATCAGCAACAATAATGGCAAGAATGTGGAGAGGGATCCCTCTATTCCTTAGCACAGTAACCCTCAAAGTGGCTCCCTGGCCACAAGAATCATAAAGGAGGATCAAAATATGATCAAGAAGGTAGAACATAGTCTTGGCAGAGTACCTATTTTTGTACAAAGGGAGGATGTGGCAACACTCAGAATAGTTCAGCCAGATGTCAATAAAGAAGTAGTTCATGGTACAATTAAATCAAAAAATACTCTTTATAGTACAGATGTAAGGCTAAGTATTCCTCTAGAAAATGAATATACCACCTCTATATTAAAAAATGATGAGAACAAAGATATAGTTTCTAAATTGAATAAAGAGGTGAATGAACATACATCCATTCAAAGCATAACATTTGAAGATGAGGCCTTCAAAAACTTAGCTAATATAAGAAATCATGAGGAAGGTGCTTTGACAGATATAGAGGATGAAGAACAAAAATGTGAGAGAGAGGTCAATGAAATTGTGGAATACTTAGGCGAAAAAGTTACTGATGAACTAATGGATAGATTTATGGATGAAATCTGTGACAGGGAGGAACTTATCCTACAAAGGAATCTTTTAATAAAAAATATTAAGGCAGGTAAGGAAGTCAGGATAGATAAATCAGAAGAATTTTATGAACATCAATAGGGAACAAAGCATCTAGATGCCAAAGCTTTTTCCAATTATCTCCCTATAGAATTAAAATCTATTAATGAGGAATTTGGATCTAGCCCCAAAAACATCATGGAGGATTGTGGAAAAAATATTATAGAACATACTATAATTAATAAGAATACTAAGGTAGACAAAATGAAAGCTCTGGTAGTGAATCAACAGGGCAACAATCCTCAAAATAAACCCGTCCTCTCTATATCATTTCCCATAGAACTTGAATCCCTTATTAAAGAATTGGGAACTAACATGGACAATATCTTAGAAGATTATGGCAAAGACATTATAGATCAAGAAGACTCTCTTATTATTTTAGTGAATGGAAAGGAAGAATATGAACAGAACATCAATACAGAGAATTTTCCTTTATGCAATGATCTAACAGAGGTGGAACAAGAATCTATCAGATGTATGAATGGGATAACAAATAAGGACATGCAGTTAGGTATTTCCATGAATAAGGAAGGTCTCTCATGTCCAAATATCATTAAGACTAAGAAAAAAAGAGGTAGGAAATCCATTAATGAACTAAGAAATATTGCTGGTAATGCAAAAAATCAACAAAAATTATTTGATATCCTGAATGCTGGGAAGGGGAAGAGCCTTCCCCAAGGGAAATGAAATTAACAACCTAGAATGTTAGGGGATTGAATGCCCCTAACAAACAAAGACTAATTAAAAGATATCTTAATTCATTTGAATCTGAAATCATAATATTACAAGAAACTAAATTAAATAAGGAAGAAAGTTTAAAATTTAGTCTTAAATTAGGCATCTGGAAATCAGAGATAGTCTTATCCTCAGGAGCTTCTAGTGGTCTAGCTGCCTTATTGGACCCCAAGAAAATAACAATTGAGGTAGTATCTAAAAGCAGTAATTGGATGTTATTAGGTGTCAATAGTTTAAGGACAAAATTAAAATTTAAACTCATTAATATATATGGACCTGTGCAGAATATAGAAAAAAGGAAAGTTTGGTTAGAGATACAAAACCAATTGTCATCTAATATTGAAGACATACACATATTAGGAGGTGACTTTAATGAAATTTTAGATATTAAAGAAAACTTTGGTGGCTCACAATATATCTCGTAGTCACAAAAAGACTTTAGTCAATGGGTCCTGGATAATGATATAATTGATATTAACACCAACAATGGAGTGTTTATGTGGAACAATAGAAGATCGAGCTTCAGCCACATTGCAGAAATATTTGATAGATTTGTGATTAGCGGAGATACTAGAAACTTTAATCATCTTATTAGTGTAGAAGTTCTTCCCAATGCAGGATCTGATCATTTCCTAGTTAGGCTATCTATTACAGAAAATTGTAAACCATCTAGAAATCCTTTCAAATTTGAATTCATGTGGTTCCAAGATGAGGAATTTATGATGCTATTAGAACAATGGTGGAAACAGATAATAGTTTCTGGATCTAAGATGTATTGCCTAGTAGCTAAATTAAAGATCATTAAGCATAAGATTTTAGATTGGAACAAAAATAAATTTAATAATATTTTTGAACATAAAATTCAAATTGAGCATGATATAGAATGCCTTAATAAATTATTCATAGAACAAGGTTTGAATGAAATTAGTTATATTAAAGAAAAATAACTCATGGCAAAACATACTGAGATTCTGTTAAAAGAAGAAATATTTTGGAAATAGAAATCCAGAGACGTAGCTAAAAGAAGGAGACTGCAATACAAATTTTTTTCATAATAGTACCAACAATAAGAGAAATATACACAAAATCTTGAATATCCAAGATGAAAATGGACATCTCATAGATGACCCCAAACTTATTTTGGAACAATTTATCCAATTTTATCATTCCCTTCTTAACAATCAGGAGGCTGCTAACCTCGAAGCACAAAATAAAATGTTGAAGGCTATTCTAAAATTAGTATTAGATGCAGATAATAAATGGATTAATAGTAAATTTACCTTGGAAGAAGTTAAAATAGCCTTATTTCAAATTCACCTAGAAAAAGCCCCAAGACCAGATGGTTTTTAGGCAGGATTTTTCCAAAAATGTTGGCATTTTATAGAATATATATGGCAAGCAGTTGAAGCCACTAGGAACTCTGGTTCACTATTAATAGAAATCAATAACACCTTTTTTACATTTATCCCTAAGAAGAATGATTGTATGGAGCCAGGGGATTTCCATCCCATTTCCCTTTGTAATCATTTATAAAATCCTATCCAAATGTTTAGCAAATAGACTTAAAACCTTCCTACCAGCAATTATCTCAGAAGAACAAACTAGTTTTGTCCCCAACTGATCAATCCTAGATGGTATTATTATAGCCCAAGAAATAGTACATACAACTCAATATAATAAAGAATCATGTATGCTTATTAAAATTGATATCCAAAAATCTTATGATAAAGTAGATTGGAGGTTTTTATGTAAATTCCTAGAGGCATTTGGTTTTTCTAAACAATGGATTAACTTAATTTTCAATTGTATATCCACACCCAAAATATCACTACTCATTAACGGTACCCTTGAAGGTTTCTTTGAAATCTCTTGTGACATTAGATAGGGAGATCCACTTTCTCCTTTCCTATATGTTATCATGGTTGAAGCTTTAGGTAGAACCATAACCAAGGCCCATCAAGAAGGTAAAATATTAGGAGTTCAAGTTACAGAACATGTCCCAAACATAACTCACCAACAATTTTCTGATGATACTATACTCCCAGGAGCTTCTAACTGTAAAGAAGCTAAGGAATTTAGAGATGTTCTGGATATATATATGAAGGTGTTAGGACAGGGAGTGAACCCTAGTAAATGTGAAATTTTTTTCGTCAATACCCCACCAAACAAAGCTAGTAATATTTGCAAAATTCTAGGTTATAAAATAGGCAAGTTTCCTTGTAAATACCTGGGGATTCCCTTGGACAAGGGTCTACATAGCTCTAAGGTATGGTATCAAGTGCTCTCCAAAATTCAAACTAAAAAAGGCACATGGAAAGGTAAATGGCTTTCTAAAGCTGGTAGAGTCACAATGATTAAATCCGTACTGACTGCTATCCCCACATACCATATGTTGATACTCCCTCTTCTAGTCAATATCAAAGCTAATGTAGACAAACTCCTTAGGGATTTATATTGGCAAGGCCCGTCAGAAGAAAAAAAGTTAGCCCTCATAAAATGGGAGAACCTGTGTAAACCAATTTCCCAGGGTGGTCTGGGTATTAAAAATCTACATTGGTAAAATAAAGCCTTAGGAGCCAAACTCATTTGGAGATTATTCAAGGAATCAAATAGTAAATGGGCCACAATCCTACTACACAAATATATCCCAGATGCAGATCCCATCAACATCTTTAGATCGTGATCCCATGTTAAAGGATCTCATATATGGAGCTTTATTAAAGAATCCAGAGGACTCATTAATAGTTTACTTATGTGGGATATAGGTAGAGGGGACAAGGCCCTCTTTTGGGAGGACTCCTAGGGTGGTTTTACACCCCTCAATGAGATGGTTTTTTCACAAAGCTTTATTGAAGATTGCAAAAACATTAAAGGGATATATTTAAAAAATTATATCATTAATGAAGAGGATTCAGTATGGAAATCAGTCAATGATATTCCAATAGAGTATAAAGAAAGACAAAAAATCATTGATATCCTCAAAGAAAGAATAATTACTGTTAAAAATAGGGTAGATAATCTGATTTGGGTTGGCTCTAATAATGGAGCATCTATTGTGAAGGATGGCTACAAAACTATTGTGTAGAAACATAACATGGATACCCTAGATATCCCTTTGAACCTATGTTGGAATAAGGCATGCTTGCCAAAGGTAGGAATTTTTCTTTGGTCAGCATTCAAAATTTTTTTTTAACAGCAGATAAACTTAGAAAGCTAGGGTTTGAAGGTCCCTCAAGATGTCCCCTATATGAATGTCAAGAAGAGGATGTCAACCGTCTGCTCTTAAATTGCACTTATATGCAAAATTGCTGGAAATGGTTATGTTATTGCCTAAATTGGAACTCAGCCTTGCTCTCCGATCTGGTAGATCACCTTAAAGCATGGCTTGCCCCTTACAAAGATAGTTTGTAAAAATATATATGGACAATATACCCTTCTATTTTAGTATGGGAAATCTAGAAAGAACGAAACAGAAGAATATTTACTAACAAAAGTCTTGATTGGAAGTCAATTGTTAACAAAATAGAAGCTTCAATTGTTGAAGTAATCAATAGAAAACTTCGAGACAAAATTAGTTTTGAAAATTCCTTTAAAATATGGGATAATAATATCAGATTAAAATGGCCTAAATTAGCAATTCCACCACTATACAATAGACGAGGAATCAAATCAAAATCAGATAGAAGTACATGTAAATGGATGCCTCCTAGAGAAGGATGGTATAAACAAAATTTTGATGGAGCTTCTCGGGGCAATCTAGGTACAACAAGTATTGGTGGGGTTATTCACAACTGGAATAAGGAAGTCGTATCCAAATACACCTGACCCATCAAACCCACAACTAATAATATGGCAGAATGTAAGGCATCTTTAGAAGGACTTAAACTATGCAAACAACTTGGCATCTCTAAATTAGTTATTGAAGGTGATTCTCAAATAATTATCAATGCAATCAGAACTAGAAAGGCTCCTAACTGGATGAGGCCAGTAATAGTCAAAATGTTAAAATAATAACAAAATAATGAGAGATAGGAAATTGTTTAATGAGATGAGCAAGGAGTAAGAAGATTTACCATGAATAACACAAAACTAGGAGCATTCACCAAAGAGAAAAGAAACAAAGGAAACAATATTTTGAAGGGGGAAAACCATAAAAAAACCCCTATGATATAATGAATGTGGCAAAAATGCCTAAGAATGAGAGAGAGAGCTTAGCTCATACAATAGTGTTCAAGAAGAAGAAGTATCTCATGTAAAGAGAGAAGGAGAGCTATCTCTTTTAATAGAGATGTGAGAAAGGAGTTACATTGTAACTCCCATTTCTATGTATGCCACATTTCACTAGTGTGTGAGACAAGTGTAGGATTCCTCATAAGGAGGAATATCTATTTTCCTTAATAAAGGAATTACAAATATGACATGTCCTCCTACTTGGACTAGAGGATGAATACAATAGGATACCTTGGTTTATCCTTTAAATACACAATTTACCAAGGAAAGATTAAATTCTAACACCCCCCTTTAATCTTTACTTGGGGTAATTACATCAAGGGGTATCAAACCCAAATTGTTACAATGAAATTCAAATTTCTCTCTAGAAAGAGGTTTTGTCAAAATATTTGCAACTTGATCTTCACCTTTGCAATGGATGAGGGAAAATTTCTTTTCTACAATGTACTCTCTAATGAAGTGGTGGTGGAGAGAAATGTGCTTTGACTTTGCATGATAAACTAGATTCTTTGCTAAGGCTATTGCACTTTGATTGTCATAATACAATGGTGTAGGTTCTTGTTGAGGTAGACCCAAATCTTCAAGTATTCTTCTAAGCCATAGAGCTTCTTTAGAGGCATGAGTACAATTTTTATATTTAGCTTCAGTAGAACATAGAGACATAGATTGTTCTTTTTTACTTTTCCAAGATATAGAACCTGAACCAAGAGAAAAACAATACCCAAAAGTAGATTTCCCATCATTGGGGTCTCCACCTAGATCTGAATCAGTAAAGCCTTTTAAAGAAAAATCAGAATTTGCATCATAAAATAATCCTAAGTTAATAGTACCTTTAATGTAACATAGTACTCTTTTAGCAATTTTGAAGTGAGTTTGTTGAGGTTTGGATATGAATCTTGAAACTAAACCAACACTAAAAGATAAATCAAGTCTAGTGAGGGTTAGATAAATTAAACTACCTACAAGTTCTCTATAAGGAGTAGCATCTATGAAAGGAGATTGCATATCTATCATTAACTTAGCTTCTAAATCACATGGAATTGAAACATGATTAGCATCATTCATATGAAATCTATCTAGAAGATCTTTAGAATATTTACTTTGAGAGATAAGAATACCCTTAGGGGTTTGCCAAATTTGCATTCCTAAGAAATAATGTAAAAATCCTAAATCTGTCATTTGAAATTTTTGGCTGAGTTGGAACTTAATATCAGAAATTAAATGGTTAGAACTAGAAGTAAGAATCAAATCATCAACATACAGAATGATAATAATAATGTCATCTTCACTATGCTTGATATACAAGTTAGGATCATTTTTACTTCTTTCAAAACCTTGAGAAATAAAGAAAGCATTAATTTTGGAATACCACTCTCTAGGAGATTGTTTTAAACCATAAATAGACTTCTTGAGTTTACATACTAAATGTTCATTACCTTGTTGAATAAAACTAGGAGGTTGAGACATGTATAATTCTTCATGCAAATTGCCATTCAAAAAAGCACTTTTAACATCCATTTGGTGAATAGGCCAATCCATTTTTGCAACTAAAGCAAGAAAAACTTTAATGGTAAGTATTTTAGCAACAGGAGCAAAGGTTTCATTATAGTCTATTCCTTCAACTTGAGAAAAACCATGTGTAACTAGTCTAGCCTTAAATTTACTAATTTCATTATTGGAATTTAACTTAGTTTTATATAACCATTTACAGGAAACCAGATTTTTACCATGTGGTAAAGGAACAAGATCCCAAGTGTTATTAGAAATCAAAGAGTCATATTCTTCTTGCATAGCAATTTTCCAATGAGGTTGATTTTTAGCTTGAGCAAAAGTTTGAGGATCATTAGAATTAGAGAGAGAAGTCATAAGAGCATAATTGCAGTAGTTTATCCTTCTAGGTTTAAGTCCACCCATTCTAGAAATGTAATTATGACCATCATTAAGTAAATATTTAAACCATTTAGGATTTCTCCTAGAATTAATAGAAATATTACTAGGAGGAGTAAACAGATTATTACCATCATCATCATCATCACTACTACTACTAGAAGGAACAAAAACATTAGAAGGAGTATCATTACTATATTTATGTTCATCATTATCCTTTTGAAGAGTATTAGTATTATCCTTAGTGTTAGGAGTAGAAACAAAAGGAATAGAAACATTAGGAGTAGAATTTTGAGGAATATGGTTGAGAGACGGAAGTTGGTCCTCCACAAGAACTATGTTGTTGTGACTAAAATCAGAATCTAAAATTTGAGAACAATCATGGACACCATTTTCAGCAATGCAAACTGTTGCCCAAAATTGCCTATTCTATACAATTTGGCCAAACACATTCCCAGGTCTCTGTTTCTGTCTTGCCAGACACTCCTAAAATTTTCATAGTCATCTGATATGTCCTTTGACCTCTGTGAATGTTTAGGTCCCTATTGTAACTTGTTTTCATTTTGTGCAGTAGATCCTCAAAGTTTCATGGCTTGCGATCTAAACCTTATGTTCTTCAATATGTCACCATGCTCTAGCTCTGATCGCATGTGCTAATTCATAATACCCTTAGCGATTTTCAAGTTTGAATGGTTGTAGGAAATACTGTTGCAGGGTTTCAAAAAAAAAAAAGGTTCAGTGTCGAAAGCCCAGTGTGTTTTCAACCTTCACCCTGAAAGCCTAGTGTGTTTTCAACCTTCACTCTGAAAGCTCAGTGTGTTTTCGACTCCTGCACTTCACACTTCTTCCTCTGGCGGCATTCATTTCATAAGTGCACAAATCCGACAAGCGGGGCCTAGCTAGTTTTTGGCAAGCTGTTATGCGGGTTGTCGCATGATCACATAAGTCCTTTCCCCTTATGTGACCATGCGACTAACTGTTGATGGTCCTATTGAAGAATGTTAGCAGTTTGTCACATGATCACATAGCCCCTATTTAGGCTATGCAAACATGTGACTAGCCGTTAGCCGCACTTATAAGCCTACAGTTTGGTGATGTGTTCGTGTTTCATTGGCTGGCTGATGATGAATATTTGCTGGTGGGCCCAAAGCTTGCGGTGCCAGTGCGGTGAAGATCTGATGATTTTCACATAATCTCATGGAATCTTTCGATTCCATGAGATCATGCGACAATTGCCCGATGTGATCTTAGTGGCTCGTGGGTCTGAAGTGTCTACAATGGCGCAGGTGTGACAAAGAGCTACTGGTGGGTCCTTTGGAGGTGAGGTGTTTAGTCTGCGGTGGGCTGGAGGTATAGCATGGGCCCCCATAGATGCAAGATCTATGGTGATCACATGTTTGCTTGGGATCTTCCGACCCCATGCGATCATGCGACAACCCTCCGATGCAATGGTCTATGGGTTCGAGTTGCAGTTTGGTGGTGGCGGAAAGAGATCTACAGTGGTCATAAGATCGCATGGGATCTTTCAACCCTATGAGATCTTGTGCCTACCGTCTGATTGGAATCTCAGTTTGCAGATGGGCCTAGGGTTAGATTTGTAGTCGGATGTCAGGTGTGGTTTTTGGCCAGTAGTTTGAATTTTTTGGTGGACCTGAGGTGTCTTGTGGTAGTGAATGGTAGATTCTAAGGGCTTGTTGCATGATCACATAAGGCTTTTTGAGCTCATGTGATCATGTGACCGGCATTGTTTTGAAACAGTGTGACTCCTTTTGGCAGGTTTTCTTCTGCAGAGGACATTGCAAAGTGGCGGTGTAGTTCAGAATTGATTTCTGAGGACATTTTCTAGTTGTGAGCATGATGATGGATGATCTGGTCGATGGTGCCATGGATTTTGTAGGGTACAGTGTGATGTTCTTATGCCGATGAAACATTAAAGAGTTGGTGCCATCTGTACTTTCAAATTCATTCTTGTGAAGATCAAATTTGGAGTCTTTATGGCTTAGTGGAGTTGCAGGTGAGTTGGTTGATCAGGGATGGTGTGTTTGTAGGTGGTCCTAGTACAAAAGGATATGCAATCATGAGATTTTGGACCTGTTTGTCAACTTTTCTCAGAGCTTTTGAGGGTCAATCTTGCCTCAACCTAGGGTTGATTATTATATTGAAAAATCTGTAACCCTCGGTCAGTTTTGACTCCTGCCTGCGTGCAGTTGAGTGTTGTATATATTATTTTTTGGAGCCTTTAGTGCTCAAAGTTGACAATTGTAATAGAAATTCATCTTTCTAAAAGGTCATCTATGGCATTTTTTCTTCCCTCTAGCTTATACAGTTGGATTTCTCCCATTGATAAATAAAAATATTGCAGAGGCAGTTTGTGACAATCCTTCATGTCCCTGTGCTTCCTTGTCTTTGTTTATCTCTTATTGGATTTAAGTTTATGAATGTTTTCAATGGCATATTTAGGGTTCTTAATCCCTCTTACTTTTAGATTATATGTGCACTACTATGTTTGATCTGATTTGAGTGAGTTTGTGGGTATTCTTCAGCCCCTTGTCATTCTGTCTCATTTCGATGCCCTTTTGTTGAAGAGAATGTCTTCTTGTAGGTCATAGGTTGTGTCTAATGTTCAGGCCCTCCTATGAAATACTTATGCAAGCCTATTCAGTAAGTTGTGATCTACTAGACCTAGGTCTTTCACTAATTTCATCCCTCTATACCAAGATCCAAACCCTATTTTCGGTGCATCACCTAGTAGGATAGTTTTCTTTCAGTCATTTCCCTTTCATGCATCCTTCTAACCCTTTCCCCTCAAAGTTTTAATTTCCTATTGAAGAGCGAACTAAGGTGATAATCCAAGAGGAACCAGCCTATAACCTGGAGGTCTCATCTCAGTTAGCAAAAGGTCCCATAACCTTGAGATGATTCCCATGTTATACTGAGTTATCAAGACTAAGAGAGCTTGAAACTAGAGGTGCAAACTTAGTGTATAACATTTTTGGCATGCCTTGTGGGACTGTAAAAGAAGTTCATTTGTTGAAGTTATGTCATCTCTAATATGTAGGTTGCATAATATAGACATTTAGAGGTTGTTTTACCAAGTATATCTGGTGACTCCACTGGTTTCAAAGATTTAGGCTAGCCTTGTTTAAGGCTTATGAGAAAGATTGAGACTAGAAGCGCAAAACCCACCATTTTTTTAGAGTTGCCCTCAAGAAGAAGTCACAAAAGCAGGTCAACTCAAAGAACATCCCCTAAAAGGAGATTTCAATCTACACCACTTGATACATTAGAGAGGAGACCTTCTCCCTTACATTCCAGAAGAAGAGGTAGATCTCTAACCAGAGATCTAGAAGAAGATTCAAACCCAGCAGCAAATACAGCTCACATAGTTGTCAATCTTCAAATCACAGCTCCTACAATGGCTAGGCAGTTTTCTTTTGCACCGTTCAACCAAGGTAGCCCTTTGAACTTTGTGGTGCATAATGATGTGCCCTTGGTGGCATTAAAAATTCTACCTAATTTCATAGGTGAAGGACAGACTACAACCTTTAAGCACATAAGAGATGTGACCACCATCTGGAGCATACACAACATTACACAAGAGGATGTGGCCACCAAATTATTAGCAACATTTCTGAAAGGTAAGGCTCTAGAGTGGTTTAGAACTTTAACTGTTGGTTCTATCACTTCATGGGATGAATTAGGGTATGCATTAAGAAAACATTTTGAGGATAAATTAGATAATTTGTCTCTGGTTGAGCAGTTAACAACCATTAAGAGAGACCCTCAAGAACAAATGATAGATTACAATAGTAGGTTCCTTAAGAAATGGAATAGAATCCCAGTCTCTGTAAGGCCATCAGTTGACCATGCCTTCCTATACTACTTGCAAAGTTTGAATAAACAAATTTCTATCATGATCCAGTCTATGGGTGGTACCACTTTACCCCAAGCCTTTGATACTGCTGTCAGGGCTGAAAATTGTTTGATCCAAGTAGGCATGATAGCTAGAAGAGCACCCATGCCTATCTTCCCTAGTCTTCAGCCCATTGCACCTGCACAAGTACCCCCATTTACCCCTATTCCCACAATATCAACACCTCAAGCTAGCACCAATGGTCAAGAGCTAACAACAAATTTCTCCCAAGAGCCGCAAGAGATGAAGAGTAGTCAACAAACTAGCATGCAGACTAGTATGCAGGAAATGGAAAACTTGATACAGACTCTAACCAAAGAGGTCACAAATTTGAAGAAACAAAATCAAGGCATCAAGCCACCCTTCCAACAACAAGGCCAAGGTCCTAATCAGCAATACCAAAATCAAGGACAACCTTATCAACAAAATATGCCACCATACCAAGGAGGCTATCAAGGGCAAAGGCAAAATTTCAATGAGAGACCATTTCAACCATATAACCCTGCACCTCTCAATTCTGCAAATCTAGTGAGGGATATGGTTCCTAGCCAAAATAATATGGCTATGGATTATGAATGGTGTTCCCCTTGCTCTAATGGATTAATATGGCTACATGTTCAAATGGATTAATGAATCAATCTCTAATGCTTCAGAGTGCCTCGTATACTCAATCAGAGCCTCCATCCAGTGGGACAATTCCTGAACAAGAAACACAAGAGAATGAGACTGCTCTCTTCAATTGGGAACAACTAGACTTCAATGAAGTCAATGATGAAGCTGCTTTTGTTGCCTACACAAGAGCAAAAAGGAGAGCCCAAGACATGGAGAGAGTATATTCTATTAACAAGGCCACTACATATGCAGAGCCATTGCAGCAAGCTGCCCCTATCACATCCAAGGAGGTTCCTATCATCACAAGCAAAGAAGGCCAAGTTCCAAAAGAGGCAGAACCCATCATAGTAAAAGCATAACAAAGAGTACAAACTATGACACCTTATAATATTGTGGACAACATGAAGAAGGTGAATGTCACCATGTCTATGTGGGACTCTTTGTCTATTCCGGGGTAGTCTAACATTTTGAAGAAGGCTATGTCAGAAGCGGCAACTCCTCAGCCTACAAAAGAAATTACAAACCCAGTGTTGGTTAACACTGATCAAGAAAAGGAGACTCCAAGCAGCAACCCCAAAAACAATACCATGCAAGGTAGGAATTCAAAGCCACCTCCCTTTTATGTATCTTTGATTATTGGAGATTCTTTAGTACATAATTGCATGGTAGATAGTGGAGCTACTAGTACTGTAATGCCCAAGAAAGTGGCTGACCAATTAGGACTAAAATATGAACCCTTCCAAAAGAATGTCACACAACTTGATGGATCCTCAGTCAGTACTATAGGCATGGCCAAACATACTAGTCTAGTTCTCCATGCTAGTCCTAATTTTTCTATCCTCCTTGACATATATATCATAGATCTCCCTGCATTGTTTGCTATATGTTTATCAAGAGAATTCACAACCAAGATAGGTGGTTATCTATTTTCTGATTGGTCTCATATGCTCTTCCACACAAGATATGGTACCAAGGTTACCATCAAGTCAGAAAAATTGGTAGCACACCATGTAGAACCTTATGTGTCTAATGCAATCAATGTAAACTGCCCCGTATTTGATAGCAGTGATTTCCAAACCATTAGTGAAGCAAGCACCAAGATAGGAGATATCCCTGATATTTTCCTAGATGAAAGAGAATTAGAGCATGTTGTTTGGAATGATGGTTTGGGAAACTATTTGATACAAGAAGCTAGATTGAAAGAACCAAGCCTTCTCAAAGAGGAAAATGATTTAGAGGATCAAAGCAATCAAGTTTGGGAGCTATACTTTAATGGAGCTAGAAGCAGACATGGTTTTGGTGGTAGTGCTATGCTAGTGTCCCCAAAAGGAGAAAGGTATTATACTACCTTTAGATTCAGTTTTTCCTACACTAGCAACACTGCAGAATATGAGAGTCTAGTTAATGGGCTAGAATGGGCTAGAAAAAGAGGGCTTAAGGCCTTGAAAGTTTATAGTGATAGTGAACTTGTTGTCAGCCAAGTAAGAGGGATAAGTGCAACAAAAAATGATACTTTGAAAGCATACAAACATAGAGTTTGGGATGCAATTGAAGATTTCCATGCTTTCAATATTGTTGCTATCCCTAGAAGGTTAAATCAAAATGCAGATAGGTTAGCTACTATTGGGTCTTAGTTTGACATCCCCAATAGCATTTCAAAAGAAACAGATTAGCAACACATCAAGATTATTGTCAGACCTTCTATTCTTGATAATGATGTCAATTGGCAAGTGTTTGATAGTGATGAGAAAATTTTGCAGTTCTTGTTTGAAGAAGATGATTTCTCAGAATACAATCAGGATAAGCTATCACAAAGCTATGGTGATCAAGTGAAACAACTTAGATCTAATAAGATTCCTAGAGGTCTTATAACCTTAGAAGCTATCTTCAACAAGGATGATGAAGTCAAGAAGAACAAAGTTGGACTGGTAGTTCAACAAGAACATTGTGTTGAATTAGAGTTGGAACCAGGCAAGAGGTTACAATTTGGAAAGGTAAATACTGAATTGGAAAAGCAAGCTTACACACAATTATTCAAGGAATTCAGTGATGTTTTTGCGTGGAAGTATGAAGATCTCAAAGGTTTTAATCCTACCCTTGCTCAGCATACCATTGAATTAGAGCCTAATGCCAAACTAGTAAGGCAAAAACAAAGCCCTATTAATCCTAAGCTTGAACCACTTATGCATAAAGAAGTGCTCAAACTAATAGAAAGTGGCATCATCTACCCCATCAAGCATACTAGTTTGGTTTCCAACCTTGTTCTAGTCAGGAAGAAGAGTTGGGAGCTGAGGTTATGTGTTGACTTCAGGGATTTGAATAGAGCCTCATTAAAAGACCGCCATCCACTACCCTCTATGGAGAAAATTCTACAATGTGTCTTCGGATCTGAGAGATTTTCATTATTGGATGGCTATTCAGGATATAATCAGATCTTAGTAAATGAAGAGGATCAATATAAGACTGCATTCACAACCAAGTGGGGAACCATGGCATATCAAATGATGCCCTTTGGTTTATCAAATGCAGGTGCTACATTTAAAAAGGAAATGAATATGGCCTTTAAAAGCCTCATGTACAGGTTTGTGCTGGTCTACCTTGATGACAACTATTTATTCAAAGCATGTAGCAGACCATATCAAACATTTGAGGCAGATTTTTGAAAGGTGTAGAGAATTTGGGATATCTCTTAATCCCAATAAATGTGTATTTGTAGTTCATGAAGGGAAACTATTGGGATATGTAGTATCCAAAGAAGGAATTACAGTGGATCCTGAGAGAGTTGTAGCTATCCTAGAGCTACCCCTACCACATTACAAGAAAAGTCTCCAATCTTTCATATGAAATATTAACTTTGTTAGGAGATTCTTTCCTAACATTGCAGAGTTGCTCATACCTTTGACAACCATGTTGAAGAAAGGTTCAGCTTTCAGTTGGACTAAAGAGGGAAAAGTTAACTTCCAAGCTATTAAAGAAGCCTTGACAGAAGCTCTGGCCTTGTTAAACCCAAATTTTAGTAAGGATTTTACCTTTTATGCTTATGGAGGTCACGATGCCATGTCTACAATGTTGACTCAAGAAAATGATGATGGATTGGAGCAGCCAATTGCTCTGTTTAGCAAAGGTTTAGAGGAGTATGAATAGAGGTACTCTTTTGTGGAAAAGCATGTTCTTGTTGTGGTAAAGAGCCTTAAAAGGTTCAGACATCTATTGACCCATAGCAAGGTACACTTGAAGGTTACTCATCCAAGTGTCAAAGAGTTTCTACTTTTCAAGGACCTTAATGAGAAAAGAGCTGGGTGGATCACCAAGGTAATGGAATATGACATTGATATTCAGACTACCAAGCTAGTTAGAGGAAGAGGTCTTTGTGAGCATTTGGCAGGGGATGAAGGTTTAAATAAATCAGAGCAAATAGATGCATCTCTGGTGGTGCATTCTATAGAAGAGAAAACCAAGGCAACTAGCTGGTTGCCTAATATGATCAATTATTTGAAGACAGGACAATGTCCTACAGGCCTAGATTCAACAAAAAGAAGGTATTATAGATTACAATCTATTCCTTTTGTGCTGATTGATGATGTTCTTTTCAGGAAGGATCCCAATGGTGTCCTCCTAAGATGCATTGATTCAAAAAAGATAAGTGATGTTCTATTTGAGTTTCATGATGGGCCCTCTGGTGGTCATTTCTCTCCTAGGACTACCGCTTTTAAAATCATGAGGGCTGGATACTATTGGCCATCTATCTTCAAGGATAGTCATGATTATGTTAGAAAATGTATCAAATGTGCTATGTTTTCAGGCAAAGAGAGGCTTGCTGCTCTACCCCTTCAACCAATCAAAGTGGATCAACCTTTCATGAAGTGGGGTATAGATTTCATAGGAATGATTAACTCTCCATCTAGTGCAGGACACAAGTGGATAATTACTATAATGGATTATTTCACTAGATGGACAGAAGTGGTGGCTTTTAAAGAATCAAATGAGGGTGCCGTATTGAGTTTTTATGATGATTTAATTCATAGGTTTGGCACTCCTGATTCCATCATTTCAGATAATGCATTGGCATTCACATGCCTCAAAGTCTCAGAGTGGGTAGTCAAGAATGGTATCTATTTGAATACGAGTTTAAATTATTATCCTCAGGGAAATGGCTTAGCAGAGTCAACAAATAAGAATCTAATTAGAATAATCAAAAAGACCCTGCAAGACAATCAAAGGGACTGGCATACTAAATTGAGATCTGCCTTGTGGTTAGATAAAATTACCCTGAAGAAGATCATTGGTAATTCCCCATACATGTTGGTGTATGGAAAAGAGGCTAAGTTATCTATTTCAACTGAATTACCAGCTCTAGACTTAGCCACTCAATATGTCCTATTTGAAGAAAGTGATCCTATGTAAATCAAATATGCCTAGTTGATGGAGCTAGAGGAGATCAGAAACAAATCAATGCAGGATATGGAATTCTATCAAAATCAAACAAAGAAGAGTTTTGACAAAAGAACCAGGATCAAGAATTTCAAGGTTGGTGATGTTGTCCTCAAATGGGATGAATTCAAGTCAAGGCTTGGTAGAGATACAAAATTTGATTCATTTTGGGGTGGACCATTTGTTATAATAGAGTACAGAGGATCTAATGCTTTTCAGGTTTTGACTCTTGAAGGAGATGCCCTACCAATCTCAGTGAATGGTTTCCACTTGAAGCCTTTCTTTGAGGTTAATCCCTATCTATCATTCCTTCTTGTAAATTCTTGTAAATATGTTTCTTGCTTTCTTTCCATGCTTTCTGGGTTAGTTCCTATTTTCCAAGAAGTGCATGTGCACAGGTCCGTCTTTTGGTTCAGTTTTGTCTCTATCAAAGTTTTGTGTTCAGAAAGATCCCATGCCCAATGGATATGTCAAGGCCACTGATCCATGTCTAGCAGGCTGACATCCAGTGGAAATCACAAAAATTATTGCCCAAAATTGCCTATTCTATATAATTTGGCTAGACTCATTCCCAGGTCTCTATTTCTATCTTGCTAGACACTCCTAAAATTTTCATAGCCGTCTGATATGTCCTCTGACCTCTACGAATGTTTAGGTCCCTGCTGCAACTTGTTTTCATTTTGTGAAGTAGATCCTCAAAGTTTCATGGCTTGCAATCTAAACCTTACGTTCTTCAATATGTCACCATGCTCCAGCTCTGATCACATGCGCTAATTCATAATACCCTCAGCGATTTTCAAGTTTGAATGGTTGTAGGAAATACTGTTGCAGGGTTTCAAAAAAAAAAAAAAGGTTCAATGTTGAAAGCCTAGTGTGTTTTTGACCTTCACCCTGAAAGCCCAGTGTGTTTTCAACCTTCGCTCTGAAAGCTCAGTGTGTTTTCGACTCCTGCACTTCACACTTCTTCATCTGGCGAGATTCATTTCATAAGTGTGCAACTCTGACAAGTGGGGCCCAGTTGGTTTTTAGCAAGTTGTTATGTGGGTTTTCGCATGATCGCATAAGTCCTTTTCCCCTTATGCAACCATGCGACTAACCATTGATGGTCCTATTGAAGAATGCTAGCAGTTTTTTGCATGATCTCATAGCCCCTTTTTAGGCTATGCGAACATGCGACTAGCTGTTAGCCGCACTTATAAGCCTGCAGTTTGGCGATGTGTTCGTGTTTCATTGGCTAGTTGGTGATGAATATTTTCTAGTGGGCCCAAAGCTTGTGGTGCCAGTGCGGTGAAGATCCGACGATTGTCACATAATCTCATGGAATCTTCCGATTCCATGAGATCATGCGAAAACCACCTGATGTGATCTCAGTGGCTCGTGGGTCCGGAGTGTCTGCAATGGTGCAAGTGCGATGAAGAGCTATTGGTGGGTCCTTTGGAGGTGACATGTCTAGTCTGTAGTGGGTCAGAGGTATAGTATGGGCCCCTGTAGATGCAAGATCTATGGTGGTCGCATGTTCACATGGGATCTTCTGACCCCATGCGATCATGCGACAACCGTCTGATGTAGTGGT
This sequence comes from Chamaecyparis obtusa, assembly GCA_027943335.1. Lineage (NCBI taxonomy): Eukaryota > Viridiplantae > Streptophyta > Pinopsida > Cupressales > Cupressaceae > Chamaecyparis > Chamaecyparis obtusa. Next base: position 232,034 of record BSBK01008282.1, on the reverse strand, counting down.
CTGTGGGTCCGAGTTGCAGTTTGGTGGTGGTGGAAAGAGATCTACAGTGGTTGTAAGATCTCATGGCATCTTTCAATTCCATGAGATGTGCCCACCGTCCGATTGGAATCTTAGTTTGTAGATGGGCCTGGAGTTAGATTTGCATCGAATCTCGGGTGCAGTTTTTGGCCAGCAGTTTGAATTTTTTGGCAGACCCGAGGTGTCTTGTGGTAGCGAATGGAAGATTATAAGGGCTTGTCACATGATGCATAAGGATTTTTGAGCTCATGTGATCATGCAACCGGCGTTGTTTTGAAACAGTGTGACTCCTTTTGGTGGGTTTTCTTTTGTAGAGGACGTTGCGAAGTGGCGAGGTAGTTCAGAATTGATTTTTGAGGACATTTTTTGTTGCGAGCATGATGATGGATGATCTGGTCGATGGCACCATGGATTTTGGAGGGTACAGTGTGGTGTTCTTATGCTGATGAAACATTAAAGAGTTGGTGCCATCTATACTTTCAAATTCATTCTTGTGAAGAACAAATTTGGAGTCTTTATGGCTTAGTGGAGTTGTAGGTGAGTTGGTTGATCAAGGATGGTGTGTCTACAGGCGGTCTTGGTATAGAAGGATATGCAATCATGAGATTTTGGACCTGTTTGTCAACTTTTCTGAGAGCTTTTGAGGGTCAGTCTTGCCTCGACCTAGGGTTGATTATTATATTGAAAAATCTATAACCCCTGGTTAGTTTTGACTCCTGCCTGCGTGCAGTTGAGTGTTGTATATATTGTTTTTTGGAGCCTTTAGTGCTCAGAGTTGGACAATTGCAATAGAAATTCATCTTTCTAAAAGGTAATCTATGGCATTTTTTCTTCCCTCTAGCTTATACAGTTGGATTTCTCCCATTGATAAATAAAAATATTGCAAAAGCAGTTTGTGACAATCCTTCATGTCCCTATGCTTCCTTGTCTTTGTTTATCTCTTATTGGATTTAAGTTTATGAATGTTGTCAATGGCATATTTAGGGTTCCTGATCCCTCTTACTTTCAGCTTATATGTGCACTACTGTGTTTGATCTGATTTGAGTGAGTTTGTGGGTATTCTTCAGTCCCCTATTATTCTGTCTCATTCCTGTGCCCTTTTGCTGAAGAGAATGTCTGCTTGCAGGTCATAGGTTGTGTCTAATGTTCAAGCCCTCCTATGAAATACTTATGCAAGCCTATTCAGTAAGTTGTGATCTACTAGACCTAGGTCTTTCACTGATTTCATCCCTCTATACCGAGATCCAAACCCTATTTTTGGTGCATCACCTAGTAGGATAGTTTGCTTTCAGTCATTTCCCTTTCATGCATTCCTTCTAACCCTTTCCCCTAAAAGTTTTAATTTCCTATTTAAGAGTGAACTAAGGTGATAATCCAAGAGGAACCAGCCTAGAACATGGAGGTCTCATCTCGGTTAGCAAAAGGTCCCACAACCTTGAGATGATTCCCATGTTATACTAAGTTATCAAAACCAAGAGAGCTTGAAACCAGAGGCGCAAACTTAGTGTATAACACAAACATCTCTAGCTATTTGAACTTTATTAGTAAGAGGATCATAAACTCTATAACCTTTAGTGTTCTCAGAATTGCCAAAAAATATATGAGGTAATGATTTAGGATCTAACTTTTTCCTTTTCTGATTAGGTGTGTGAACATAAGCAGTGGAGCTAAAAATCTGTAAATGAGACAAATTGGGTTTTCTTCCTAACCAAGCTTCTTTAGGAGTTTTATTTGGAAGGACCTTAGTAGGAGTTCTATTAAGAATATAGGTGGCACATGCCATGGCTTCAGCCCAAAATTTATAATCCATATTTCTAGCATGTAAAAAATGTCTAGCCATTTCTACTATTATTTTGTGCTTCCGTTCTGCCACACCATTTTGTTCTGTTGTATAAGGAATGGTAAGATCATGTTTGATACCAAAAGATCTTAAGTAAGAATGGAAAGCATGATTAACATATTCAGTACCATTATCAGTCCTAAGAATTTGAATTTTACAACCACTTTGTCTTTCCACAAAAACATGAAATTCAACAAAAATATCAAGGACTTGATCTTTACTATGTAATAAATATATCCAAGTTCTATGAGAATAATCATCAACAAAAGTTAAAGCATATTTAGAGCCTAAAATAGAAGTATTTTCCATAGGACCTAAAAGATCACTATGAATGAGAACTAACTTATTATTAGCTCTCCACGATGATTTATGGGGAAAAGAATCTCTATGCATTTTACCACTCATACATCCATTGCAATCAAACTTAGAAGGAGTAAACTTAGGTAGCCCATCTACCATATTTTATTTTTGCATTAATGAGATATAATCATAATTTAAATGTCCTAGCCTCTCATGCCAAATGTGAAAATCAATAGTAGTAAGTAACGAATATCTAGGAGAGGCAAATTGATTAAATTTAAAGAGATTATCATCATCTAATTTAGCATTAGCAACTATCTAATCAGTATTGGGATCAATGATATGGAAAATATTTTTATGAAACTCAACCTTATAATCTTGACATAATTGTAGAACAGAAATAAGGTTAGCTTTCAAATCAGGAACATAAAGTACATCATGTAATTTGCCATTTCTAACAAAAACATTACCAGTTCCTTCAACTTGATAGCAATAATTATTAGCTAAAGAAATAGGAAAATTCATAGAATCAGGTCGCAAAGAATCAAAGACTTCCTTATGAGATGTGACATGTTGAGGTGCACCACTATCAATAATCCATTCAAGTGGTTTAGAAGCATTAAAATAGACAGTAAAAGAAGAACAAGATTGAATTCCATTAGATTTTCCATTTGAGTAGTTTTGAGAATTATGTTGATCATCCTTTTGTTTCTTAAAATAGTTATGTATTAAGTGATCATCTTTACCACAATAGGTGCAACGTGGCCTATTTGAATGATTATTATTATGATAGTTATTGGAAAGCCTAGAATTATTATTTGAATTATTAGTATTGTTAGATCTTTGATAATTTTGGTTATTTTGATTAGTGTTAGAAGATCTATTGTTATTGTGACTTTGAGAGACATATGCATGTTCGTGAGTTTTAAGTATGCCAAATTGAATGAATTTTTCTTCCTCTTGACGCAACATATTTTGAAAGATGACATAAGTTAATTGAGATGCTAAAGAAGGAATAGCTAACTAAGAGTAAATGTTTGTAATAAACTGTTGGAACTATCTAGGAAAACATTTATGAATAATTATGTGGATTATCCTTAAATCAGAGAGAGGAACTTGTAAACCAGTTAGTAAAACTTTAATTGAATCAAAATTGAGCAAGAAATCATCAACAGAGTTGAAATCGGTATACCTGAGGTCTTCAAGTTGGTCTTAAAGCTAGATTTTTCAAGTCTCATCTGCACTGTCATAGGTATTTTTAAGGATGTCCCAAGCTTGATGGGCTTCTATACAAGTAGAAATTAAGACATACAATTCAAGACTTAAGGAGATTCCAATTAAACCAAGTGCTTCCTCATTTTTAGTCTGCCAAGTAGTTTGGTCAGCTTGAGGAGCAGAGGCTATTGGTTTTGAATTGGCATTAGTTGCAATATCTAAAATATGTTTGAATCTAAAGATGAAGGTCATGTTCATTTTCCATGCATGATAATTTGTACTAGTTAGCTTTATTTCTGGCATCGGGGTTGTCATTGTTAAATACAAAGATTTAATGTAAAGAACACCTAAAGTAGAGATAAATAAATGAAAAAAACTAAACAGAATCTAGAAAAGAAACTCAGATCAAATGCATGTAAAAGAAACTATATACACTTTCATGCAATAGCAGAAAGCTATGTTAGCTTATGCCAAGGAGGCATGCAAGGAAAAAACAACAACTAGAGGAAAAATTAAAACCAAGAACACTTAAGAGTTAACATATCTCTATTAAGATGTTATTGATTAACAGTTAATGACAAGAATCTCTTGCATGCAAAGAGAAAGTTATAAACTTAAGCATGCAAAGAGGAGACAAAGAGAGAAATAAACTAAATAAGAGCACCCATTTACCTGCAAAGAGCCGACGGTGATTAGTATTCTAAAAAAAATGTTTAGAATCTAACTAAAACCCTTAGCACTTGAGCTAATAACTTATTAAAACCACAACCAGATTAAAAAAAAAGCTATGAACAATCAAATCAATGGAATAGAAAAGACCAAAAGTCTGAAAAATGACAATCCAAAATGGAAGAGGAGAGCCAAAGGAATGCAGAAAAGGAAGAAGCTATCGCTAATAAAAATCTTCTATAATGAAACCGAGACAGTAGATATAGAACATGGAACAGATTAGGAAAAAATGCATGCAAAGGGAATAAATGCTTAAAAAAATGCATGCAACCAAATAAAAGAAACAATGATTAAAACCTAAATAATACCAACCCAAATTAGAAACAATGGTATCGACTGATTTATATGAGATTATAAAGAACTTTTAGAAACCAAATTAGTAAAGCAATGATTAAAAAATTAGAGACTAAATTAGTAAAATAGTAATCATGGACTGAAATTTATAAGAATGATATAAATGAACTGATAAATAAACTAATTGCAAAGAACTTAAAAATAGTTCACCATGATATTGCAAGGAACTAATTGAAGAACTAAAATGAAATTCAAATCTCTCTAAACAACATCTCCAAATTTGGAGTGCACCAAGATATGGTAGCTTCTTTACCTACACACTCAAAAATATGATTAAACCAACTTGCTCTGATACCATGTCAAAATAATAACAAAATAATGAGAGATAGTAAATTGTTTAATGCGATGAGCAAAGAGTAAGAAGATTTACCATGAATAACACAAAACTAGGAGCATTCACCAAAGAGAAAAGAAACAAAGGAGACAATATTTTGAAGGGGAAAAAGCATCAAAAAACCCCCGTGATATAATGAATGTGGCAAAAATGCCTGAGAGAGAGAGAGAGAGAAAGAGAGCTTAGCTCATACAATAGTGTTCAAGAAGAAGAAGTATCTCATGTAAAGAGAGAAGGAGAGCTATCTCTTTTAATAGAGATGTGAGAAAGGAGTTACATTGTAACTCCCATTTCTATGTATGCCACATTTCACTTGTGTGTGAGACAAGTTTAGGATTCCTCATAAGGAGGAATATCTATTTTCATTAATAAAGGAATTAAAAATATGACATGTACTCCCACTTGGACTAGAGAAAGAATACAATAGGATACCTTGGTTTATCCTTTAAATACATAATTTACCAAGGAAAGATTAAATTCTAACACAAAATCAGAGAGGAAACAATTCCAATTGTTTCCATGATCAAAATAATAGAGATCAAAGAGGAAGAGGAAGAGGAAAAATTTTAGGAAGAGGAGGCTTTTGTGGAACATGTTTTCATTGTGGAGAAGAAGGTCATAGGGAATATGAATGTCCTCAATGCCAAGGAAGGACAGATAGGAGAACTAAAGGCCAGGTTAGAGTTGCACATGTATATGAAGATGCCAGATCATCACATTCTGAAGATGTTGAAAGAGGAGAAATGTTGATTAATAGAAGAGTCCCATTGAGTGGTGAGAATAAACCTGAATAAAGGAGGAGCCTATTTCAAACTAGGTGCAAGTGTGAAGATAAGTGTTGTGATGTGATTATTGATAGTGGAAGCACTGACAATTTGGTGTCAGAAGAGATGGTCAAAAAGTTGAAGCTTAGGAGATAGAAACACCCACATCCATATTAGATTGCCTAGGTACAGGATGACCAGGAGGTCATGGTTAGTGAAAAGTGCCTACTAAAGTTCAAGATTGGTGGATACCATGATGAGGTACTATGTGATATCATACCTATAGATGCATGTCATATGTTATTGGATAGACCATGGCAATTTGATAGGCATGATGTACATGATGGCCATGTGAATAACATTTCCCTAATGAAGGATGGAGTGTGACATAAGATAAAGCCATTGAAGGACACATAAGAAAAGGTATGTGGTAGTACACGAATAACTTTTATTGATGGAAGAAAATTCTTAGAGGGTATGATGCATGAGCATGTGTGTTTTTCTTTAATTCTAAAAGTTGGTAAAGAGGAAGAAGAAGATGTACCTATAGAAGTTGCAAATTTGTTGAATGAGTTTCAGGATATTATATTTGATAATGTACTTGATGGATTACCACTAGTAAGGAAGATTAGTCATTAGATGGACTTGATTCCAAGAGCCATTTTTCCAAATAAGGTAACACACAGAAGGACACTAGAAAAAAGTGAGGAGTTAAATAGAAAAGTACATGAGTTGTTATAGAAGGGGTTGATTCAAGAGAACCTAAGTCCATGTATTGTACCAATAGTATTAGCACTAAAGAATAATGGAGAATGGAGGATGTGTATAGATTCAAGGGCAATAAACAAGATCACAATCAAGTACAAGTTTCTATTGCCACAGATGGATGATATTATGGACTGTTTGAGTGGAGCTGTGTATTTTTCTAAGATATATCTAAAGAGTGGATATCATTAGATTTAGATTAGAGAAGGAGATGAATGGAAGACTACCTTCAAGAAAAAGGAAGGATTGTATGAGTGGTTAGTCAGGCCTTTTGGGCTAACTAATGCATCGAGCACTTTCATACGGCTCATGAACGAGGTTCTGAAAGAATTTATGGGTAAGTTTGTCATTTTTTACTTAGATGATATTTTTATCTTTAGTAAGACATTGGAGGAGCATATGATACATATTCATATGGTGTTTGAGAATTTAAGAGAAGAGAAATTGTTGATTAATTTGAAGAAGTGCAATTTTGTGAAGAAATAGTTAGTGTATCTAGGATTTGTAGTTTCAGTAGAAGGTCTAAAAATGGACTTAGAGAAAGTGCAAGGTATCCTTGAATGGCCTACTTCAAGGAGTGCTACTGAGGTAAGATCTTTTCATAGTTTGGATAGCTTTTATAGAAAGTTCATTAGAAGTTTTAGCAGTATTTGTGGACCCTTGACTGAAACAATGAGAGGGGATAGAAAAAAGTTTAAGTGGACTACTGGGCCAGATAAGAGTTTTAAAATGTTGAAATAGAAAGTTACAAAACAACATGTTTTAGCACTTCTAGATTTTAATAAGGTGTTTCAAGTAGACTGTGATGCTAATGGCACTGCAATAGGTGTTGTTATGAGCTAAGAAGGTAAACCTATTGCTTATTTCAGTGAGAAGTTAAATGATGCCAACAGGAAATATTTTGTTAATGATTAGGAATTTTATGCTATAGTTCAAGCATTAAAGAAGTGGAGACACTATCTGCTTCCTAAGCAGTTTGTTTTGTATACTTATCATCAAGCTTTGCAATATTTGAATAGTCAAGGAAAGTTGAATCAAAGGTATTTGAAATGGGTTGAGTTTTTGCAAAGCTATACATTTGTTTTGAAACACAGGAGTGGGAATTCTAATAGGGTTGTAGATGCTCTAAGTAGAAGACAAATTTTGTTGAAAGAGATGTAGATTGACATGGTTGGGTTCAAGGAACTCAAGAATTTGTATCCAGAGGATTCTGATTTTGGTGAAACTTGGAAAGCTTGTAAAGAAACTGTTACTCTAGATAGAACGAAGTGGTTAGATTTCATCATTCAGGATGATATGATATTCAAAGGGAGTTAGTTGTGCATTCCATGAAGTTCTATGATGGAGAATCTCATCAAAGAGAAGCATAGTGGAGGATTGGCTAGACATTTTGGTCATGATAAAACCTTTGCTTTGGTTAGTGAGAATTATTACTGGCCATAGTTACAAAAAGATGTCAAGAAGTTTGTATAGAGTTTTAGAGTATGTCAGATGGAAAAAGGAGTAAAGAAAAATACAAGGTTGTATCAGCCATTACCTATACTAGAAAAGCCTTGGGAGGATATTAGTATAATATACTGAAGAAGCACGATTTAGAAAATTCCTATGAGGTCAAGTTGCCTACTGAGATGAATATTTCACCAGTATTTAAAATTTTAGATTTGACAAGTATCATGAAGGGGATGTTGAAAATGAGATCATAGAAGCACAGTGGAGTATTCTAGCTACTAGTTCAGATACCAAGGAGATTGAGGATATACTGGATAGTTGTGTTGGAAAAAGCACAAGGAACATGACATATGAAGAATATCTGGTCAAATGCAAAGGATGACCTATTGAAGATTCATCATGGCTGACAAGGGAGGAGGTTAACAGTCTTGGTTTCTTTCTTCACATCTTAGTCGTGATAGGGCCACTTCTCAAATTACCTTAGGTGTCTGATACAGGAGCATCCTAGGTGTAAGAGTAATCTTGCATCACCCAAAAATATTTTTGGTTTCTTTTCAATAAGGGCTATCTTGTGTAGAGCTACTATTTATGAAAAATTACTATTTTTAGTAAGTTGGTCATACAATCTTAGAATGTTCTGATTTCACAGGTGGAGGTTCATCATAGTCATATCAGCCTTGCAATTGAGTTGCATTGCCACATCATCTGTATTGGTGAATTTATTGAGGTTTTTGGCTATGAAATCTTTCAGGTCAATTTTGAAGACCTTCGAGGCTTTGGATCATGATTAACCCCTAGTTCACTGGAGCTTGCACAAGTTAGGCACTACAAATCAGGTCTTGCCATTTTTGAAAATTGGTTATAATAGAAAAATAGAGCTACAGTTAAAATGTTATGGCCTCCGAAAGTTGGTCTACCCAAAAACATATTTTGTAATTATTTGGAGCCGACCCTATGTAAAATATATATATAAAAAAATAATTCTTAGGGAAGTCGGCCTTTACGGCTAAATTTTTGGAACCTTCTCGGGCGGTGGAAATTGCCTATATAAGAAAGGTCTGTAGTGTTGTCTAGTATAGTTCTAGGTAGATCTGGGTAATGATTCAAGGCTTTTTCCTATAAAATATTATAAGGGAAAATGCCCATGTGGCTTTGCATATTGTAATTCTGAAATTTGTGATTCCACATTTGTGGAGATAAAAAGAAGCCCATTTTTTGTTCTTGTAAATTATTGTTGTTTCTTAGTTTATGTTATGTGTTTGTGGTATTAAGAGGAGAACCCTCCATCATGTAGTCACTAAAGGAAGAGTATAAGTAAGAATCCTAGGTAAAGGAACAAAAGAAGGTTCCACACTAGTGATAGGAGGAATGAATCCTAAATCTTGAGCCTCTTGCGCTAAAGGTTTAACATTTGAATGCACAAGATGAGTAATATCACGCAAAAGATTAACACTTTTATCACTATCACGAAGGACTTTCCTAAGAGAAGCTATAGCTTGAATATAATCATGATAATGGTTCTCTTGAGTAAGCCAATTTTCCATTTTATCAATTTCAGTTGAAAGTTTTTGGACTTATTCAGGAGGAACTCTTAAAGCATCATTTGTTGGAAACTGAATTGAAACAATTATTGTATTGTCATTGATTTCAAACCTTAATTGGTAAGACTATTGCTACTTAGGAAAGTACTATATCTATTTGAGTGTTGCTAAGAGGGCTAAGCAAGGTTGGTAACAATAGCACCTAAGGAAAGGTTGAGCTATTTTGATACTACAAAGTGTACTTGACTATGTTGCACTATGATGAGATAATGTATTGTTTATCTTAGTAAGATTGAAGACTAAACTAGTAGGCTTAACCAAGAAAAGAATGAAAAAATCATGTTTAAGCCAAGTAATGTTAGTGTCGACTGAGTAGTATATGCTGAGCAAATTATAGTGTCGACTGAGCACCAGTAAATTGCCGAGGAAGATAGTGCAAGCTAATGAGATAGTTTTAGTATTGACCGAGCGTTCTACTTGAACGCCAAGTGAACAATCACAGTATTGACTGTGCATCGACAATTTTATATTTGAAGAGAATTTAATTTTGGAGCCGACATTGTTGAATTCTTGGATTATGTAAAACATGTTGACTTTATTTATTAATTTTTTGGAAGCATTTAATGCACTGTAAAACATTTTATTGTAAATCTTTAAGAGATTTGAGATGATTCTAGAAAAGGAGTCAAAGAACATAAAGCGGGTAGATTCAATGAATCTGACCTAACCCTAAGATCTATAAATGAGATCGAGCAGCAAAAGATGAGTTAACCTAATTGAGGAAAATATAAGGGAACCTGAACATTGTAATATGTATGCACATGGTGAATAGAGAATGTTGGGAGAGAAAAGTTTTATTGACTGAATAAGCAAAAAAGGCTGAAGGAGAATGGTGGTGATTGCTTGAAGAAATTTTTTGAGCAGATCAGAGATGGAAATGGCAAAGTTTCAAAGTCAGTAAACCAACATTAGTGTACGGAATCGGATCTGATATTTGCAAAGTGAGTTGTATATTTTTTAGATAATACTATTGCTACTTTCTAACCATTGTAATAGTTAAAATCCTTTTAACAAAGGTTGACCTAATAGTCATATGTTAAATCATTTGAACAAGGTTGCATTCTAATGGAGTGTATGTAAGTCCTATGACTAGGCTCAGTTTTAACAAGGTGATTGAAATCCTTTAACCGGGTCACATTTGACAGTGTGTATTGTAACCTTTGATAGGGTTGGATTTTTACCGAGCTCACTTCAAAAGAGTGAAAATAATAGTAGCATGTTACAAAATGGTTTTTCCCAAATTGGGTTTCCACTATAAAACCTGGTGTTTAAATTTGTGTGAATGTTTAGATCTGAACATTGCTATGTTTTACAAGTTAAGTTACAGCTAGGTAGTGGACTGCATTGTTAGATGTTTCTATTGTTGAATCAGTGATGACCGAGTTTGTTTTGATTTTGGATCTGATTGAAGGATAAGTTTACGAGATTGTTTTATACATCAAGACCTAAGAACAATTGATTCACCCCCCCTCTCTTTTGTTCTAAATCATATTAACAATTGGTATCAGAGCTAAGTTGCTTATTATTAGTGTGGACAAATATCAAGTTTAAAGGGGCTTGAAGCAAATGATCAGTATGTATAGGAAGGAGGTACTGAAGTTGAACAAAGAAAATTTCCCTGCATGGAAAAGCTTGATGAAGTTGCATCTGGACGGTATTGGTGACTCTACAAAGTACTACATTGAGAATAGCTATGTCTCACCTATTGCATCTTTGACTACCAAAGAAATGAGAGCTAAGCAAGAACATAATCAGGAAGTGCTAGAAATTGCATCTACCCTAAGCTATCCAGAATTTGAGGACATTAAGGACTACACAACTACAAAGGATATGTGGGATGCTCTTGCAAGGATCTATGGTGGTGACTTGAATGTGATGAAAGCAAAGGCCAAGAGTCTTAGAGGTAAGTTTGATGAAATGAGAATGCAAGAAGGTTAAAAATTGCACATATATGTAGTAGAATAAAAGAAGTTGTGAATGCTATTAGAGGAGCCTAATGGGGACTATTGATGATGAAACTATAATAGGAAAATTATTAAGAACCTTGCGTCTTATATATGCTATTAAGATCTCAGCTATTCAGGAATCTAGATGTAACTCTACTAATGTGCTTACCTTGGAAAGTTTGGTCGGTAAGCTGACTACTTTTGAACTCTCTAATTATGATAATTTCACTATTGGAAGCATTGGAAATGTTGAATCTACTTTTAAGTCATAGCTAGTTCTGAACAAGCCAAAGAAAGAAAAAGAAAGATGCATCAGTGATAGTGAAAGTGACAGGTGACACTTGATGAAGACCTAGAAGATTTAGAAGCTCTTATGGCTAGAAGACTAAGAAGAGGAAAAGAAAAGTATAAAGGTAAACTCCCTATTATATGTTTTGCATGTAATAAAGTTTGGTCATATAGCTACTAGATGTCCTGACAAGAAGGATAAAGATGATGTAAGGAAAAGCAAACACAAAGACATAAAAGATGATAGAAGCTACTGATGGAACATAGACTATAAGGGAAAAGGTAAGGAATCTTGTTACATTGCTAAAAAAGAGATTGACATTGATAGTGATGATTGTGAAATTGAGGTACTTTATGTGGCAATGAAAGATGAATCTGATGAGGATGAGAAAAATGCATTGATATCCTATGTGAACAAGAATGATAAATGGATTATTGACAGTGGCTGTTCACATCACATGACTAGTGACAAAAATAAGTTTGAGACTTTACATCATTACAAAGGTAAAAGTGTAAAATTTGGTAATGATGCACCATGTCCTATTAGAGGAAAATGTTTGATTAAACTAACTGATAAGATATCTTGTGAAAATATTGGGTTGAAGGTCTTAATTACAATTTTCTAAATGTTGCTCAGCTTAAAAAAACTAGTTACCGAGTGGAATTTCATCACACGCAAGCTAAAATATTTAATGCTATTGGGAGAATTGATTGGAAGTGGAGATCAGACTAGAGGTAATTTGTTCTATCTTTACTTATCTGAAGAAACATGTTTGATTGCACAACTTGATGATATTTGGTTATGGCATAAAAGGTTGTGTCATGTTAACTTTGACAATCTGGTAGAGATAAGTAAGAAGAAAAAGGTAAGAGGTCTACCTAGATTGAAGAAACCTGAGAATGTGATGTGCAAGGAATGCTAGTTAGGAAAAATGACAAAGTCAAGTTTCAAGAGAAAATCATTTACTTCTGAAAACATTTTAGATTTGGTTCATACTGACCTTTGTGGACCTATGGGTGTACAAAGTTACTGTGGTGCTAGATACTTTATCTTATTTGTTGATGATCATACTAGGATGATGCATGTGATGTTTTTAAAGAAAAATCTGAAGCTTTTCAATATTTTAAGTGGTATTTGGCTAAGGTTGAAAAGAGACAGGTAGGAACCTAAAATGTCTTAGATTTGACCGAGGTGGAGAATTTACATCAAATGAATTTGATCTATTTGCAATGATAGAGGAATTAAAAGATAGATGTCTGCACCTAGAACACCTCCACAAAATGGTATAGCAGAAAGGAGAAATAGATCTATCTTGGATTGTGCAAGGACATTGATGATTGAAAAAAATGTGGCACAGAGATATTGGAAAGAAGCTATAAGCACTGCTGTCTACACTCTTAACTGAATACAGATCAAGAAAGGTACAAATTTGACACCTTATGAATTATGGAATGGACATGCACCAAGTGTTAAATACTTTAGAATCTGTGGAAGTAAGTGCTATATATTAAAAGACACTAGGAATATAAATTTTGATGCTAAGAGTAATGAATGCATATTCCTAGGTTACTCCACAAAAAGTAAAGCTTATAAGTGTTTGAACTCTAACACTAACAAAATTGTGGAAAGTGTGAATGTAAAAATTGATGAGTATGCAGAAAGAAATGAAGCTGACAGTAAAAGAGAACTAGAAGATTATAGATCTTTTGTGTACATTGAAGAAGAGGAAGAGGCAAGTAACAGACCTACACCTAATGCCGAGTCTTAGGTAAGCAATGATGAGCAACAAACAGAAGCTACCGAGCATCAGGAAAATAGTGCCGAGAGAGAACAAGAACATGCTGAGCTACAAGAAAATGCTGTTTGAGTATCAAGAAGAGGTTTCCAAGCATTTTGAAGTTGAATTTGATAATCTTATTGAGGAACATGATGAAATAGAGGAGAGAACAGCTGAACCTATTTTGGAAAAATATGTGAGAAGACATCATAAGCCTGAATAGATAATTGGAGACAAAGATACTGGAATCCAGACTAGAAGTAAGACTAAGGATCCAACATGTCTACTATGTGAATTTGAACCGAAGACAACTATAGAAGAATTGGAGAATGAAGACTGGATACAAGCAATGAATGAAGAAATTGACCAGATTGAGAAGAATGATACTTGGACTCTGGTGCAAGACCTAAAAACAAGAATGTTATAGGAACAAAGTGGGTATTTCAGAATAAGATGAATGAAAATGGTGAAATCACTAAGAACAAAGCTAGGCTGGTAAGCAAAGGCTATGCCCAAGAAGAAGGAATAGATTATGGGGAGACATTTGCCCCTATAGCTAGATTGGAAGGAGTAAGAACTCTACTTACATATGCTTCTTGTAAAGATTTCAAGGTATATCAAATGGATGTCAAGTCTGCATTTTTGAATGGTATACTAGAAGAAGAAGTTTACATAGAGAAACTAGAAGGTTTTATTGATCCAAACAGAAGACACATGGTGTGCAAACTGAACAAAGCATTATATGGATTGAAGCAAGCACCTAGAGCATGGTATGAAAGGTTGCACAACTACTTGATATAGATTGGAATTTCAAGAAGAAATGACACAAGAAATTTGTACATGAAGGATGAAGAAGGTAAAGGTATCTTGTTGGAAATTTTTTTTTGTTGATGACATTATTTTTGGTGGACAAGATGCATTATGCAAAAGTTTCTCAAATGAAATGCAAACTAAATTTTAAATGAGTATGTTTGGTGAGATCAAATTCTTTGTTGGTTTACAAGTATATCAGAGGAAGAATGGAATTTTCATTACATAGTCTAAGTATGTTAATGAAATATTGAAAATTTTTGGGATGAAAGATGCTAAACCAGTAGGAAATCCTATGGTTACTAGACAAAAGCTATCTAAGAATGATGATGCTGTCGAAGTGAATCAAACTTTGTACATATCTATGATTAGAAAATTATAGTATGCTATACATAGTAGACTAGATATTGCATTAGCTATTGGGATTGTGGCAAGATTCCCTGCTAATCCTAAGGAAACACATATGGTGGCCGTGAAATAATTATGAGATACTTGAAAGGAATTGCTGACTGTGGTCTATATTATAAGAAGGATGAAAAATTTGAACTATGAGTTTATACAAATGCTGATTGGGTAGGAAACGTAGATGATAAAAAGAGTACAAGTGGTGGAGCTTTCTTTCTTGGATAGAGATTAGTCTCCTAGACAAGCAAGAAATGAAATTGCATTTCCAATCTATTGTCGAGGTTGAGTATGTTGCTGCTGCAGTGAACTGTTCAAACTTGGTATGGATAAAACAATTGTTGATAGGCATGAAAGAAGAAATCACTGAACCTATTGTTATTTTTTGTGACAACACAAGTGCTATCAATATTTCTAAGAATCTAGTGATGCACACTAAGACCAAACACATTGCAATCAAGTATCACTACTTGAGAGAATTAGTATAAGACAAAGAAGTCTGAATGGAATATGTGAATACAAAAGAACAACTAGCAGACATATTCACTAAAGCTTTACCTAGAGAAGCTCATGAATATTTGAGAAGTCAATTAGGGGTTCTTCCCCTCACTAAGGCTGCCTAGACAAGCTAGGAGCACTGCATCAAATGTGCTACAATAGAACATTTGACAAATTGATGCAGAAGATTGTCACACTTTAGGGTTGGCCTAGAGTTGTGAAGTGAAGCAAGGACAAGAAATCAATCATAAGCAAGATGAAAGAGGGAGAAACACAGAGCTACATAGATATTATCTACATCTGATGGATGTAAGTTTTAGTTGCTGCTTTGGCATTTTTGTCAAAGAGGGAGAATGTATTGATATGATAAAACATGAGATATGATAACACATGATACTAAAAACTAATAGTTGATGAGCTGATGGAACTAAAAGAAAAGAGGATGATGAACTAAAATGTAGAATCAGGATAGAGGGAGGTCTGAATATTTTGACAGTCATAGGAGTGAGGCTTACAGGATTATGAATCAAAATGAAGCTAAGGATATTATAAATAAGTTTTTGATGAATAGATAAGTTTTTTTTGGATTGATTGGTAATCCATGTGTTACTCTGATGATATCATATGGTGTTGCCATCAATGCCAAAGAGGGAGATTATTGGAAACTGAATTGAAACAATTGTTGTATTATCATTGATGTCAAACCTTAATTGGTAAGACTGTTGCTACTTAGGAAAGTACTATATCTATTTGAGTGTTGCTAAGAGGGCTAAGCAAGGTTGGTAACAATAGCACCTAAGGAAAGGTTGAGTTATCTTGATACTATAAAGTGTACTTGACTATGTTGCACTATGATGAGATAATGTATTATTTATCTTACTAAGACTGAATACTAAATTGGTAGGCTTAACCGAGCAAAGAATGAAAAAATCATGTTTAAGCCGAGTAATGTTAGTGTCGATCGAGTAGTATATGCCGAGAAAATTATAGTGTCAACCGAGCACTAGTAAATTGCTAAGGAAGACAGTGCAAGCCGACAAGACAATTTTAGTATTGACTGAGCGTTCTACTTGAAGACCGAGTGAACAATCACAGTATTGATTGAGCATCAACAATTTTATATTTGAAGAGAATTTAATTTTGGAGCTGACATTGTTGAATTCTTGGATTATGTTAAACATGTTGACTTTATTTATTGATTGTTTGGAAGCATTTAATGCACTATAAAACATTTTACTGTAAATCTTTAGAGATTTGAGATGATTCTAGAAAAGGAGTCGAAGAACATAAAGCGAGTAGTTTCAATGAATTTGACCTAACCCTAAGATCTACGAATGAGATTGAGCGGCAAAAGATGAGTTAACCTAATTGAGGAAATATAAGGGAACCTAAACATTGTAATATGTATGCACATGGTGAATAGAGAATGCCGGAAGATAAAATTTTTATTGACTGAATAAGCAGAAAAGGCTGAAGGAGAATGGTGGTGATTGCTTAAAGAAAAGTTTCGAGCAGATCAGAGATGGAAATGGAAAAGTTTCAAAGTTAGTAACCAACATTAGTGTACGGAATTGGACCTGATATTTGCAAAGTGAGTTGTATATTTTTTAAATAATACTGCTGCTACTTTCTAACCATTGTAACCGTTAAAATCCTTTTAATAGAGGTTGACCTAACAGTCATATGTTAAATCCTTTGAACAAGGTTGCATTCTAATGGAGTGTATGTAAGTCCTATGATTAGGCTCACTTTTAATAGGGTGATTGAAATCCTTTAACTGGGTCACATTTGATAGTGTGTATTGTAACCTTTGATAGGGTTGGCTTTTACTAAGCTCACTTCAGAAGAGTGAAAATAATAGTAGCATGTTACAAAGTGGTTTTTCCCAAATTGGGTTTCCACTATAAAACCTGGTGTTTATACTTGTGTGAATGTTTAGATCTAAACATTGCTATGTTTTACAAGTTAAGTTACAGCTAGGTAGTGGACTGCATTGTTAGATGTTTCTATTATTGAATCGGTGATGACCCGAGTTTGTTTTGGTTTTGGATCTGATTGAAGGATAAGTTTATGAGATTGTTTTATACATCAGGACCTGAGAACAATTGATTCACCCCCCTCTCTATTGTTCTAAATCATATTAACATCATCCTCATCATGAGATGAGTCAAAAGAGTTATGGTCCATAGTAGGATTAGAATCATGATAGTCAAATTGTCATTCAGGAGCCTAAGGAGAGGAGAGGAAGACTCGGGAACAAAGAAACCCATAAGTCTATGACTTTGTCTAATTGGAATATTCTAAGTAGGACTAGAGGTAGTAAGGTCTCATATACTAATGAAATACAAATGA
The DNA here is from genome assembly GCA_027943335.1 of Chamaecyparis obtusa. Classification (NCBI taxonomy): domain Eukaryota; kingdom Viridiplantae; phylum Streptophyta; class Pinopsida; order Cupressales; family Cupressaceae; genus Chamaecyparis; species Chamaecyparis obtusa. Next base: position 214,591 of record BSBK01008282.1, on the reverse strand, counting down.
ACTAAACTAGGAAAACAAAAAGCATGAAATTTTTTTTTTTTTGTATTTTTTCTTTATATGAAATGTAAATGCAAGATCTAACACCATAAAAGAAATAGTTGTTTATTGCGGGTTCACCAAAATGTAAGATAAAAAAAAAAATGTATAGGGTGTTGTTCACCAAAATGTATATGGTATAAAGGGAGATATGATGTGATGAAGTGATATATAAGATTGAGGAAGGTAAGATCCTCTTCTTAACCCCAAATTCCCAAAGGAAAGATCCAAATTGATTAACGACAAGAAGCCGGTCAATGCATAAATGAATCAATCGATAGAGAATATGAAGAAAGGAGAAAACCTTATATTCCATTATGGAAAGGAGTATTGAAATATTCATTGAATTTGAAGACAAATACTAACCTCAAAATATGACAGATCTGGAAAATACTATTTTCTGGTGTCTTTAGACAGTTTTAGAAAATTTTGCAGCCGAGCTCTGGCTTGGAAACAAAGAGACAGATAAAACCCAAAAATATTTTTTTTTTTCTGAGAAAGGTCGACCTTGACCCAAATACAGGGGCACAATCTTACTTTGAGGCACAATCTTACCCATTTAAGTCAACCTTGACTTGCGCTATTCTAATGGAAATTTTGTTCACAGATCCTGAAAGTTTGCAAAAAAGGATACTCAGATCTGATCTGTAATTCACTATCCCATACTTGTACCTACAAGAAAAATAGTTTTGTTTGTTTGGGCGAGGGGTTTTCCTTGGTCAAACCCCAATTTAGGAATTAACCTTGAAATTGAATTGAAGTTATAGTCATAAACAAAGTCAATGAAATAATTTACCTTGCCTATGTTGAAACCCTTGTGGAGGATTTGAATCCTTGAATCCACAAGTATGGATGCTCCAAATGAATGTAGAATTTCATGTAGGACATTGTGGGCTCCTCCTTTGATGAAGCTACTAAGAAGCACCTTTTTCCCATGAAGGAGCTTACCCCCCACATTTATGGGGGTCCCAAAAATACATAAAGCCAACATTCCATTGAGGCCTATTATGGATACAATTGGTTCCCCGACTTACAAGTTGGCTGCCTTCCTTGCCAAATTATTATCCCCTCTTGTTAGAAATTAAGACTCCTTCATCAAAGACTCAAACCATTTTGTCCAATTTATTAAGGACACTAGATTTGATAGTAATGACATCTTGGTTAGCTTTGACATTGTTTCCCTCTTCACCAAGGTTCCCATTCCAGAGTCTTTAGACATTGTCAAGCGTAAGGTTAGTGTTGAGGTTGCCTCTTTGGTGGAGTTATGCACTTTCACCTATGATAGAAAACTTGTATATGGAAGAGTTTGAGGAAATGGCTTTACGTTCTTTCCCCTTTAAGCCCAAGTGGTGGAAGTGATACATAGATGACACTAATGTCTGTTGGCCTCATGGTCTTGATAGGTTGGAAGAGTTTCACACTCACCTCAATAATTTAGTTCCTTGTATATCTTTCACCAAGGAGATTGAATCCAACAATCACCTACCATTCCTAGATGTCTTAATCCTCAAAAAACCAAACGACTACCTAGGTCATCAGGTTTTTTGTAAAGCCACCCATACTGACCTTTATCTTCATGCTTCCTCTCACCACCACCCTAGCCAAAAAGTTGGCATCCTCAAAACTATAGCTTTAAGAGCCTATCAGATTTGTGACAATGATAACGTCGACCGGGAGCTCACACACTTCGTCAATTTTTCAAGTGGAACAGATATTCAGACAAACAAATCTCTAGAGCCTTCCACTTGGCCAAATCATTTTTTCTTTCCTCCTCCAATCCTCCTCCCTCCACCCCTGAGACTTCTCCAATTATTTCTATCCCCTACATAGAAGGTATCTCCCACAAGATCTCAAAGATCTTGGGTAAAAAAGGCACTTGGGTCACCTTCAAGCCCTTGTCCACCTTAAGGAATTGTGTTCCCCTAATCAAGGACTCTAGAGATGTCTTTTCAGAGTTGGGGGTCTATAAGATCACGTGTTCATGTGGTACCCCATACATAGGGGAAATTAGTCGTTCGATAACACCAAAATCAAAGAGCATGTAGTTGATATTAA
>BSBK01008282.1:5000-207500 GCA_027943335.1 Chamaecyparis obtusa | reverse complement strand
ATCTTTAAATGGATTCATACTTGCCAGGCTATAAGGCCTTCCTAGTTTCGGCCGAATATTACAATCAAGTATAGAAGTCCTCAAACATGTGATGATTTGTAAACAATCTTAAATCTTCTATCTCCTATCTCTATCAAAACTTTCTCCCTAAACTCTAACCAAATAACTACATTTATACAAGAGGCTACTGAACCAAGTTGGCCTTCAGATCCATAATCAATGGAAGGGGTGACAGATCTAGGTCTACATGCTTCCCAAAAATGGATACCAACATTAAATCTGTGACCCATAATAAATGCACAAGTCGGCCTCAACAGAAACTCAAAAGAAACTCATCGGTAAGAAAAGCCAACCGAGTGCCAAACAAGCATCATCAAGCACCAGGGAAATAACCAAGCTCTAGATAGATAACTGACCAACACCAGAGAACAAAATAAATTGAGCAACATTGAACCAACTAGGTCAAAGAAGGAACTGAGAAACATAAACAAACTCAAATATGTTTTTGGTGACACAGGATTGCCAATGACCCGAGATGCTCCTACATTAGACACCTGGGGTTATTTGAAATGATTCTCCAAATCATGAAACAAGTATGATCCAAGCTGCATCCAACTCAAACTATGAAATCCAAGAACTGTCTTCAATCGGTCTATTCTTCCACTTTACTAGATATTCCATATACTATTTTCCTCTTTTACTTCTGCCAATTCTTTGCTCCAAAATTTTCTCAACTTCTTCATTCTACTTCTTAGGATAATCCATCAATACTTCCATGTCTTCATAAGGTTCATGATACTCATATAAATTAGCAATGTTGAATACTGGTGATATGTTCATATCATCAGGTAACTCAATCTCATATGCATTCCCACTGTCAAATTTCCTTAAAATCTTGCAAGGGCCAAACTTCTTCATTTTCAGCTTCCCATATGTTCCAACAGGAAATCGACCTTTCTTCAAATGAACCATCACTTCATCACCAACATCAAAAGTCTTATGTCTCCTTGATCTATCAGATCTGTCTTTGTATTTCTGATTACTCTTTTCCAGCTTCAACTTAACATCTTCATGCAATGTCTTCATGTACTCAACAAACTTTACTCCTTTAGCACTTCTCTTTCTTTCATCAACAATATCCCTCAAATCATATATATGTCTCGACTATATGCCATTCACAATCTCAAAGGGTGTTTTCCTAGTAATCCTATTCACTGAATTATTGTATGCAAACTCTACTTGTGCCAACATAGAATCCCAATTACTCGGTGTGTCTTCAACTAAGCATCTCAAAAGATTTCTCAAACTTTTGTTCACAACTTCTATCTGTCTATTGGTTTGTGGGTGAAATGTGGAACTATATTTCAACTCGGTACAAAAATTTCTTCAAAGAGTCTTCCAAAAGTATCCAACAAATTTATTGTCTCAGTTAGAGATAATACTCCTCGGTAGTCCATGCAATCTGACAATTTCCTTAAAGAAAAGATCTGCTACATGTACTACATCGGATGTCCTTCTACAAGGTATAAAATGTGCCATTTTATAAAATCTATCCACAACTACAGATATAGAATCATTACCTCTTACTCTCTTCGATAAGCCAAGAAAAAAATCCATACTGATGTCAATCCAAGGTTTCTCAGGTACAACAATCAGTGTATACAATCCAGTATTCTGACTAACTCCTTTTGTAACTGGACAAACTCCACAACTTTTCACAAATTTATGAACATCTTTATACAACTGTGGTGAAAATTATTTCTCCTTAAGCAAATTGAAAGTTTTATCAACACCAAAATATCCAGCCAAACTACTACTATGTTTCTCCTTTATCAAATTAGTTCTCATTGCTCCTCTCAGTATACACAACTGAATACCTTTAAACAACATACCTCCTTGCATAAAATATTCATCCCATTTAGTACTATGTTGATCTTGAATAGGTTCTCTACACTTTCTCCATGGCTCAAAAAAACTAGGATCAAACTCTTAAGAATCTCTCATGTCATCAAAGCCTAGAACTTCAATTTTCATCTCAGTCATCAAAGATCTTCTTCTACTCAATGCATCAGCAACTTAGTTAGTGACTCCACTTTTATGCTTTATCACAAATGTACAACTTTGCAACAACTCAACCCATTTCATATGTCTATGATTCAAATTATTTTGACTAGCCAAATACTGTAAAGCCTTATGATTAGTATATAACACAAATTCATTTGGCATCAAATAATGTCTCCATTTCTTCAATGCTTGAACAATAGCATAGAATTCTTGATCATACACATAATATTTTATTAGATTGTATCATTTAACTTTTCACTAAAGAAAGCAACATGTTTACCTTCTTGACTCAACATAGCTCCAATTGCACTACCACTTACATTACATTCCACTTGAAATACCTTATTGAAATCAGACAATTCCAAAATAGGCAATTCAACAACCTTATGCTTCAAAGTCTCAAAACTTTTATCAACTCCATGTGTCCACTTGAATTCTCTTTTATCTCCTCTCATAGTCTCAGTCATAGCATTACAAATTGAATTGAAATTTCTAATGAATTTTTGGTAAAAACTTGCCAAACCATGAAATGATCTTACCTCACTAGTGCTCACAAGTGTAGGCCAATTCAAAATAGCTTCAACCTTTTCAGGATCCATTTTCAAACCATCAACTGAAATCACAAATCCCAAATACACAATCTCCTCTTTCATGAATGAACACTTTTTCAAATTTATCAGCAACTTTTCTTCTTTCAATCTTTGCAAAACTTGTCTAACATGCAAAAAATGTTCTTCTCTGGTCTTACTAAATATCAAAATATCATCAAGATATACAATCATAAATTTACCCAAGAATTTCTTCAAAACTTCATTCATCAACCTGATAAAAGTACTCAGTGCATTAGTTAAACCAAAAGGCATAACCAACCACTCATAAAAACCTTCTTTTGTCTTGAAAGCAATTTTCCATTCATCACCTTCTCTTATTATGATCTAATGATACCCACTTTTCAAATCAATTTTGGTAAAATAGTTTTCTCTAGTCAAACTATTCATTATGTCATCCATTCTTGGTATAGGAAACCTATACTTCACTGTTATCTTATTGATTGCTTTGGAATCAATACAAATTCACCATTCTCAATTCTTCTTTGATGCCAATACCGCACGTATTGCACAAGGACTCAAACTTTCACTGATCAAACCTTTCTCCAACAATTCTTGAATTTGTTGGTTCAATTACTGTTTCTCAGTAGTTTTCAACTGATGAGGTGCCTTAGTCGGTAAACTAGCTCCAGGGATGAGATCCATGCAATGATCAATGCTTCTCTTTGATAGAAAACCATCAGGTACATTATCAAAAATTATTTCACTATACTCAGTGAGAAACTTATCAATCTCTTCAGGGGCACTATCCTTTGTTTTCCTACTCGGTTTGTTAGGAATCACAACAAAAAATACATCATTCTTCTTCAAATCTTTAAAAAACTTTCTTCCTTCCATCAAACAAAATTTCATAGATGTGCAAACATTACTAATAGGTTCTTCCATCAAAGGTAACAAGATTTGTCTTTTTCCATCAGCCCAAATAGTATATTTATGCAATATCCCATCATATATAACATGTCTATCATATTGCCAAGGTCTACCCAACAAAATATGACAACAATCAATAGGCATGATATCACATAACACCTTATCATAGTACTTTCCAATTTTAAAATTCACATAACATTGTTCACTTACCAAGAGTGTGTGATCTTCCTTGATCCATGAAATATGACAAGGCTTTGGATGTTCCAACCTCTTCAACTACAACTTTGTGACCATTTCCTTAGATGCTAGATTCTTTGAGCTACCACTGTCAATAATTACCTTCCAAACTTTGTCAAAAATTCTACATCTGGTCTTGAACAAACCTTTACTTACTAGATCTTCCTTTTTAACTTCATTCCACAGTGCTCTTCTTACCATCAAGTTATTTTCCTTCTTAGGTTCATTCAGTGACTCTTCTTGCACCAAAGCATTTTTACTATTACCAACCTTCTTACTTACATGTGCACATTCAAATGACCTATATCCTTCTTCTCCACAATTGTAACAAGTTCCTTGGAAACCACCTTTATTATAAGAACCTCGGTAGTTACTTCCTTTGCCTCTAGATGAATTTTCACCTTTCCACTCGGTCTTGCCTTTATCCAGATTTGTCTTTTCTAGTTTAGATCTACTACTTTCACCATGAGATCTACCTCTTCCTCTAGGGAATATACCTAACTCTTTGTCTTTTCTCATGTCTCTTATTCAATTTCTCCTCATCTTTCATTGCAAAACGATAAGACTCTTCAATATTCTCCAATTTGACCAAATTGATTTCTTCTTGGATGGAAACTCTCAAACCATTCAAGTATCTAGCAATCCTTTCCACATCATCTTCATCATGTCCAGATCTGATATCTAATCTATAGAATTCATTAGTATACTTCTTTATCGAGCTATCTTTCTACCTTAAACTTTGCATTTGTCTAACTAGGTTAATCTGATAATCACAAGGTAAGAGCTTTCCTTTCAATGCATTCACCATTTTTCTCCATACCCTAATTTTGTCTTTGCCTTTCCTCTTTCTATCTAGTTGTAGATGTTCCCACCATAAAGATGCATGAATTTTCAATTTTGTGCTTGCAATTTCACCTTCTTTTCCTTAGGTATATTTTCATACTTAAAGTACTTTTCCATCTCAATAATCCAATCCACCAATTCATCAGAATCCAATTTTCCACCATACTTGGGAAGATTAAAGTGTGGTGTAGACTTCAGACTTGTGAAAGCCTTCAAAAATATTTCTTCACCCTAATCCATCACAAGTGAAGGTTCTGCATCACCTTGTCCCACCTCAATTTCATCATCACTAACATCTTCAAGATGTCTTCCTCTTCTTTGAGCTGTTTGAACAACTTCTAATCTAGTAGAAAGTTGTCTCAACATGTCTATCAATCCTATATCTACATCTCACCTCCCACAAACTATCTAGAAAACCATCTGTAATTGCAGGTCATATCACAATCTACCACCCTACAATAATTCAACTAGGGATTCACAAGAAGGAACCTTCAAATATAGATTTGCAAACCTAGATCCAGATCTCACCTTACTCTGATACCACCTGATGCAAGAGAGGATAGGAGGGGCCAAAGAATGCCATAGCCTACTAGATCCACCTTGCCAATGACACGTGGAAGAAAAAAACACACAATAGTGAGAGAGAGAGAATGTAGGAAACTTTCATATATTATCTTCAAATGGATTCATACATGTAGGGTTGTAAGGCCTTCTTGGTTTCAGCCAACTATTACAATCAAGTACAGAATTACTCAAACATGTGAGGATCTGCGAACAATCTTAAATCTTCTATCTCCTATCTCTATCCAAACTCCCTCCCTAAATTCTAACCAAACAACTACATTTATATAAGAGGCTACCAAACCAAGTCATCCTTTAGATCCACAATTAATGGAAGGGGCAACCAGATCTAGGTCCACACGCTTCCCAATAATAGATACCAACATTAAATCTGTGACCCATAATAAATGCACAAGTCAGCCTCAATAGAAACTCAAAAGAAACTCATCAGTAAGAAAAGCCAACGAAGCACCAGACAAGCATCACCAAGTGCCAGGGAAATAACCAAGTGCTAGAGAGATAATCGACCAACACCGGCGAACAAAAGAAACTAAGCAACACCGAACCAACTCGGTCAAAGTAGGAACCAAGCAACACAAACAAACTTAAATATGTTTTAGGTGACACAAGATTTCCAAGGACCCGAGATGCTCCTGCATCAGTATTCATTGAAGGCATTTCATCTATCATCCATCAAGCATTCATACATTTCCTTCAATAGATCTAGATATTTTCATTGTTATAGGACAAGAAAGGAGTTGGCAATCAAGGGAGGAGATCTACATTCATTCATTCAAGTCTTCGTATTCTTCTTATTCTTCTTCCTTTCAATATTGAGGAAAATTATAAGCATTCACTACATAAGGTTTTGTCTTACATGATTTCCTTTTGGTTTTTATGTTGAGTCAAAGCTATTGCATCAATATAATTGATCACATAATGAGGACAATTACATTACATGGAATGATATATTATATTATTCTATTTAATCTCTTCTACATGATCGCATTTCCATTATTTTAATTCAAGGTTAATTCCTAAATAGGGGCTTGACTAAGAAAAGGCCTCCCCCCCCCCCCCCCCCCAATAATTTCACCTTCTCTCTTGTGTGCAGGTGCATGTCTTAGAGTATAGATATAGCTATAGATCTGAGAAGCCAATCTGAATACCTTTCCAAATCCACTTTTATATTTTTGATTATGATAGTATCAAGTATAGGTCAAACCTTTGACCTATACCCACATATTCTAAGTGCAGATCCTATTACAAAGCCAGAAAGATAATTAGAAGACTTTCCTCGATCAACTTTTCTATTTTTAATTTTGACTACATCAGGTACAGGTCAAACATTCAACCTATACTTAGGTATAGTTAGAGCCACTTTTGGCATGCTCCCAGGATAGAAAAGAGACTTATAGGTTTTCAGTTTGTAGGTTCTAGATTGCCAGATTTAGGAATTAGGTCATTCTTTCATTTTTAGGTGCACATATTCCTACTTTTATATCTTGCATCTACTTTGATACATTAGATTAGATATTCTATTGTGTCTTTCTAGTAATTATATCTTCTTTAGTCATAAGCATAAGATATCTTGCCATTTTATCTCCCATCTCATAAAGAATACCCTATATTGACCTTCTAGCTAGATCTTACATTTGTATCCCTTCATCCTTTGGGATTGTAAAAATAATATTTCTCTTAAATATTTAATTTTAGGTCTTCTAATGTATGTGTAATTTAGTGGTCTACCATTAATTACCATTTTACCCTATATATTTTGGTGAATCAGACTCTTTCATGCATTATACTTTCTATCTTTTAGTTAGATCTCTTTTTCATATCTAGATCTACTTTATATGTATTGTGTTAGTCATTACATCTTTGTGTGATATACGAAAATGTGGTCACCTAAAATGTAAGTGACCAAATGGTGTTATATTACAAATGAAATAGATGTGTGTGATGATATGATGAAGATGGGAATATAAGATGTATCTCTTAACCTCAAATTCCCAAAGGAAGATCCAAATTGGTTAACCACAAGAGGATGGTCAATACATAGATGAATCAATCGATGGAGAATATGAAGAAAGATAATAACCTTGTATTATGTTATGGAAAGTGTGTATTGAAATCTTAATTGAATTGAAAACAAATACTAACTTCAAATATGATAGATCTGGAAAAGGCTATTTTCTGATGTCTGTGTACAATTTTGGGGAATTCTACAACTGGATCTGGATTGGAAATGCAGAAAAAGAGAAAACCAAGAAACCTTCTACTTTTCTGAGTGAGGTCATCCTTGACCCAAGATAGGGGTAAGATCTTACCTTGGGGTACAATCTTACCCCAAAAGGTCATCCTTGACCTACACAACTCCGACAAAAATTCTATTTGCGGATCCTGGAAGTTTGCCAAAAAGGGTACTTAGATCTGCACTTATATTCCCTATCTCAAACTTGGATCTGGAAGAAAAATTAATTTTTTTGTTGGATGAGGGGTTTTCCTTGGTCAAACCCTGGTTTGGACTCAACCTTAAAATGTAATTGAAATTGCAATATATAAACAAAGTAAATGGAACTATTTACCTTGCTTATGTTCAAATCCTTTTGGAGGATTTGAATCCTTGAATCCACAAGTATGGATGATCCAATTGAATGTAGAATTGAATGTAGGATGTCTCAAATCAATTTCATTAGATCTTCAACCTCAATCTTGAGTGGATCTTTGAATAGGAAGAAGCTTGGATGAATGTGGATGGAGGAATCTTCAACAAGAGGTGAGCTCCAAAGAGATTGAATCCTTTAATAGCTATCAATGGATCTCCTTGATGAATTGGATCTTGAATGCTTGAATGCTTGAATGATTTCTTGAGGGATAGAAATCTTGATAATGGATGTCTCTTTGAGAGTGGTCTATGAAAAGTGGATCGCTTGATGATTGCTAGAGAAAATGAGAGAGGAAGGCTTCTTTTTATACTAGTCTAGGGTACAAACTTCTAGAGATGCCGACATAGGATAATTAAATTTCAATTAATCCTCAACCCCTAGAAATGGACCTAAATTAAATATAATTTAAGATTTTATCATTCTAAAATCTGAAACATCTGACCTCGAAGTGGGAAACAAAACTTTCTAAAGCCTGACATCCTGAAACCTCCAGAATCTAAACTTTGGACCTCGGGTCAAGGTCAAGGTTGACTTTGACCTAGGTCAAAGTTGAGGTCATACTTGACCAAGGTCAAAGTTGAGGTCAACCTTGAACCAAAAGGTCATCCTTGAACTTGAAGTCAAAGATCTTAGTTGCTCAGGATAGAGTGCTAGAAAGAGGCTAGAAACTGGTGGAGAGAGAAGCAGAATGGGGGCAAAAAGCCAAATCCAGTAAAATACCCACTCAAGACATGAACATGACCCCAGAAAACCTACTCAAAGGGCTAAACCTATTGTAAATGGAAGTGCTTCCATTTTCCAACGATACATTTGGCCCCCACTTTAGCAAGAGAATGGACTTGATGCACACTCTTGGTAAAGGAGATCGTAATGAAAAAGATAATCTTATTGAAATCAAAGGGAAAAAGAATCCTCAAGCCCTCAAAGAATCAAGTCTTCATCAACTCCAAGATCACAATAAGGGAGACATCTCCATAAAGGAGAGAGAGAGAGAGAGAGAGAGAGAGAGAGAGATTATCTCACCCAATGAGAACTTATGTCCCATTGTGAACCACACAAGGAAACAACACAATTTGAAAGATGGAATTGAACCGCCTAGTGAATGTGGCTACTCACTAGTCAACCCATCAAAGATTCACTCCTAGGAATATTCTATTTCATAGGAGAAAAAAAGGAAAAGAGATCTAGTCTTAAGGACACCTTCGACCTTAAGGGATACAAAATTTTGAAACTAGAGGGATCAGGAGATCCTATAAAATGAAAATCCATGCTTTAGGGATTAGTCACTAATCCATAAAGGGAGAGAAGAGCTTTGAAAAATATTTATGTATATTGAAAGTGCATGTGTGCAACAAGTGAGTAGAGTGTATGCCCCCACGTTAAAGTCATTGCTAACACTTTAACAATTGCAATGGCTTGAATGGAAACATAAACAACTCCACTGATTATGTTTCCACTACGAGATACCCCCAAAAAAAGAAAAATAAAGGGAAATACCACATAAACATATAAAAAGTACAGAAGGGATCTACCTATCGTGGGGTCAGTATGATCATAAGATAATATATATATGATATTATTACAAATTAATTGACATCATTCCCCAAAGAAAGTATAACTACAATCACAATGGAGGAAAGATCACATAAGAGATATGAGGAAGAATTTTTTCGGACCATGAGATGGAGACCAAAAAGAATCAGTGCTACCAAGTCATGAATCCAAGCAGATTTCACAAGGAAATATTTACAAATAATAGCATAGGTAAAACATAACATGAAACAACATATAGAAGAATAAAGATACATATAGAGGAATAGTACAAAAGGTTTGATTCCTTTATCACCTTGCACCAACAAAGTAACAAGGGTCATATAAAAAATCTAATAACATTTAGCAAACACAATACGGGAGAAGCACAATACAACATACAAACACACAAGAAGCTACTGTGAAGGACTAGCCAATCAAGCACACCACCCAATATCCCCATCTTGTTCTATATCATTTAGGGAAGGTGGGTAACTTGCAAGATGGACTATATCCAACACTATAGGAATAATATCTAGTTCCAAACAAGGATCCTCTCGAGAATCATAATGTTCGATACTAGGTGTAAGTGTCAATCATGATGAAAGAATATTAGGTAAATCAATGTCAATGTCAATAGTCTCATATTAATCATTAACATCATTATTATCATCAAGAGTATCTTCTACATCCAAATTAATCAAAATATGATCTAAGATACAAATAAAATCTTCATAATCTTGCATCTTAACATCATTATTAGTAGTAACTTCTTCTAACAATAGATTAATCAAAAGAAGGTAAAGAACTTTGAATGATAGAAGTATGGGCTTTAGCTTGAGAATGACACTTCTTATGACATTCATTAGCAGATTGATTACATTTTGTCTTATTTGAAATATGTTAAGAACTAGGAGGAACAACTATAGGATCCTTCATAGGTTCTATAGGAGGATTAGTAGGATTCTCAGCAGACTAACAAGCAACACTAGGAGCTTGATTAACAAAACTAGAAGCCAGAGATAAAGGAGGTATGGAAGGTGTAGGCAAAATACCATGATTAAGATCCATTAGTGGCATGCTTAACTCAATAATATTGTGATGCTTATAGGCTTGATATGAGTGAAAAATATTATTAGGTTGAGAAGGACATGAATTAGGTATTGAAGGCCAAAAGAAGTCAAGTGTAGCACAATCCTTGGGCCTAGAAGGTTGATATAAACTATGGGTATTCGTCTTCACTTCTTCATCATGAAAAAGTTTAAAACCCTTATGGATAGGAGAAGCAACAACATGCATGGCATTCAACTCAGGAAAACCAAGCTTAACTTGAAATTGATCAGAAGTAGAAACAACAAAAATGGTAGTGTTCACAATTTTACCAACCAAGTTCAACCGACAAGTCAATAGAACCAAATGATGTATCATAAGAATCACCATTAAAAGTTTGAATCCATACATCAGATGTATCATAAGAATCACGTTGCAAGTTTTTCATAAAAAGATTTTCTTCAGTAATAACATTGACTAAAGATGTAGGATCAACAAGAGAACCATGCATAGGTATCTGAAAAATCCTAGCATAAATGTAAAGAGGACCATCAGGAGCTTTAATAGTCTTAGAATCATCAAAGGTAATCAAGAGTTCCCGAGGTCTTTTATTCTTAGGTTGTTTTCAAGGTTTTGGATAAGATTTCAGTTTAGGCTATAGTTTTGGTTTAGGTTGAGGTGGAACTTGAGTTTGAGTTTGAGGTTGAGGAAAAACAACATGCTATACATGGTTAAAAATATGATTAAGATCATCTATCTTTGAATCATAAACAATATCCATAGAAGATGGCTGAGCAATGGTATTGGTATCATGTGTAGGTAAAGGTTTCATATATATTTGAAGGTTTTGATTAGGAGGAGAGACAAACATGTTCCCACTACCATCAAAATTATCAATGGATAATGCATTAGAATCAATTAAATCTTGAACCTTATGTGTTAAAGAATAACACTTCTCAGTATCGTGGCCATTTTGATGATGGTATTGACAAAAATCTTTAGGATCAATAGATTTAGATGCTGTTGTAGTAGGTAAAAGAGGTCGAATAGGAGGGTAATCATATTAGCAGTTAACAACCTATTCATAATATAATGTAACGATTCAGAGAGAGGAGTAAACATATGATTCAAATGAAAAGTAGTGGATGCAGAAGTGGCATTGTGAGATGCAACAACAACTTGATCAACAACTGTATTCACTTGTTTATTTATCTTGACATAGCTATTGAGTTTTTGAAATTTATTTGGATTAGGAACATCATCACTCTTATCAACTGGAATAGGATCCATTGGAGTGTTGCTCTCAAATTGACTCACTTGTAATTGATAATGATGAAGTGTTGCATAATTTTTTTGAAAAGAGGTAAATTCAGTAAGTAGAATCTTATCTCTAATATCCTTTTGTAAATTTTAAATAAACATACATTGAATATCCATATTAGGATGAGGATAAGAAATCTGAGCATGAAAATGCTTAAATCTACCAATGAATTCAGTCAATTTTTCCTTTGTGTTCTATTTACAATGCATCAAATTAGTTAAAGACATTTACATACCAATGTTAGTTTGAAATTGTTTAATAAAAGCATTGGCAAGTTTTGGAAAAGAGTCAATAGAATAAGGAGGGAAGGAACAATACCATTGTAAGGCCTTGTCACGAAAATTTCTAGCAAACAACTTGGATAAAATCCTATGGTCATGAGCATAATCACTACAGAGGATTTGAAATATTTTAACTTGAGTAATAGGGTCTCCCTTACCATTATAATTCTCAAGATGGGGCATATCAGCTTGCTGAGGAACGAGAGTATGAATGATGTCTAGGGATAGAGAACTTCCCATGTCACATGTAGGAATGCTAAACTTGTTTTGAGTTAAGGATGCAAGTTGTTGTTGTAAAGATGACATATTTTGAGCCAAACTGATGATTTTTGAATCATTAGAGTAAATAGAAGGCATAGCAACATTAGAAACACTAGGTAAAGTGTATGAAGCTACAGGAATGGAAGACACAACTGGAGGAACACTCGGAACCATAGTTGGAAGAGGATTAGAATAAGTAAAAGGAACATTATGGTAAGAAGGCTGTGATGTAGGAAGGGACATAGGTGGAACACTCATAGGTAGAGAGGGAACCATTGTAGCCATTCATAGGTAAGGAAGCAGAAGAAGGTTCCACACTAGTAACATGAGGAATCAATCCTAAATCTTGAGCTTCTTGAACTAAAGGTTTAACATTTGAATACATAAGGTGAGTGATACCACGGAGGAGGTTAACACCTTGATCATTATCAAGAAGAACTTTCTTAAGAGCCTCTATAGCTTGAATAGAATCTTGATTATGGTTTTCTTAAATAAGCTAATTATCCATTTTATCAAGTTCAATTGAAAGTTTTTGGACTTGTTCAGGAGGAACTCTTAAAGAATCATCCTCATCATGAGATGAGTGAGAAGATTTTTTCTCCATAGTAGGGTTGGAATCCTAAAGAATCAAATTGTCCTTCAGAATCCTAAGAAAAGGAGAGGAAGACTCTGGATCAAAGGCACCCATAAGTCTATGACTTCATCTAACCAGAATATTATAGGTAGGACTAGAGGTAGTAAAGCTCATACACCAATGAAATGCAAATGAACTAAACTAAGAAAATAGAAAGCAAGAACAAATGAATGTTTTTGTATTTTGATTTTATATGAGATGCAAACACATTAAAGAAACCTAATACATGCAAGATCTAACACCATAAAACAAAGAGTTTTCTATCATAGTTTCACCAAAATGTGATATAAGAAAGTGTGATCACCCAAAATGTAAGTGACCAAATGGTGTTATATTACAAATGAAATGGATGTGTGTGATGATATGATGAAGATGGGAATATAAGATGTACCTCTTAACCTCAAATTCCAAAAGGAAGATCCAAATTGATTAACCATAAGAGGATGGTCAATACATAGATGAATCAATCGATGGAGAATATGAAGAAAGAGAATAACCTTGTATTCCATTATAGAAAGTGTGTATTGAAATATTAATTGAATTGAAAACAAATACTAACCTCAAATCTAACATATCTTGAAAAGGCTATTTTCTAATGTTTGTGTACAATTTCAGGGAATTCTGCAACCAAATCTGGACCGAAAAAGAAGAAACAAAGAAAACCCAGAAACCTTTTTCTTTTCTGAGTGAGGTCATCCTTGATCCAAAATGGGGGTAAGATCTTACCTAGTGTACAATCTTACCCCAAAAGGTCATCAGTGACTTGCATAGCTCTAACAGAAATTATATTCACGGATCCTGGAAGTTTTCCAAAAAGGGTACTCAGATCTACACTGATATTGACTGTCCCACACCTAGATCTACAAGAAAAAGTGTTTTGTTTGTTGGATGTGGGGCTTTCCTTGGTGAAAACCTAGTTTGGAATCAACCTTAAAATGTAATTGAAATTGTAATATTTAAACAAAGTAAATGGAACTATTCACGTTGCTTATGTTGAAATCCTTGTGGAGGATTTGAATCCTTGAATCCACAAGTATGGATGCTCCAATTGAATTTAGAATTGAATGTAGGATGTCTCAAATCAATTGCATTATATCTTCAACACCAATCTTGAGTGGATCTTGGAATAAGAAGAAGCTTGGATGAATGTGGATAGAGGAATCTTCAACAAGAGGTCTCCAAAGAGATTGAATCTTTCAATAGCTATTAATGGATTTCCTTGATGAATTGGATCTTGAATGCTTGAATGCTTAAATTCTTTCTTGAGGGATGGAATGCTTGATAATGGATGTCTCTTTAAGAGTGCTCTATGAAAAGTGGATCGCTTGATGATTGATGGAGAAAATGAGAGATGAAGGCTTCCTTTTATACTAGTCTAGGGAACAAATTTCTAGAGAGGCCGACATAGGAGAATTAAATTCAAATTAAACCTTAACCCCTATGGATGGACATATATTATATATAATTTAAGAGTGTACTATTCTAAAATCTGAAATAGCCAACCCATAAGTGGGAAATAAAACTTTTCGAAGCCCGACATCTCAAAACCTTTAGAATCTGAAATTTGGACATAGGATCAAGGTCAAGGTTGAATTTGACCTAGGTCAAAGTCAAGGTTGACCTTGACCCAGAAGGTCATCCTTGAACTTGAAGTCAAAGATCTCAGTTGCTCAGGATAGAGTGCTAGAAAGAGGCTTGAAATAGGTGGAGAGATAAGTAGAACAGGGGGAAAGGGCTAGATACAATCAAAGACCCACTCAAGTGCACTTGACATGACCCTAGACTACCTACTCAAAGGGCTAAACTTGTCCTAAATGGAAGTGCTTCCATTTTCTAACAATACACTTTGTTACATTGTATTCATCTAGATATATAACTTCTATCTTTCCTTTTGTGTTTAGATTCCCTATACATTAATTTCATTGTTTAGTATATTTGCATTGTGAAAAGGAAAACAAAATATTGATTACATTGCATTTTGTCTAAAACAATAGAAAACAAAAAAAAAATTCATTCATAGTTATTGCATTTCATTTTCAATATAATTTTTGTTTTCAATTTCTTCTTCAATTTTAAGTTTTCTTCAAGATCTTGAGGTTAAATTAGTTCTTCGTATCATTGATTCCCATAATGTACATTCACCCTCCCAAAATTTATCCCAACCCTAAGGACATTGTGACTACCATCATTCCTTGTAAATATCTCCCTCTTACCAAATAGACCTTCAATAATAATGATGATCTTTGTTCTGCAATGTCTCTTCCTTATAAGGATCATTTGGTAGAAGGGGTTGATGACATCACTATTTCTCCTAATAATAAACCACTTCCTATGACTTTCACTTATATTCCTTCTATAGATGAGGCCTTGATGAGTTATGTTTTTCCTTCTCCTAAAAATATCTTATAAGTAGAGGATGACATCCTTGAGGCTCTTTCTAAGGAATATTTTGACCTTAATAAACTTATTCAAGTCAATGCTATTCAAGATACCTCTCAAATAAAATATGGGATTGTTGTAAAGGGTGTTCATACACTAATATACATTGATGACCTTATTTTAACTAATCCAACCTTAGAAAATAAGGATTCTAATAAATTTGACTCTACTCAATCTCCATTTCCTTCTTCAATTATTCCTCCAATACAAATAGGTGGCCCATCAAATCTTCAAGATGATGATTGGGGAACCTTAGACTTCACACCAACATTCTGTAGCAATGACCATACCTTTGAATTTGAGCATCAAACAACTCTATTTAATGGATGCATGGATATTGACTGGTCCTCTTTAGATCTCAATCCACTCCCACCTAAAGGAGAATCTTATCTTATTTATACATCAAACCTTCCTAATGAGAAATGTTTTTCAATTGAAACTTTAGGTGTCCCACCTTCTAATTTTCCTAATCACTCTATAAATTCTCCTCCTTCCTAATGAGAAATGTTTTTCAAAAGAAACTTTAGGTGTCCCACCTTCTGATTTGTCTAATCACTCTATACATTCTCCTCCTAATTTCTCCTCACAAAAAGAGTCTATTTTGTTTGAGCTAACTAAGGTCAACTTAATTAATCTTCCTTTGAGAAATATTCACAAAAATAGAAAAAATAAATAATAAATTTCTTCAATTTGTATGTTTCATCAAATTAATGGCCATAAGACTAATGATTGTTTTGATTTGAAGTGTAAAATCCAAGAATTCATTGATTGTGGTATGATTCAAATGACTTGAAACTATGAATGAAACATTTTTCATGATCATTCTACCTAATATATCTACATTCCTATTATGTTTCTCCTCACTATGTGACATGCTCATTGTCATAATTTATGAGAAACATAATAGTTCTTTTTCCTTGTCTAGTCACTTGGGGGGAAAGGGTTCTATCTCACTCTCCTACTTATCTCAAAGGATCCATTTTCTCTATTTTTTGACTTGTTTCTTTTATAATATGGCATTATTTCTTGCATGCATTTTTTGTTTTACATAAGAATATTCTCTTTTTGAGGAGATAGGCATCTAAAGTTTCTACCTTATGCTTTCTTGAAAACAAATGTTTATTATAAATAGAAACCACTTCGGGAGCATAATGTGTCCTTCATCTTTGGCTCTTCCTTTAAAATGGATCCAATATCCCTTATAAACTTACATATTTTATTATATATTATTATTTCTTGCAATAATTTTTTGTTTTACACAAGGATTTTCATCCCAAGTTGCAACCTTATTCTTAATTGAAAGTGTATGCTTATTATAAAAGATCTATCACTTAGGGAATGTATTGGGTTTTCTTTATTTCTCCTTATTTCAAGGATCATTTCTCTTTTTTTTGTTCATCTCTTTTGTACCATGATGTCCTCCCATGTAGGAAATTGTTGTTTAGGATGTTTCTCTCCTTACAATATATTCCTTACTTGGAAGTGCATATCTTGTACACTTGAGGTCACCACTCAGTAGACATAATGTAACATCCTTATCTTCCTTTCATCTCTATGGATTTTCTATTATTTCATGATGGTACATTCTTTTTTGCATGAGATACTTCATTTCATGTAAGATCTTTATGTTTGTTATTAACATTCCTTTTCATTTCTTAAAAGGAATGGCTAGCATATAATAATCATTCATATCTTTCTCGAATGACTTGCTTACTTTATGTGTGATGCATTTTCTAACACACACACACACACACACACACACACACACACACACATATCTATTTTACTTTATGAGTTCTCTCTAATGTGCCACTTATTTTTCTTAAAATTATTTATCTATTATAAAGTGACTTTCATTAAGGGTGTATTATATGTATTTTATCTTTCCTTCACACTTGGGGGGGAAAGTTTCTTGTACACTTTTTCTCTCTTTTTTCTAAGGATATACTTTCCTTAGTATAGTGAAATTTGTTTATTAGGTGACATTATCTTTCAATACAAAATTTTTGTTTTGATTGGGATTATCTCTTATGAAAGAGGTGTAAATCCTTAGTCTTTACCTCTTCTTTATTTGTAAAACTATGTTAATTATAAACACATTCTCTTGATTTGAGTTTTAAAGTTTGTCATGCTTCATCAGGAATCCCTATTTCACCTAGAAATAGGGGGATAAATGGGTGCATTATTGTTCTCTTCCCTCTGTATTTAATATATTATTTATATTCAATAACTCCTCTTAATGGTGGATATCTTGTAAACATGATCTCTTCCTTTCAAGGGTATCTTCTCACAAGTGGAATATCCTTTCACAATTATCTGTTTTCTTAGATTATAAGAGTTAACATAATTAGCTAAGTTTGTGGTATACATTGTTGTTTTAAGGATGTATCCTTGTTGATTGAAGTGGGTATCCTTGATTCTCTTCCTTATAATGTCTACTTGTATAGTTGAAAATGGTGAGCAATGTAAAGATGTAGATTACTCACCAAATTCACTAATGGTATATCCTTATTATGGGAATATCCTACTATAAATTTGGAATCAAGGAAGAAAACTTCATCTATAGAATAGATCTGGAAAGTACAAATAAGTAAGGAAGGATACAAGCATCCGATCTAGGTCTTATAGGGTTGATTCTCTTTATGTTGATTCCAAAAGAGAGATAAAAGAGAGATATACAACTCTGATCTATGAAGGCACATACAAGAAAGGGAGATAAGAATGTATGTACCTTAAAAATGGGAGAAGAAGAAGGTACTTTGAAGCTGATTTACTGTCTGATAGAGTCCTATAATGACTTGATTCCTGAATGATGCATTCTGCAACCTCTAACCTAAGAATCTACAACTTACTATTTTGTCTTGGCAACAAGTCAAACTTGGTTCTACCTATACCTTGGTATAGGTGAAAAGTTTGTGCTATACCTAACACTAATAAAACTAGAAATAGAAAGTAGATCCTAATAAGTTTCCTGATTATATTTTTTACTCTGCAATAGAAATTGTACTCTAAACAAATGGGTATAGGTTGAAAGTTTTTCCTATACCTAATATAGTTAGCATCAAAAATAAAAAAGTAGATCTAGGAAGTTATTCCAAATGGCTCCTTGGATCTATAATTAGATATGTGCTCCAAAACCTACAAATATAGAAAAGTGTGTGTGTGGGTGGCTATTGATACTCCTATAGAGTTATTTTTTGTCATTAGTTATGATTAAGTCATATTGATTGTCAAAGTCATTCGGTAAAGAAGGAAAATTAAGTCAGTAAAGCACACAAGCTAGTCGGTAAAAGGAAATAAAGGAAAGATACTTTTTAGTAAAGGAAAAGGAAGTTAAGCCACTAAGCAAGGAAAACCAAGCACTGAGCTATACCAAGCTACAACATCTACCAAATTGAGGAGAAGATACAGTTATCGAGAAAGAGGAAAATGTATTACTGATCATCACATGCTGACATAAGGAGAGTCTAAAGATACATTGAATCTAGACATTGAGAATAAAATTGTTTACAAATCTTGAGGAGATTGTTTGACAATGAATTAGAGATTTAAATACAATTATTATGTATGATTACAAGGTGAGATTCACCAATGAGAATCAAATGTGATATATGCATTAGAGAAGTAACCAATACTAGAACCACTTAAGGAGATGATTCTAGAACATTTCCACTACTTCTAGAATTGAGTATAAAATGGATCTAAGTGAGAAGATAAGAGTGTGAGATAAAAATAGTGTGCGGATGTGAAGAAGAGATTGCAAAAAGTAGGTGATGAGAAGAGAAACCACTGAGTAATAGAGAAGTAAAAAGAAGAGTGTGAATATGATTCAGAGTTGAATTTGATATTGTGAGTGAAGCACAATATGACGTAAACAATTGTTGAGCATATTGAGTCTGATAAGAATAAGATTGATGCAAGTATTACAAATAGATTTGTTACTGATAAATTGTGTAATTAGAGTTGTAAAAGTCTCTTAACCAAGCATATCCTAACATTTATTATTTTGTAAATCCTTTAATAGGGTATACATTTTAGATTAGAGTTGTAGAATCCTTTAGAAAAGTAGACTTAATTGGTCTTTAGATTCTTAATAGGGTTAATACTTGTATAGGATAAAATATTGGTGGGGTCTTAGAATAATGGTTTGCACATAAAAGAGACCCCAAAACCAATATTTTACACATACATGAAATTATAATGATATGGGATGTAAATATAGAAAACTAATATTGAAATGAAAAAATAAAGGTACTTACCTCCGAAAAAGAATCGGCTGAAAACCCCATCAAATAGTCTAAAAAACTATTGAATTTCTTACACTTAGATTGAAACTGCTAGATCTACAAAACCCAAAAATATTTTTCCAATCTGATGAGAGGTCAACCTTGACCTAGGTAGAAAAAGTCAACCTTGACCCAAAAATTTGACCTTAACCTAAGAGGTTGACCTTGACCTGAACAGCTCTGACGAAAAATTTGATGAAAAGAGTATGCAGATCTACACTTAACTCACCATCCCACACTTGTACCTATAAGAAAAATGGTTTTGTTTGTTGGGGGGAGAGGTTTGCCTTAGTCAAACCCCAATTTAGGAATTAACCTTGAAATTGAATTGAAATTGTAGTAGTAAACAAATTAAATGAAACAATTCACCTTGCTTATGTTGAAACCCTTGTGGAGGATTCGAATCCTTTAATCTACAAGTATGGATGAATGTAGAATCAAATGTAGGATGTCTCCAATCAATTTTCTTTAGATCTTAAACACCAATCTTGAGTAGACCATGGAATAGGAAGAGGCTTGGATGAATGTGGATGGAGAAATATTCAACGAGACGGCTCCATAGAGATTGAATCCTTCAATGGCTAATAATGGATCTCCTTGATGAATTGGATCTTGAATGCTTGAAGGATTTAATGCTTGAATGCTTGATCTTCTTTCTTGAGAGCTTGAGAGATTATGAGATGAGATGGAGAAAATGAGAGAGGAAGGCTCCCTTTTATAGTGATCTAGGGTACAAACTTCTAGAGAGGCCACATAGAAAACAATAATTTAGGGCCGATGACACAAAAATCTAGAGAGGTGCACATGATTTTGATCTTGAAACAAAACTCTAGAAGTGGACCACCCTTAATATAGAAATAAAAATAATTATTTAAGAGCCTTGTCACAAAATTCAAGGTAAGGCCAACCCCAAAGTTAATTTGAGCACTAGGCACAAAACTCGAGAAAGGATAATCTCCAATAATAAATTAGGGATCCTATACAAATCTTGAGAAAGGTCCACCTCAAATATTAATTTGAGAATTCGACACTTAACCTGAGAAATAGTGGCCCTAAAGAGGGAAAAGGCAAGATTTTGATGAAACCCCAAAACCAAAACCTAACCCCGAGGATCCCAAACCCCAGGGTCAAGGTCGAGGTCAACCTGGACCTAGGTTAGGGTCAAGGTTGACCTTGACCCTGAGGTCAAGAATCTCAAGTTTCAAATTGAGGATGCCAAAATTATGTCAGGAAGAAGGGGAAAATGGGGCAAAATAGGGGAAAAAGACAGATCCAAGTCAAATACCCATTCAAGGTGTTTAACATGACCCCAAAACACTTACTCAGAGGGCTAAACATTCTTAACATGAAATTTCTTCCATTTTAGGATGATACATTAAGCCCCCACTTTAGTAAGAGTATGAACTCGATGCAAAATCTTGGTAAAGAAGATCACAAAGAAAAAGATAATCTTATTGAAATCAAAGGCACAAAGGAATCCTCAAGCCCCCAGGGACTCGAGCCTTCATCAACTCCAAGATTGCAATAAGAGAGACATCACTAGAAAAAAGAGAGAAAAGGTAAGAGAGGAGTGGCTAGCTCACCCAATAAGATGTGTGTATCTCACTGTGAACCACAAAAAGGATAGGATGGCCCACCAAGAAAGAACTTGATAGTTACCCCATAAATTTGTGTTCCTTCTGGTAGCTTTGTGCATGTATGTAGTGCATCTTTTAATGGCTTTTATAAAGTACCCATGGATCCATATCCTTATATCACCATAGAATACATTTATAAAATGTGTATCTCTTTAGGATTTAGCAACCTATGTGCGTTACCTTCGGAGGATTTAGAATATTTGAAGTTGAAAATGTGTGTCCCTTCAGGATTTAACAATTTATGTGCATTACCTTCCAAGGATTTAGCATAGTTGAAATTGGAAATGCACATCTCTTCAAGATTTAGCAACTTATGTGTGTTACCTTTTGAGATTTAGCATGCTGCAAAATAAAAGGTTAGAACAAAAATACATAATATAGAATAAGGGAGGCCGTATATATGGCCCCCTCCTTAAGATGGAAAAAACAAACTATTTTGACATATTAAGGAAAGAAAAAAATAAGGATAAAGCCTTCTTCAACATCAAGACAATATCCATAGACAACACCCAGTCCAAGCCAAGAAGGTCACAACTCCTATGAGGCCATGGAAGGGATGAATGCAAAGAGATATCATGCAAGAAGAGAAAAAGTAACCCTTGTGAGGGATAGAACACTATTCAGCTTCTAAGGTGAGAGATTTATCCACCATGGAAACCCAATGTCAAACAACAAAATAGGTTGTGATCAAGGACATAGATCCTCAATGCAAACCAAAATTTTCATGTATGATTAGATATCACATAATAGATAGATACTAGTTAACCTAAGAAGGAGGTGAATCCTGGAAAGACAGAAAAGAAGGAGATGACATCCTTGCCCCCCAAGCATAGGAAAAAATATTGAAGGGGACCTATTATATTGCTCGCAACACTATACAATAAAATGAGCCCCCAAGGATTAGGCTAACATTGTTTACATAATGTGGAGATCCATAATAGGAACATAAATGATATTTAGAGAAAAGAAGATTGAAATACAACTCATTGTCACATGATATATAAATAACCTTATTATCAATGAGCTTCGTAATCTTATAATGTAAAGCTTGAAATTCATTAGTAGAGTGATCATGAAATCTATGATATAAACAAAAAGGAAGAGTCTTTAAGTGTGGACTACATTTCTTTTTGCATTTTGGTCTAGTAATTATCTTAGCACGGAGGAGTTTAGAAAAAATAACTTCTTGGTCAAATTCCTTCATAGGTTCATCATGTTTTGAAGTGTTATTTGAGATGTTGTTAACATTGATTTGTTGTTGAGGATTAAATCCCAATCCATAAGAATTCTCATGCCCCCCATTCTATAAGGGCATTTGAATTCCCTGTTTATGCATACCACATCCTTGACCATTAAATCCTTTTTTAACTAGGAATTGATAACTAGGACCATAACAAGAAGCCATATCAGAAGGTGTCAATGGAACCTTAGTAGTCACTATGTCATCATTAGTAGGTTTGACAAGTTCATTGTGGGTAGAATCAGTGACAAATTTATTATGAAGGGATTTAGAAGTAAAAACTCGCTATTCAAACTCTCTTTGTTGCTTCATAAAATCAAGATCAAAAACCTTATACTCTCCAATAAAGGTAGGATTAAAATCCAAGGCTCCCCAATCATCGCTAGGAAGAGAATTAGAGGAAGAAGGATTACTATTAGGAGTAGGAGTAGGGTAAGTTTGAATATTCAAACAAGGATTAGGCAAATCATCTACATGAAGTGTATACATCATGTTGTTATGTATAAACTTGACTTTACGGTGAAGGGTGGAAGGAACAATATGCATCTCACGTAACCAAGGTCTACCCAAAAGAATGTTATAATTGAGAGGTCTAGGCATAACATGAATAGGTGTATCTAGGATGACCGTACCTACTTTGATAGGTAAGGTAATGATGCCTAAAGTGTTCTTAGCAGTGTTATCAAAGCCACATATAGGAACATTGTCAGGTTGAATAGTTGAAAGATCAATTTTAATCACTTTGAGCATGTCCATGCTACAAACATTAAGCGTAGATCCATTATCAATCAAGGTCCTATGAATGATAATTTTATTGATAGTAAAAACAACCATAAAAGCATCATATTGATTCTGAACTTCTTTAGAAGGTAAATCCTTTTGAGTAAATACAATGTTAGGAGCACCTGGGGTAGTATGCATGCATTGTAATAAGTTATTGGTGTTCTCTTGATTAGGAGGTGGAGTGGGAAGAGTTTCTAGAGCTTTTTGCAAGGCTTTAGAGTAGGTAGGTGAAGTTTCAAGAAGCTCTCATAGAGAAATCCTTGTAGCAGTATTTTACAATTCATTTATCAAATCATACTCCTTGCTAGGAAGACAGGGTGAAGGAGGAATAATGGGTTGAGAAGGTGGCAAAGAAGTAGAAACCACCGGATTAGGTTGAGGGTTATTCCTTGTATGATATGTGTGAGCTATCAAATCTTGATCATTAAAAGATTCTAAAGACTCCATAGGTTTACCTTTGATAGTAATGTGAGGAAAACCTTTGGTAATCAACAAGGGTTTCAAAAAAACCATGTTAGTTATCTCAACACTACAAAAAGATTCATAAGAAGGAAGCAAAGAAGACATCCTAGGAGGAGATGACGTAGGATCTTGATTCTCCATAAGATCATTACTAAGAGGGAGAGCATTAAGGGAATTTATATCATTCTTTGCTAATGCCTCATTACTAGAAGGAATCCCAAATGGAGGTAAAACATCTATAATATCATCTTCTTTTGCTAAAATGTTTGCATAACATGAGTATATTTTAGGAAAAGAATAACCACCATGTATTGATATGTCATCCATTAATAAATCACCCTCTTGTATCAAAGATTCTTCATGAGGAGGGGATAAATCAATGTCTTTATTCAATGGATCATCCACAATGGTTTCATGAGGAAGAGAGTAATTGACATCCAAATCCAAAGGTTCATCCCAAATAGGAGGATTATCATCCCTACTAATAAAGCACATTGTAGGATCACAATAAATCACTAAATCTTGATCCCTAGAGGGGAAAGAAGGTAAATTATATTCAAAAGTAAGCTCATTAGGAGAAGAATTAACATCAATCCTCAAATCATCTCCATATAGAGAAATATGATGGAGAGATAGATTAAAGGTATCTTCTTGCTCTAATATATCCTTACAAGGTAATACAAAAGAGGATAAAGAAACATCACATGCACTAGATAAATTCTTTCTAGGTGTAACACCATGAAATGGTAAGGTAAGAGGAGGATGTTGTGTAATCTCAAAAGTTATAGAACAATTTTTGTAAAACACTTGAAACAACTTGTGCAACATGATAACAAATAAAAAAATGAATAGAAAATAGATCTAGATATATCCAAATGCATTCAAATGAAATTTATAAGCATGAAAAGGAAATCAAACACCACAAACACAATAGGGCATCTAATTCCACAAAAGAAAGGGGTAAGATTGTCAGGTTCACCAAAATGTAAGATGAAGATGCACACACAAGATAATACAAAGGGAAATCTAACACAATAGAGCATCTAATTCCACAAAAGAAAGGGGTAAGCTCATTGAGTTCACCAAAATGTATAGGATAAAATATGTGGTGGGGTATTAGAATAATGGTTTGAACATAAAAGAGACCCCAAAACCAATATTTTACACACATGAAATTATAATGATATGGGATGTAAATATAAAAAACTAATATTGAAATGAAGAAATAAAGGTACTTACCTCCGAAAAAGAATTGGCTGAAAACCGTATCAAACAATCTTAGAAACTGTTGATTTTGGTGATATTGAATCAAAACTGCGAGATCTACAAAACCCAAAAATATTTTTTTGATTTGATGAGAAGTCAACCTTGACCTAGGTAGACAAAGTCAACCTTGACCCAAAAAGTCAACCTTGACCTAAGAGGTCAACCTTGACCTGCACAACTCTGACATAAAGTTTGACGAAAAGGGTATCCAGATCTGTACTTTAATTCACCGTCCCGCACCTATACCTGCAAGAAAAAATGGTTTTGTTTGTTGGGGGAGAGGTTTTCTTTAGTCAAACCCCAATTTAGGAATTAACCTTGAAATTGAATTGAAATTTTAGTAGTAAACAAAGTAAATGGAACAATTCACCTTGCTTATGTTGAAATCCTTATGGAGGATTCAAATCCTTGAATCCACAAGTATGGATGAATGTAGACTCAACTGTAGGATGTCTCCAATAAATTGTCTTTAGATATTCAACAACAATTTTGAGGGGATCTTGGAATAGGAAGAGGCTTGGATGAATGTGGATGGAGAAATCTTCAACAAGAGGGCTCCATAGAGATTGAATCCTTCAATAGCTAACAATGGATCTCCTTGATGAATTGGATCTTGAATTCTTGAAGGCTTGAAGGCTTGAATGATTGATCTTCTTTCTTAAGAACTTGAGAGTTTATGAGATGAGATGGAGATAATGAGAGAGGAAGGCTCCCTTTTATAGTGATCTAGGGCACAAACTTCTAGAGAGGCCACAAAGAAAATAATAATTAAGGGCCCATGGCACAAAACTCTAGAGAGGTGCACATGGAAAGGAAATTAAATTAAGGTCTTGACACAAAACTCTTGAAGGGGACCAATCTTAATATAGAAATAAAAATAATTATTTAAGAGCCTTGTCACAAAATTTGAGGTAAGGCCAACCCCAAAGTTAATTTGAGCATTATGCACAAAACTTGAGAAAGGATAATCTCTAATAACAAATTAGGAATCCTATACAAATCTTGAAAAAGGTCCACCTCAACTATTAATTTGAGAATTTGACACTTAACCCAAGAAATAGTGACCCCGAAGAGGGAAAAGACAAGATTTTGATGAAACCCCGAAACTGGAACCTAACCCCAAGGACCCTAGATCCTAGGGTCAAGGTTGAGGTTGACCTTGACCTAGGTCAAGTTTGAGGTCGACCTTGACCCTGAGGTCAAGAACTTAGGTTTGCAATTTAGGATGCCAGATTTATGTCGGGAAGAAGTGGAAAATGGGGCGGAATAGGGGAAAAAGCCAAATCCAAGTTAAATACCCATTCGAGGCATTCAACATGACCCCAAACCACTTACTTAGAGGTCTATACATCCTTAACATGGAAATACTTCCATTTTAAGATTATACAATACTCTTAATAGGGTAAGCTATCAGAAATAGCTAACATTGTAGCTCTAATCGAGCAAAATTTATACTCCAACAGTAAAGTCTTGTGGGTGTCATCCCCACCATAGTTTTTATCCTCTTAAAAATATTTTTGTGATACCAAAATATTGTATTATGACTTTACATTTCATGATTTAACTTTATATGTTTTATGTTGATGCATGCAAAGTAATGAATTCGGTGAATGGTTAAGAAAGTTAGATGCAATTTTTGGGGTATTGATTCACCCCTTCCCTCTCAGTACTTAAGCTTCAATAATTAATCCAACAATTGGTATCAAGCAATGTCTCTTATTCAAAAGTTTAACCAGTTGAGAGGAAAGATCTAGAGAGATGGACAGTTATAGGTATGAAAAGGTGATTGATAACATGTACATGGAGCTAAGGTATGCAAATGAATAGATTGATGAACTACAAAGAAAAATGAAACAATCACTTAACAAGAGAAAGGAGCTTGCATATCAATTGAATGACACACAAGATTAGGTCGAAGAAATCTAAGATATATCAAAGGGAAGCATGTATGATGAATCTAAGGATGCTATATAAAAATTGACTAAAAATAACAAAAACCTAAGTGATCAGGAAAAATCACTGAAAAGAGAGCAAGAAGCTCAATCGGTAAGAATGTGTAAAATCCTAGAACAAAAGATAAAATATGAAGATGAAAAAATAATGGTTGAAGATGAGAGGATTCAAATGAATGAAAGGTTGAATGATAAAGATGTAGAAATATAGAGGTTGACACAAACACACTACAATATGACAGACCAACTAGTCAATGTTAATCAGGAGATGGAAAGGAAAGTTGAAGAGATTGCTGGATTGAGAGTGAACATCTATGGAATGAACTAAAATATGAAAAGGATGCTAGTGAATTCATTAGCACCTATGAATTTTTTCATGGCTCTAGCATTTTTCTACTGGTCTTTGCAGTTGTTTTTAGGTCTCTGGCTCAAACCCTAGGCAAAATTTTGAAAATATAGCCATTGGTGTGGAAATCCCTATTTTGTCTCATGCCTTGTTCTAATTTCACGTTACCTTTTTGAATCACTTTAAATCCCTTTAGCACATGTTCTTTAATATTTTGTCACCCCGCAGGGTCATGCCTTTGATTTTTTTTTCCTAAGTCTCTAACCCCCGGCGGCCTTTAATTTTCCTAAGTCCCAGCGCTAATTTTTTTTTAAGTCTTCAGGCCTTTAACTTGTGGCCGTCACTTGTTCACAAGACTATTTGGTGTCAAAGGTCTATGACATGTGAATTCATGACCATGTGACACCTATCTTGGTGGGCCTTGTTGTCTTTCCTTGCTGGCGGTTAAAGAGTCTTCAAGATCTATGGTTGTTGCCATTTTGCTGATGGGAGATGTGCGGGCTTTAACATCATGCCTTAATGATGGCCATTTGATGTGCTCCCTGAAGAAGGGTCAACGTGGGTCCAATGCCAAGTCAGGCCACCATGGTGGTTTCTCATTGGTGGTGTCAAGGAACAGGTGGAAGTTGTCAGGGCTGCTTGCGAAGGGCATGAAGCAGTGGGGCTTATGTCAGTCTTTTCTAATGAGGTCTCTCCTGATTCATCCACGTTGTTGTGACAGGGATGTGTCAGTGGGTCTGGACTTTCCTAAGGCATTAAGTTGTTGTTTGATTATGCGATCATCATTATATAGTTGGTTTAAGATGCACATGCTTTAGCATCATGGTATAGCGATGACCATCTGATGTGAGGATAGGAGAAAAGAGTTTGACGTGGGTCCTCTTTTTCAGACGGGCTGATTTGGAGGTTTTCTATTGGTCCAGGTGGGATGAGGTGGACTGTGTCAGTGGGTCCATGTATTTGAAAAGAGATTAAAGTGCTACGTGATCTCTTGGCTATCGTTACACCACAAGGGTAAGTTGCATGATGGATAAGTCATTGGTGTAGCGACAACCGTCGATCTTCACTAAAGGGGAAGCTTTGCAGTGGGTCCTGGGTACTTCATGGTGCTAAGTTGCTCACTTTTGATTGGTCATTGGTGTCATAAGGTGGCGGTTGATTTGTCAAGGGGTCCCGCGGACATTTTCAAAAGTTATTATGAGATGCTCAAGCTACTGGGAAAAATACAATATCAACGGTTGTGTTTTAAAAGTCTTCTATCATGACCATTTTATTTCAAATTCAAATATTCAAATTTCTTGAGATATTTCTAGCAACAAAAAGGACTGGTTTTTAATGTTTTAGTGGCCAGATTTGATTAGTTCGGTGGTGCCGACTGTTGCAGTGTGGTCTAGTGAGTGTGATGATTGACTACAGGGAGTTTTATGCCATGGGGAGAATGAATAAATGGTGCTTGAGGCATGTTGCAGGGGTCAAATTAGATGAATTTGCAATAATTTTATGATCTTTAGTACATTTCTAGAAGAATTACCATAAGTGAAGATTGAATTTTGGATCTGATTGCTAAGGGTTGCTTGGTTTTCCCTCCAATGCATTAATTTTTTATCTATTTGAATTGTTTGGTGGGTGGAAACCCTCACCCTTACCCTAGTTACCGTAGCATGCTGCAGCCTAACTTGTGTAGGATTCCAAGGTAACTAGGGGTATATAGTGTTGAATTGTTGATTTTGTAGAGGTTCCAATTTTGAAGTTCAAAATTAGTCCCTAGTTTCTAGTCTGAGGGTTTTGTAATTGTTTTGATTCAGTGTTTTGTTAATGAGAGAAGAAAGTTGCAGGTCTAAGCTGTAATTTGCAAGCAGGGTGTCTTGTGATTCATTGTGTACATAGAAGAAATTCATCATACTTAATACAAATATCTAGTTCTTATCTCTCCTTTATGTCAAGTCAAGTAAGCTTTGAGTTTTCTAACTCATTACATATTGTTTTTATGTATGTATCTTCATTCTTGAGTTCTGATCTAGGATTGGATTAAACTATGCTCTAGGTGGGATATGGGTTTTCCCTTGTCTATGCAAGGATGTCTTGTAAGCAGTAAAGATTAGGATAAATGTATTTATGGCTATGAATTCTCAGATATTCTCAAATTTGTGTGTCTTTGTGTCTAAGAACTCTTGCCCAATGGATGAGGCACTGGCCTAAATGAGTATTCCTCTTGTTAACATACATTGGTTGAAGTTATTGCATTCCAAATATTGAAATCAATAACCTTTTCAAGTTTTAAGTAGTTGGTTGTGTGGTTTTGTCACTGTATAGTAATGGAGAGTCAATGAATTTGAGTTTAGCATTTAGTACTTTCTTACTATCAATATGTTGTTTAGACCTAGTCTTTGGTGTGTGAAGTATAGTTTTCACTGGGTTAGGTGCACCCACCTTGGTTTTGCAGAGTCAGAAGTGAAGAGGGTAGTCTTGTCCCTATAGTTGGTCCAGTTACCCTGAGATCCTTATACATTTTGGAACTAACCAATCCTAAAATCAACCTGAGGATATATTGGTAACCTAAGAGTATAAGCATCCATTTTGAACACCAACAAGATGGCGACTCTGCTAGGGAGAACAACAATGAAGAAGTATATCTGTTAGGATCTCTAGTTGGGGTTATATTGTTATATTCAAAATCTTTTGTTGACTAGATTGATTTTCCCATCTGAGTGACCAACAAGATGGTGACTTTGCTGGGGAAATGTTACACAAGTCTATAATAACCAGTAGGTCATCATTGGAAGAAACAGGGTTATTCTTGTCCCTTATCTTGTCAATCTCATTTGGATATTTGTTAAGTGAGGAAGTTGTATTGTAAGATTCCCAATATTCTTGGGTGGCAACTCAAACATCTCTGCAGTAGTGCTAGTCAGTAGATTATTTATAAAATGAGTTACAGAGGTACTAGGTCTCGGAGGAAGGA
The DNA here is from genome assembly GCA_027943335.1 of Chamaecyparis obtusa. NCBI lineage: Eukaryota > Viridiplantae > Streptophyta > Pinopsida > Cupressales > Cupressaceae > Chamaecyparis > Chamaecyparis obtusa. The sequence goes on along the minus strand of BSBK01008282.1, from coordinate 177,198 downwards.
GCATCTTGAAGATGAAATGGAAGAAGGTATTCCAAGCTCTTCTAGGCCTAGTTAGACAAGGGGAGGAAAGAAGAAAAGAAATGTTTCTCATGCTTGGAAAAGTAAATAGGATACAAGGCAAGAAACTCAAACCAAGCCTAGTCAAGAAGAAAATATTTCAGAATATGATGAGGCTGTTAATTTGGGATTGAACCAGTATGAGGATGAATTTCAAGTGGGAGATGATGAATCTAAGACTACTCTCCCAGAATCAGAAGAAATCTTTGAAGAACTCTATGAATTGGAAAGAAGAGTCCAAGAATAGGTTGCTATCAGATAGAAAAGAGATAAAGATAAAGAAGACAGAGTAAGACAATCCATGATAAGGGCTGATCAGCTAAAGAGGCAGTTGTTAGATTTGGAGGCAATTAATTTTGTCCTAGAGCCTGAAAGATCAGAGGAACAACCTATTGTGCAGAGAACACATGAGATAACTAGGCCTAGAGATAAAGGAAAACAAAAAGCTGTTGGAGTTCAGATCAATGAACAAGTTCATGTGGAAAACCCATTAGAGCAAGGGTTGAGATTAGATGCAGGCCTTGAGAAGGCTAGAAAAGAGAAAGAAATGTGGGCTAAAGAACTAGAGAAGGCAGAGTTGGAGGCTACTACTGTAGAGATGAGGAAGAAGATTGAATTTCTCAAGCATACCTCAGGACTTTCAAATGTTGCTGCTTCCTTTTTGGGACAAGGTGGGAATCATGGTAACCTTGCAACTCAGACAAATGGCATTTTGGGTGCTACTAAAATTTCTATTGTTTAAAATAGAAGGACATCTACATCTCAAGGAATGGACCCACCTCAGGGAGTTCCTATTCATGAAAGGTACAAACAACTTATCTTTTTTGGTATTCCTGGTTATCCTAATGTAATTCTTGATGAAATTAGAAATAAGCTCCCAAAGTTTGCTGGGAACAATGCCATCACATGTGAGGAACATCTAAAATTTTTTATGGATATAATAGATGATTATAATGTTGAGCCTGATGATGTTGTAATGAAGTTGTTTGTACAATCTCTGACCGAGGATGCTAGGGACTGGTTTAGAGGATTGCCCCATGCTAGTATAGGATCTTGGAATGAATTTAAGAATTGTTTCAAGGAGCATTATGGAGATAAAACAAATGAGGGTTTTATTTTGAATGAATTCAATAACATAAAGAAAAATCAGAATGAAGGGGTCCTTGAATTTAATATAAGATTCCAAAAGGCTATGCATAGGCTCCTGCAAGTTATTAGATTAGATGATAGAGTATGTCTTGTGACATACTTAAATGTTTTTGATGCAAAGATGGGTTACCTCTTAAGGGATAAGAACCTTAGAAATCTTAGGGAGGCTTACAAGTTGGCTATCAACATAGAAAGTAATAGAAGAATATCAAGAAAATTAGGGAGAAGAGATGATTATAGGCCTCAAGTGCAAAATAAGAAAGAGATGGGAAGGTCTGCTAATTTTAAGCCAAAGGAGGATGATAATCTATAGCAGATTCTAAGTGCTTTAGAGGATCTAAAGCCTGATGAAAAAAGAAACAATAGTGTTGTAACAAATGACTGGCCTATTTCAAGTAATTTTAGCAGGCAACCAAGAATGCAGAATTACCCATACAACACTCAGTGGAAGGATGGCAAGCCCATTTTTCCAGTTAAAATGGATAGGCCTAATGATAGGATTCTTGATCCTTTGCAAAGAAATTTAGTTAACATGAATGATGATATCCCATGGTGTACTGCTTGTAAATCTCCTTATAGTCCAGAACATTGTGTTATTGCTCTGGATTTATTTGAGAATCAAGAACAGGATAAACAATATGATTAGAGTGGTTGTGCAATGACTTCATCACATGCATGGGATGAGGTTGACTCTACTGGTGAAGAGGAGGAAGAATTTGATGATGTTGGATGTGGTACAGTAAAGTGCGAGGAACATGTTTCCTTAAGGAGACCCTCTGATGAGGAAATTGCTCAAATCACTGCAGACATGGTCACTCAAGCTAGGAGCAATTACAATTTGAGAAATAGGATAGTAGGAAGCACAGCTGGTAGACCTGGTAGCATGTTTATCAAAAAATTAGAAAAGAGTACACAATAGCATGAGGAAAAGGAGAAAGATGCTGGTGTTGTCAGTAAGGTTAAAGTAAAAAAGAAGATGGGACCTGTTGCAATACCTCAAGGTAAAGAAAAGACACTAGAGATAGTTGTTCCTATACCTCAGAAGGATGATGAGTTTCTACACAAAGGTAAGTCTGACTTGACTGTCCAAATGGAGGATAAAGATGTCACTAAGATTAAGGAAGACATGGGCAACCATACATATGTTCCCATTAATATGACTAAATTGCTTTCACAAATAACTGTCAAGGTTCCATTCTTAGAAATGATGAGAATAGAGGAGCATAAGGTGAAAGCTTTGGATTGGGTAAATGGTACCTCTTCTATAAAGGTCCAAGAAATAAGTAGAAGTGATAAGCATGTGGCTTCTTTAGATGACACACCTGATAGTAAAAATGAGGAAATTGTCTCTGAGATCCCTCAGAAGTATTTGGATACAAATTCTATAAATACTGCATCAGGGATAGTTGATCCTTTTTTCTTGTCCCTTATGACAAATGAAAAATTATTGAAGAATTGCATGATTGATTCGAGAGCATCAAACACTATCATGCCTATAGAGATCATGAATTCATTAGGGCTAAAGGTTGATACACCTCATGGGAGATGCCAAGCTATGGACTCAAGAGAAGTGCCAGTTATTGGTACCATTAAGGCTTTGCCTTATAAATTAGCAACATTTCCTAACAAACAACTAACTATGAGTGTTCTTGTAGTTGATATTCCTCCTCAGTATGGAATGCTATTATCTAGAAAATGGAGTGCATCTATGGGAGGAAGTATTCAGTGTGACTTGTCTTTTGCTACTTTTAGAATTGAAGGAAAAAGTGTGAAGGTTTCAAGAGAGGCTAGAACTCCACATATGATTGAGGAGGATGAAGATGACAATATGAATTATTTTGTTGACACTGACATTGGTTCTTTCCAAGTTCAGGAGAGAGAGGTGCAAGAAAAGGTCAGGTCTGTCCTTCTGGTTGATGATGAAAATAACATGGCAGAAGGTAATGTCTTATGGCCTCTGTATTTTGATGGAGCAAGTTCAAAGGAGGGTGCTGGAGCAGGAGTGCTATTGATATCCCCAAGTGGTAAGACTTTCAAGTTTTTTTTCACTCTCTTGTTCCTTTGCACAAATAATGTTACTAAATATGAGGCCCTACTGATTGGTTTGAGACAAGCATCAAAACATGGAATCAAACATCTTAGGGTGATTGGTGACTCTGAGTTAATAATTTCTCAGATTAGATCAAAGTATGCATCTAAGAATCAAAGGCTGAAACAATATAGAAATGTTGTTTGGGATGAAATTGAAGGTTTTAGTGCCTTTGGTATTGATTGGGTGGATAGAAGCCAAAACAGGATGGCTGACTTATTAGAAAACATAGCATTAAGGCTAGAGGATATTACCTTTGCAAGGATATCCAGGATTGAGTGTAAGTCTAGGCCTTCTATCCCAGACAATGTTGAGAATTGGCAGGTATTTTTTGATGATCAGGATATACTAAGGTTTTTACAGTATGATTCTCATTTTGATGGTCAAGAAATGGATTTCAGCACTTATGTTGACATCAAAAATGGAAAAGAGAATGTTCTTGGGAAGGAGGTTTTAAAATTAAGGTCAAATAGGATCCCAAGGGGATTGGTCGCTCTTGAGAGGGCATTTGATGATAAAGAAAGGACTTGTTTTCCTAAATTTTTTGATAAGATAAATGATTTGGAGGAAGTAAATTTAGGAACAAGTCAAGTACCCAAAAATGTTTACATAGGTAAATGTTTGTCCCAAAGAACTAGGAACAATTTGATTTATCTTCTCAAAAAATTTAGACATGTCTTTGCATGGTCTTATGATGATTTGAAAGCCTATAGAGAGGATCTATTCCAACATGAAATACCATTGAAGGAAGGTACTAAACCTTTTAGGAAAAAATTAAGGCCTGCGAATCCTACCTTGGCACCAAAAATGCAAGATGAACTCAAAAGGATGATGGATGTTGGCATCATCAAGCCTGTCAGACATTCTACTTGGGTGTCAAATTTGGTTCTAGTAAAAAAAAAGAATGGCGACATTAGGTTATGTGTTGATTTTAGGAACTTGAATGTCAATTCTTTGAAGGACAATTATGGTTTGCCTAATATGGAGAATATGCTGCAGAAGGTTACTGGATCAGAGTTAATGTCCATGATGGATGGTTTCTCTGGACATAATCAGGTCATGGTCAAGGAGTTAGAACAGTTCAAGACTGCATTCACTACCCCTTGGGGAACATATGTTTATGTTAGAATGCCTTTTGGTCTGACAAATGTAGGAGCTACTTTTTAGAGAGCTATGGATGTGGCCTTTGCAGACTTCATAAAAAAATTCCTAGTGGTGTATCAGGATGATCTCACAGCATATTCAGATAAGGAAAGTCAACATTGTGAGCATCTTGAGAAGATTTTTTTTTAGGGCCTTAGAGTATGGGATTTCTTTGAATCCAAAGAAGTGTTCTTTTGGTGTTGTGGAAGGAAAGCTCTTAGGACATATTGTGTCCAAGGATGGAGTGAGAATTGACCTTGAAAGGGTTATGGCTATAGACAAGCTTTCACCACCTAGAAATGTTAAAGGAATATAGTCCTTCTTTGGGCAGGTAAACTTTCTAAGGAGATTTGTTACAAATTTTGTAGAAATCAGTATCCCTATCTCTAGGATGTTGAAAAAAGAGGCAAAGATTGAATGGAATGAAGAAGTAGATGAATCTTTCAGAAATATCAAAAAGGCCATCAAGGATGCTCCAGTTTTGGGGACACCTGTTTATGGTAAGCCCATGCAGATATTTTCTTTTTCTTCTTGTCATACAGTTGCAACAGTTTTATTGCAAAAGAACGCAGATGGATATGAACAACCTATATCATTTTTTAGCAAATCCCTACAAGCAGTAGAATTGAAATATGATATTATTGAGAAACAAGCTTATGCCTTAGTTAAAGTAGTCAAGGCTTTTAGATGTTAGCATATGGGAGCTAAGGTGGTTGCTTATGTTCCTAGTGTTGTAGTTAAGGATATATTAGTGCAACAAGAAGTTTCAGGAAAAAGATGTAGATGGATCAATAGGATCCAAGAATTTAATATTGACATCTAGATTACAAAGTTGGTAAGAGGCTTAGGTCTTGCAAAATTAATGGCACAAAGCAATTTAATTATGAATCATGTGAATATGATAGAAGAAGAAAAAGGGCCATATATTTGTGATATGGATTGTTGTGATTGGTACAAAGATGTTATTGGTTACTCGCATAAATTTTTCCTTCCCCCTAAGATGGATGAAAATAGAAGGAGAACTATCAAGTCGCAATCAACAAGGTATGCCATTATACATGGTAAGTTGTTATGGAGAAGCAATGAAGGAGTATTTCTAAAGTGCATAGACCATGAGAGGTCTGAGTCTCTATTAAAGGAAATGCACTAAGGTGTGTGTGGAGGACACTATATGGCAAAGACCATAGCTCACAAGATCCTTAGGTCTGGATTTTGGTGGCCTACAGTCTTTAAGGATACACATCAGTTTGTAAGAAAATGTGACGCATGTCAGAGATTTGTTGGAAAGTTGAAGTTTAATGGAAATTTTCCACTCTGACTTGTTGCAGTTCAGGCTCCTTTCCAGAAGTGGGGTATAGATTTTATTAGAGAAATTCCAAATAAATCTAGTGGTGGACATTCTTACATACTAGTGGCAATAGACTATTTTACCAAGTGGGTTGAAGCTATCCCTACTAGAAAGGCTACCAGTAGGGTGGTAGCAGATTTTATGATGTAGAACATCCTTACCAGGTTTGGTTGCCTAGAGGTAATTGTGGTTGATAATGCAATGTGTTTTAGATCACAAGAGTTTAGTGATTTTTGTCAGCAATATGGGATACACATTTCATTTTCTTCCCCATATCATCCACAAGGAAATGGATAGGCTCAGTCTAGTAACAAAAGTCTGATTAAGATTCTCAAGAGAGTGTTGGACAAGAATAAGAAGGCCTAGGACTCAAAGTTATGGTGGGCATTATGGGCTGACAAGGTAACCATAAAGAAGACCATAGGTTGTGCTCCATTTGATTTGGTATATGGAATAAGTGCTAGATTGCCTCAAAATAATCTATTTCATATGTATAAGTTCATCCAAGCATATGATGAAGATTTGAATGATGAGATGAGAGTAATAATGGATGAGTTGACTAGTTGGAAGAGGTAAGGAGAGATGCACATGAAGGAAATGAGACATTATAGAGACAGTGTAAGAATTTGTTTGATAGAAGGGCTATTCAAAGAAATTTTGAAGTTGATGACCTTGTCTTGATGTGGAATGCAAGGTTAGAAGATAAGGGGAAGCATGGAAAGTTTGATCCAATTTGGTTGGGCCCTTATCTTATTGAAAGCAAATGGGGAGTAGATTCTTATGTCCCGAAGGATTTAATTGGTGGTACTTTGGAATTTCCTGTTCATGGACAATTCCTAAAGTTTTACTTCTCCTGAAGTATCATTTCCATGAGCAGTAGTTTAGGTTTTCCCTGTACAGTCATCTATTTTTGCTTTTTGGGTTGAAGTTTTGAGTTGGTCTACTCTTCCAAGAGATTCTAGCTTCTCGTTGTATCTGTAGGAGATACATGTCCCTGAGTATGAGCCACTATTAGCACCTATGAATTTTCTCATGGCTCTAGCATTTTTCTGCCAGTCTCTGCAGTTATTATTAGGTCTCTAGCTCAAACCCTAGGCAAAATTTTGAAAATATAGTTGTTGGTGTGAAAAAGCCCTATTTTGTCTCAGGCCTTGTTCTAATTTTGCATTACCTTTTTGAATCACTTTAAATCCCTTTAGCACACGTGCTTTAATATTTTGTCACCCCGCAGGGTCATGCCTTTGATTTTTTTTTCCTAAGTCTCTAACCCTCGACGGCCTTTAATTTTCCTATGTCCCAGTGCTAATTTTTTTCCTAAGTCTTTAGGCCTTTAACTTGTGGCCATTGCTTGTTCGCAAGACTGTTTGGTGTCAGAGGTCTCTGACATGTGAACCCATGACCGTGTGACACCTATCCTGATGGGTGCTATTGTCTTTCCCTACTGGCAGTTAAAGAGTCTTCAAGATCTACAGTTGTTGCCATTTTGCTGACAGGAGATGTGCGGGCTTTAACATCATGCCTTAATGATGGCCATCCGATACATTCCCTTAAGAAGGGTCAATGTGGGTCCAATGCCAGGCCAGGCCACCGTGGCAGTTTCTCATTGGTGGTGTTAGGGAACAGGTGGAAGCTGTCAGGGTTGCTTGCGAAGGGCATGGGGTAGTGGGGCCTGTGTCAGTCTTTTTTGATGTGGTCTCTCCTGATTCATCCACATTGTTGTGATAGGGATGTGTTAGTGGCTCTAGACTTTCCTAAGGTTTTAAGTTGTTTTTTTATCATGCAATCATCATTATACCATTGGTTTGAGATGCACGTGCTTTACCATCGCGGTATAGCGACGACCGTCCGATGTGAGGATAGGAGAAAAGACTTTGACGTGGGTCCTCTTTGTCAGACAAGCTGATTTGGAGGTTTTCTATTGGTCCAGGTGGGATGAGGTGGACTATGTCAGTGGGTTCGCATATTTGAAAAGAGATTAAAGTGCTATGTGATCTCTTGGCTATCGTTACACCGCAAGGGTAAGTTGCACGACAGATAAGTCGGTGGTGTAGCGACAACTGTCGATCTTCACTAAAGGGGAAATTTTGTGGTGGGTCCTAGGTACTTCATGGCACTAAGTTGCTTACTTTTGATTGGTCATTGGTGTGGTAAGGTGGCGGTTGATTTGTCAGGGGGTCCCGTGAACATTTTCAAAAGTTATTATGAGCCGCTTGATCTACCAAGAAAAATACAATATCGATGGTCATGTTTTAAAAGTCTTCTGTCATGACCATTTTATTTCAAATTCAAATATTCAAATTTCCTGAGACATTTCCAGCAATATAAAGGATTGGTTTTTAATGTTTTAGTGGTTGGATCTGATTAGTTTGGTGGTATTGACTGTTGCAGTGTGGTCCAGTGAGTGTGATGATTGACTGTAGGGAGTTTTATGCCATGGGGAGAATGAATAAATGGTGCTCGAGGCATGTTGCAGGGGTCAAATCAGATGAATTTGTAGGAATTTCATGATCTTAAGTACATTTCCAGAAGAATTACCATAAGTGAAGATTGAATTTTGGATCTGACTGCTCAGGGTTGCTTGGTTTTCCCTCCAATGCATTAATTTTTGATCTGTTTGAATTGTTTGGTGGGTGGAAACCCTCACCCTTACCCTAGTTACCATATCTTGTTGCATCCTAACTTGTGTAGGATTCCAAGGTAACCTGGGGCATATAGTGTTGAATTGTTGATTTTGTAGAGGTTCTAGTTTCGAAGTTCAAAATCAGTCCCTAGTTTCTGGTCCCAGGGTTTTGTAATTGTTTTGATTTAGTGTTTTGATAATGAGAGAAGAAATTTGTAGGTCTAAGCTATAATTTGCAAGTAGGGTGTCTTGTAATTCATTGTGTACACAGAAGGAATTCATCATACTTAATACAAATATCTAGTTCTTATCTCTCCTTTGTGTCATGTCAAGTAAGCTTTTGAGTTTTCTAACTCATTACATATTGTTTTTATGTATGTATCTTCATTCTTGAGTTCTGATCTAGGATTGGATATGGGTTTGCCCTTGTCTATGTAAGGATGTCTTGTAAGCAGTAAAGATTAGGATAAATGTATTTATGGCTATGAATTCTTAGATATTCTCAAATTTTTGTGTCTTTGTGTCTAAGAACTCTTGCCCAATGGATGAGGCACTGGCCTAAATGAGTATTCCTCTTGTTAACATACACTGGTTGAAGTTATTGCATTCCAAATATTGAAATCAATAACCTTTTCAAGCTTTAAGTAGTTGGTTGTGTGGTTTTGTCACTGTATAGTAATGTAGAGTCAATGAATGTGAGGTTAGCATTTAGTACTTTCTTACTATCAATCTATTGTTTAGACCTAGTCTTTGGTGTGTGAAGTATAGTTTTCACTGGGTTAGGTGCACCTGCCTTGGTTTTGCAGAGCCAGAAGTGAAGAGGGAAGTCTTGTCCCTATAGTTGGTCCAATTACCCTAAGATCCTTATACATTTTGGAACTAACCAATCCTAAAATCAACCTGAGGATATATTGGTAGCCTAAGAGCATGAGCGTCCATTTTTAACACCAATAGAAGTCTTGAAAATGAATGAAGAAACATTGAGGATACTAGAAGAACAAGTAAGAGGCCAGAGATAACTGAGAGATACTTCTGGACTTGGATTTAATGAAAATAATACTAGAAAGAAGGGTGAGAACTCAAAACAAGTATCCAATCAAGATAATGATGATATCCCACCAAAGTTAAAGAAGCCTACTTTCTATCATTGTGGAAAACTAGGACATACAACCAAAATCTGTAGGATAAAAAGAGGTAACCCATCAAGCATTTATAAGCTTAATAGTTATTGTTATAATTGCAATATGTATGGTCACAAGGCATTTGGGTGTAGATCAAGGATTGCTAACAATTCAAGGAACCCAAGATTTAATAGTTAATGTAAAAACTGGAATAGATATGGTCACAAGTTTGAAGAATGCAAGTCACAAAAGAAAAATTTGAAATGGATCCCTAACTGAAAAAATGTTGCAAACAACCGACAAGGATCAACTATACCATGGGACTACAATACAAGAATTACTTGTACTACATGTGGTATATTTGGTCACATTTATTCAAATTGCATTTTGATGCAAGGTATGAACAATAGAAGACCATGGAGAAATTATGGTATGTCTTGTTTTCATTGTCACAAGATTGGTCACCTAGCCAAAGATTGTAGATACCAACGAAAAGCCCCAATTGAGTGAAAATAATCAAGTTAATGTTGATGAGATAAGAGATCAGATGAATAGGATATGGAAAAGGAAGTCTTAAGATGATGGAAGTAAACTTGGAGCAATTGATGGCACCACATCCTTTGGATCAGGTGCACCTATCTTCACATAATTGGTCAAAGGTATGTGTAGGAGATGATAACTAAAATTATATCTTAAATTTGTTCCTAACATTTGTATAGAGATCCATATTAGGATATTAAGATACTTTTGAATATATGATTGAAGTTGACATTTCATATTTTGATCGGTAAGAGTATATGTTATTTTGTTCCATTTAGTGAAAGGAAAGAGTATTTGGTAATCAATGAAAATGGAGTCGATAAAGAGCATTTAATGCAAAAATTATAGCCATTGGAAACCCTAAACGAGGAAAAACTATAAATAGAGTTCTTGTTATTTCATTTTACCTTACGTTTTCAAGAGCATTTGAAGCATTTAGCAGAGAAGAGTTTTTGAGTGCATTAGAGTGACCAATTGAACAAATCTAAGCATTGTCAAGTGTATTCAAGGTATTTTTGATATTTTCCTGAGCTATGTTAACACAATCAAATTGCTATTCAATTGAAACCCTATCAGTTAAGATATTATTTGAGTGAATCAATGGCACCCAAAGTACAAAAACCTATTGTTATGGAGAAGATTGAACTTCTCAATCCAAAATATAATCTACCACCTTCTGTAGTAGTTCAAATATATAAATCTGAAGCCCTATCTTTGATTCCACTCAGAGTTATTCTTATTGAAGATGTTTACGCCTTCATTCACTGCAAGATAGAAGACATTTTCCAAGTAGAGATTGACACATCCTATAATCTATGCATAAATGGAAAGTTGAAGAATGATCATACACATTTGGAGACCAAGGGCTTGGTTCATGCTATGCATGTACCAATTGTTTTCAAACAAGAATGGATGAGAATTGTTCCAATCCAAGTACATGATCAGTTCATGTGGCTTGATGCACTTGTGAAGATCACAAAAGAAGCACTACACATTATCACAGGTTATCCGATCGGTGATAGGCTGAGAGCCTACAAGAAAAAAAAAAAGAGAACAAAATTTGTGAGCTTACTCAAGCTAAATGGGATGGTAGAGGTCTAAAGTTGTCTACTATTGATGATCCCGACATAAGATTTCCATGCAACATCATATTCTATTGAATCTTCCAGTCATCTCGACTAGACAACATTCCTTGTGGAACTATTGACATATCTTACAAGATTGTGAAGAATAATATGAAGATAGATCTATGTGAGATCTTATTGAAACAACTTGATGATAATATGAATACAAGAAGGAAGGCGAAGACTAACACACTAAATTTTAGATCACTACTGGTATGCATATTTTTCTATTTTCAGAACTTCTTTCCATCAATTGGTGATGTAGTGTGGAATGTGGACAAACCGGTAATCTATCAAATCAATGAGTTTATTCAAAGTATAGGAGACAATTTTGACATGGTGATGAATAATTATTTTGAAAAATTTTAAACTAAGATGCATAAGAAGCACAAAATTCCACCCTAGCTTGTGGAACAATACAAGTATCGATACATGTATAGTGAGAACTATGGAGCCTAGATCCATGTGGTTGCCACCTATGAGCTATGAAATGGATATTGATGTTGCTTCTATACAAATTAAAGGACTATTAGAGAAACTTATTGACAAGAGAAAAAATTGATATGTCACTTATGAAGAGGTAAAGAATAAGATCAAACTAGGAATCTTGATACCTAAAGCAATAAAGAAAACTAACATAAAGATTAGTAATTTATTAGAAAATTTGGGTATTTCTGCTAAAGAAGATGAAGACGGACAATGAGAGATTAAGGGGAAGAAGATTAAAATGACAAAAGAGACCCCTAGTCCAATTGGTGTAAGACCACTGACAAGGTCTTCCTCCACACCAAGTGAGAAGAAGAAAGAAGAGATTCAACCATCAAAGACCAAAGCATACTCAAGGGAAAAGAAGGCTACTGGGAGACCTAGGAGAAAGTTAAAACTGTAAGAAGACAGTGAAACCAAATCAAATGATATTTCACAATTCAAGGTTATGCATAACAAGTCACCAAAACTAAGGAACCTTGATGATTCTCTTAAGGTACTTAAGAAATATGGAGGTTATTCAGATATCAAAAAACTCAAATATGAAACAAAGAGAGACTAGGAAAAAGAAAAAATTGAAGAGGAAGTTGTGTTTACATTGCACAAATTTGGGATTACACCAGTTGAGATATCCAACCAAGTGTAAGATGAACTATATCAAAAGATAGATCCTAGATGGAAATATGCCTTGGCATCTAAACAGAATATGATGGAAATATCCCTTTCTATTATTATTCCTGACTTATCCAAAAGAGGAATCAAGAAAGCATTACAAGAATATTCAAAGAGATTCCTAGTAAAAAGAAGAGCACTAAAGATAATGGTCAGTAAGATTGAAGAAGTGCAAAAGAAGACTGATAATTTATGTAGAAAGATATTCTTTCTTGATCAACCGACTGATAGAGAGATCAAGGAAATTAAAAGGAAGTCGGATCCCATTAATTTGACTACTAAAAAAGATGAGGTCATCATAGAAGACATAACATATAAAGACCTAGTAGAGGGTATAGACGATGATGAAAACATAATGGCAACTGAGGCCAAGGAGACTAAGAAAATGAATCAAGATGATTTAGCAAAGGTAAATGTAATGGATGTAGATCCTATTATTGAGAAAAGAATGAATTTTCCCGAGATTAAGGAATTTATCTCATAGGTAACAAATGATGTTCCAACAGATACTGATGCCCCCACCGAAAAAGAAAAGAAGAGTGAACAAAAGGAAATTGCAGAGTTGGTAACACCTACTGAGACCATTGATCCCCAACAAAAAAAACAAGTGAAAGAGAAGGAAAATGATAAATATGAAGAGAAGGAGGAAAATAAGCAAGAAGAGAGAAAGGAAGAAAAATAAGGGAAAACTAAGGACACTACTACTATCGCAACAAATTCTTATGTAAATTTATCTATTGGTGAGAGTGTTCAAGCTGCAAAGAAGAAATCCAAGAAGAGGAAGCATGAAAAGAGGGTAATCAACATAAACCAACATATAATTATACCAAAGGTTGACATCTCCACTATGAGACCCAAAGAACTATCTGAGTTTAGAGATTTACTAAAAAAGTAAAGTTGCAGAAGATAAGTTTCTTGCTAAGAAGTAGAAGGTAGATGTTTTAGAGAATGTCAAAGAGATATTGTATGAGATTGTACCTGAGGCTAACATAAATGAGAGAGGAGATATATATAGCCAATTAAGTGAGCTAGTGAGCCAAAAAAGAAAACCTGGTACTGAGACCACTAAGTATCTAATGCAAGTGCATAGAAAAAAAATGGACAAAAAAGTCATTGAAGAACTACTTCAATTGGTTTCACTTGATAAGGTAAAACTTTCTAAGATGGTTATCGAGTTACAAAAACAATTGAAATATATTCTTTTATTGTTTTAGAATATTTGTTTAATTTAAAATTTCACCAAGGACATAAAGGCCAAAGATGAAAATGTGGAAAAGGAGTTGTTTAAGCAACTAGCTAAGGTATGATCTACCAAGCCTAATTCTTTCAAGGTCTACTATCAAAGGCTGAGGCACTTAATGGGAGTGTAATATGAGTTGAGGAAAGAGGAGAATAAAATTAGAATGGATCTCCTGGAGCTAAAAATAGTTTTTATTCCCCAAATTGAGTCATTGTAGAAACATGTACATAAGGCAAAAGACCTGGTGAGTACACTCGATGCAAGTGCTATGGATAGCATGGTAAGTCTAACAAATGACATAAGTGATAAAATTATAATGTTGCAGACACTAAAGGAGTCATGGAAGGCATCATTGAAGGATGCACAAGAAAGGTACAAATCTATTTTTTTCCAATATCCCTCCACTAGACAAACATTAAGTTACTATTTTTGGCATTTTTGTTAAAAAAGGGGGAAATTTATTATATGAGAGAAAAGGGGAAACATATGAGTTATGAGGATAGACATATGTACATGGATTATTAGTATAGGGGGAGTAAGAAGTAGAGATATTTACCGAGATATGTATACATGAACAATTCTGATAAGGACAAAAAATTTTGATGACTTTGAATGCTTTCAATAAAGATACCAAACTAATGTGAAAGGGTGAGATTGATACTCCTATAGAGATATTTTTTTGTTATTAGTTATGATTAAATCATATTGATTATCAAAGTGATTCGATAATGAAGGATGGTTAAGTCAGTAAAGCATACAAGCTAGTCGATAAAAGGAAATAAAGGAAAGATATTTTTTGGTAAAGGCAAAGGAAGTTAAGACACTAAGCAAGACAAAATGAGCATCGAGCTGTACCAAGGTACAACGTCTACCAAACCAAGTAGAAGATAAAGTTACCAAGAGGGAGGAAAATGTATTACCGAGCATCATAGGATGACACAAGGAGAATCTACATATACATTAAATCTAGACACCAAGTAGAAAATGGTTTACAAATCTTGAGGAGATTGTCTGACAAAGCATTGGAGATTTAAATACAATGATTATGTATGATTACAAGGTGTGATTAACCAATGAGACTTAAATGTGATATATGCATTGGACAAGTAACCAATGCTAGCACCACTTAAGGAGATGATTCTAGAACATTCCCACCACTTCTAGAATTGAGTATAAAATGGATCTAAGTGAGAAGATTAGAGTGTGTGAGATAAAAATAGTGTGCGGATGTGAAAGAGAGTGTTATCATTTTAGTTCACACTAAATTGGTAAATTGACAAAATGTTTTGCATTGAAATATGGATTTGATATTTGTTGTTTTTAAGATGCAGAATTGTTAAAAATTCAGAAGAAGAAAGTACAGATGCAGCATTACAATTGTAAACATCAAAAAGCTTGCATTAAGGTACACTTATTTGCATACTACTATTCAGATTTTTTGAACAAAAGATAGATTCTTGAGCTTAATAGAAAAGAGGAAGATATGTATGCATTTCAGAAAATAAAAATACAACATTGAATTATCCACACAAGTAGTGGTTTCTCTCAAAACTATAATTAAAAGTACATTTTTGGAATATGAAAAGACATACAATGAAAATGCATTGATATGCAGCAACACATCCTGTGGCAATAGGTTAATGTAGGAATGCATTTTAGTCTTAATGAAATGTAGAAATTAAAGAACAATTTACATTTATGTAAATGCAAAGAAAGAAGAAGACAAGATAGGTTAGGCCCCCCTCATTGCTTGATGTTTCTGTGGAGGGTTGAATTGCATTCCATCTTTGATTCCACACCCCAAGGAATCCTGAGTTATCCTGCAAAAGAAGAGAGAGAAAGAGGGGTTAGTTCATGTGAACTGAGAAATGGAAGAGGGCTAATCTATCATTCTAGCTATCTACATCCATACATTTACATAAATGTAAATCATAATGCATTAATGGAGCTACTGGAAAGAATGGTCACATCATAGAAAATACTTTATTTCTTAACATTGTTTGCTTCATGTGTAGATTCAGTTATGTAGACTAAGTAGGTTGTTGAAAGGACATGCACACCTTACATGCATGAAACTTTCCGACTAAAGCTATGGAGAGGCAAAGACATAAAGACTAGATGACTAGAGGAGGCTATTGAGGGGTCATGCATAAGTTTCAGGCATGGGACCTTCTGTCCAAATCATAGTGTTACAGAAGACTAGCTGTTGAAGGGACATGATCATTGTCATGAAACCTTTCAGCCAAGTAGATCAGATATAAATGGTTACAGAATGGTTTTCAATTTATTTTTAAATTTTCAGAACTACAACAAGTGATATAGAAGATTGAAAACTAGGTAGAACACCCAGTCATTGTTTCATATGCATGAAAAGTACTAAAAGGAAATGAATTTCATGTCATGAATATGACTCATGTGAGTCACGAGCCCGTGCTCGAACCCCATGAGTGATAGTTCAATATGCCGAGTATAGTAAAGATGCTAAATGGATGATCAAGTGCTAAGAATAGAGTATTGCTATTGAAGGAACATAATTACAAGTCAAACAGAGAGATAAAATAATATCTTTGAAAAGAGAAGGGGGAAAAGTATAGTCTTGCATAGTAACAGTGCATAAAGATAATAATATTATATTAGTTTTCTAAATACAAAATAGGTACAACTTATGGTATATTTACAATTCAACAATAGATTCACAACAAACATCAGCAAGGCCTAGGCATGCTGGTTATATTCAGTCACAACAAGGAAGGACTGGTGAGATTACAAATAACAAGTATGAGTTCTATAAACAGCCCCAGTATTTGATATTTTAGTGTGTATTGAGTAGAGAAGAAATCAAGCAAACTTTATAAAGACTTTTGCAAAGCATCTCAGTGTCAGGGTTTCAAGATCGATGTAATAAAGATGGTAGTGTGTATATATTTTTTAGTCCAATAACATATAATGTTCAAAACCAGATTGTAGCATCACACTCAGGGTTGAGTTCTTGCCATAGCTGTAGTATAGAATCACAGCTTGAGATTTAAAAAAAAAAATGAATACAAGTGAAGAGAGAATAACATCTCAAGCTAAAGTTGAGCCTGAAGAGCTAGCGGTAATGACCCTTACTATAAAGGCCACCAAAACACCCAAATCTGAACTGAGACAATTTGTCAAACACTTGACATGCACTGAATTGTTTTGTTTGTAATAAGTGTTTCAATGTGATAGTTGTTTTGAGCATCAAGTACAATTGAGATAACAATACCAATATTGAAATGTAATACAATGAGCAACAATGAAACTCTAAATATCAATGCAAAGACCCCAATGCCAATGTATCATGAACTTCCCAAAATCTGATCATCATATAACATGAATGATAATGACTAAAATCTGATTATAATTGACTGTTTACAACTTCTGAGAAAAATGTATGAACTGTCACACATGAACAATAAAATATGGCAATAACAAGTTCATTCAATGCACTTCTTTGACTCCATATAATGCACTATCTTCTATGATCAACCAATGCCCTTCGTTGCTATGTTATTACAATTACAATGATGAAAAAATAGTGACAAATTTAGGACTGTTGTAACAGTACCTCCTTCAATGCAATTTCTACTTCAAACATCAACATACAAACATATGAAATGAACCTGGAAATGCTGCTCTATTATTAGCCAAGTCGATGATGACAAATGCTGATGAATGTTGATGCAATGAAGACTGAAATTGACCCCCAAATTGCCTCTCTACCACCTACCGTATACTCCCAGGTACAGGCCGTACAGTATGACACTTGTACTAATTTTTGTGCAATGTAAAAGCTGCCAAAAATGGTGGGAAAGGGATCACCTAGGGTTAGTTAACAACCCCTCAAATGCATAAAAATTATCTCCAGCTGGTGTATGAGATATGAATAGAAATATGAGTCCAAGCCCTGATATAGACTTCTCAAAAAATGCACCAAAAATGATCACCAACTTAACAAACTAATTCTCCAATGCAATGATGTAAAATAAACCCTTATTCAATCAATTACAAATCCTCAAACAATCTTCAGATGAGATCTAATATGAAATGGCTGAGTACCATCTCCAATAATGCAACCCTTCAGAAGGTATTTCACTTCCTCAGTTATGCTAACCTAAGGGAGTTATCGTTCCCAAAGATCAAATGATATTTGCTGACCAAAAGACTACAAATTGCTCCACAATGGAAGAAGTAGAAGAAATCCCAAATCCAAGCATGTCCAAATGAGAGGCCAAGCCCTCTATTTATTTACTTTTCTAAGAAGTTACTAAGAACTTCTAGAAACATCCAATTATAATGCACTTTATAATAAAATAACATTATAATATAAAAGTGCTTTTCTCAACTCAAAATTATAACAATGTAGGCTCATAACTAAATGTAGGCCCAACTACAACTGAATCTAGGCTTGGACTGGATGTAGGCTCTACTGCAACTAGATGTAGGCTCGGACTGGATGTAGGCTCACACTAAACATAGGCTCTACTACAACTAAATGTAGGCTCAGAGTGGATGTAGGTTCTATTGAACATAGGCTCTAACAGCAATATGCAATCAACTGATCTCCAAATGATCACGAGATGACTCTCTCCTCATCGCTATCAGTCTATGAGAGCCCGTGATAGACTAATCCCGCATGCCAAATGATGTCAGTGAAAATGGGGACATGACACTAGCATAAAAATTGAGTTGTAATGTATAGAGTTCTTTAACAACAATAAAAAGGTCATCAATGACTAAGCAAAGCCAAAAGAAATGTAATCCAGAGATTGTCGATATCTAATGCCAGTAAGGAAAATGATACAACAAAGAAGCAGAAAATACTTATCTCAACTTAGACTTCCAACTACAACCCCCACTCAGTCCATGTGAAGGCATAAATTAACAGTCAAGGTATGAAGTTTAAACAACCAAGCCAAGAGAAAAAGAGATGAGTTCATTATCTAAAGCTTAGGATCAAAATACAAAGGTCATGTATCACTAAATGCCGAGCTTTCTAGGCTTCAAATGACAAAATGTAGAGATATCTAACATTTTTTTTATAATAGAAAACCTCAGGGTTTATGTCAATAGATAAAGGATAATTTGCAGCCAGTACCCAAATTCATGCAAGACAAAGTAACTATAAAACAACAGCTCAAGCTACAGTCCTCTTGAGTTCATAATGAAGCCGATTTTCATACTACAAATGGCTCTTATTTCTTTCAGCTGAGCTGTGAGTTTCAACTACCAGTATCTATGAGCTCTTTTCAAGTGTTCATGGTGTGAATACACACTCAGAGATAATGGATATAACCAAAGGAGAACCAAGTACCAGTAGATTAAAAATCTATATTCATACAACAATAAACTAAACCCATGGTTTAAGCAAGAGAGAAAGCATTTATATTTTTAGTCTAATGGAAATGAGGTTCAGTTTTCAGTATAAAATAATGTAGCAAAGAAAGATATATGATACTTATCTATAGCCAAAGTCGTGAGTCTCCATGAGCCTTTCGCTCATGCTAGAAGCCAATCATTCCTCACGTAAAGGGGAATAAACAACAATAGTATAAAGCCAAGATCAAACACGTGCATGAGTAGATTTGAAAATTTAAACATAAGTGAACTTCAAATCTACCAGTTTACTAGAGAAGAATTCCAAACCAAACAACATGGTGGTAGCACAAACCCTAAGTCCTCTTTCCAGCATATGCGAAAATACCTAATGTGAACATACAAAGGAAGTGAAATAAAAGCCTTTGCCAAGTTTGATAAAATTTTGGAGTCAGCAATGCCCTAACATGTACAATAGTCTACGAAACCTTCTCAGCATGCCACAACAGCTAAAATCACATGCCTTTGTAAAGAAAGCAGAGATATTTTTAAAGGTCATGTTGACCATGAAATATAATTTCAAATTGTTGTGCATGTATTTTAGATATTGATAAATTATACCTTAGGTTGTATAGTTTTTATTAATGTATTAGGTATTAAGTTTTATTTATATTTCCTTTCTTTTTTAATTTAAATTTTAACAATATATATTATACTCTAGTTCTATTTAAATTAAATGGATAAATTTATTATCTATTTCACTTAAATAGAACTATATTATGATGTATATTGTTAAAATATAAATTTTATATTTTATTTAATATATTTAATATTTAACAAAGAACAAACATACACTTAGTATTGAATATATTAAATAAAATTTAATTTAATTCTATTTATATATATTAAGTATAATTTTGATTATTTATTAAATATTAAATATATTGAATATAGTCTGGAAATATATAAATAAAACTTTTACAGAATATGTTAAGTAAATAAATATATAGTCAAGGTTGAGATTATCATTTTTAGTAAAAGAGGAATTCTTTCAGTTCTAAATCAGTTGATGGGTCAGTAAAAACATCTTGGAGTTACTTAGAAATGATTTTTGAGTTCTTCATTAGTTATTATTAGTTGAGAAGACTTTTGGAGTAGTTTACTCTCAAATTCTAGCAGTTACACTCCTGACTTGGTGGGGTTTTTCTTTATATCTGACCCCCACAAAATATGCATGTTTTATGAAGATTTGGAGCAGTTTTGAGGGGATTTTGAGTGGCACTTCAGTTATACATGGCTTGAAGGAGTTCAAGGATCACTTAGACTGCATTTTTTGATAGTTTGACTCCTTATTTCATAAGGATTTCTCATGCATCCAAGTTAGGGTTTTGAGAATCTATTTATTGTATTTTGACCTCATTTGTAAGGGTTCAAAGTTTGAGGAAAAAGAGGCGTGAAGTGAGCACATTGTTCCTTCACTCTTTTCCTAATATTTTATAATCATTTTTTGTAGAGTTTGAAGAATATAAAGATGCCCCTATTATTTGCATATCTTTTCTAAAAATCTGATATTGAGCCTTTCAAGTTTTCTGCATTTAAGTGTTTGTCTCTTTCAAGCAATAGACTAGTGAATTATTTTTTAATTCCTTCTCTAAATTGTAAATAATTAGCCTTTTACAGAAGCTACCATTTTGTTGATTGAATTATCATTATTAGTGGTACTAAACACTAATTCTAAGTTTTAAATCACCCTAGGTGTTGAAAAGTGATTTCAATTAAATAATTTAATAGTATGCACATCTAATAGGTACAGATTTGTGGTTCTGAGAGATTTGCATCCATTTTGGTTTATCACCTATTAATTAGGTTTCATTTTTAAATTATCCTTCTACCTTTTTCTCCAAGTTTAAAAATTCAATATTAGGTGATATTCTAAATCTATAGGAACCAGCCTAGAATCCAGAGATTCGATCTCTTTCCCACAAAGAGTTCATTTCCATATTTCAATAGGACGGTTAGATTTTCAATCAAGCTAGAGGTGCACTCCTGATTGACAATAGTTTTTGGCACTCCTGGTGGGACACAAACTGCTTCTTAGTTCCTTGATTCACAAGTTTTTATTGTTGTTTTGGTGTAAGAAGCAGTATTCCAACTTTTTTAGAAGGTGTTTACTAGCACCTGGCAACTCTATTTTTGAAGGTTTATTGCAGATTTAGTTATGGATTTGAGTATTCATTTTAATGAGAAGAACTTGAACAAGATCAAACAAGGAGGGTTTTGTGTACCAGGAATTGTAGCTAGGTAGAAGGGGAGGTAGATCAGCCAGAAGAGGAAGGACACCATGGGATCAAAGAGGTAGATCTTCTCTATTTACTTCTGATTTTTTATCATTTGATAATCTCACTTTTGAAGATCAGGCTACAAATTTAGATGAACCAAAGATGTTAATTGAAGATATCAGTTTTCCTGAAGATCTAAGTGCACCTGATAATTCTGGATCAGAATTACCAAGTTTTGAAGACTTACCAAGGGTTAATTCTATTTTGGGAGCGTCTACAAGTACTATAGAAACTCCTCAAAGTTTGAAAACATACCAAAGGAAGGTAACTCATCCTACCTAGCCTTCTGTTACACCTGCAATTCAGCCTCAAGCACCACCAATTCATCAAATGGCTCGAAATTTTCCATTTGTTGCTTTCAATGCTGGCAACCCTTTATAGATTGGTAATCATCATGATATTCTGACAATAGTGTTAAAAGGTTTACCTTATTTTACTGGTGAAAATCATGTTTCAGCTATTGAGCATATTAAGGATGTGGCCACTCTTTATGGATTACATCAGGTCACACATGATGATGTGGCATTAAAATTGCTAGTAGCCTCATTCAAAGGTAAAGCTTTGATTTGGTTTAGAAGTTTACCTGTTGATTCTATTGCTACGTGGGATGATTTGAGGACTATTTTGATTAGAAAATTTGAAGATAAGTCTGATAATCTCTCATTGGTTGAGCAGTTGACTACAATTAAAAGGCATCCAAATGAGCATATTTCTAATTTTAACTTTCATTTTCACCAAACTTGGGACAAAATTCCAGCATCTGTTAAACCTTCTAATGATTATGCATTTTTATTTTATTTGAAGGCTTTTAACAGTGATATTTTAGTGATGATTCAATCTATGGGTGGATGTACTCTGCCAAATGCATTTGATATTTTTGTTAGAGCTAAGAACTACTTGATGAAAGCTTGTAAGCTACCTCATAGACCTCCAATGCCTTATTGTGTAGAAGTATAGCTAGTTGTACCAACTATTGTTCCACCAATAGTAGTTGTACCACCTATGCCAACATTACCAACATTTAACATGCAAGTTGCACTAGAAGAGCATGTTGCCACAACCCCTTTTAGAGAGTTAAAAGAGCATAATTTGGAGTTAAAGGAAAAAAGTGACAGTATTATGAGAATAGTGAAAACTTATGGCAATGAGATTACGAACTTGAAGAGGCAACAAGGTCAGTATAACAAACCTCCTCAAGCTTCTTATCAACAAAATAGACAATCAAATCAAGCCTCCGGTAAAAATTAGTCACATCAAGCTCAAGGACAACAAAGGAATTATAGTCAGAGGACTAATCAACCTTATAATTATGCAACTCCTAGTACTTCTAAGGAGCTAGTAGTTTTTCCTTAGAATAACTATGCACAAGAGGAGTAGTGGTGCAATACTTGTAATGCCAAGCACTTTTGGCTTGATTGTCCTCATGTTCTTGAAGCTAGGAGACATGATGTTCAAAAGGGTCAATTGACTAATGTACAAGGAGATTCTTAGAATCAACAAGTGCAGTCACAAGGTAATCTGGATGTTACTTTAATGAATTTTAATGCTGATGAGACTATTTTAGCAGCTAATTTTGATCAAAATCAAGTATGGAAACCTGTAGTAGTAGGTACAAGGTCCAAAACTAAGGTTGTAAGGCTGTAAATGAACAGTAACAAGTTGATGAGGTATAGCAGCCTATTGTTATTCCACAACAACAAATATTAAAGGGAAAACAATAGCAAGTCCAAGCCCAAGATGTACCTTCACAACCATTACAATCAGCAAAAGAACTGGCTATTTCAAAATAGCATCAAAAGGTTAGTGCTCAAAATTTCAATATTGTTGATCACTTAAAGAAGACACATGCTCTTGTTTCTATTTGGGAAGTTTTATCACTTCCAGGTCAAAAGGATATGTTGTAGGAAGTGTTAAAAGCACTAACATTATCAGATGATGCTTTAAAATAGCAAACTCCTAAGGTGTTAATGGATGGAAATGAAACTTTAAACCAGAAAGCACCCAAGTTGATAAAGCCACGGCCTTTTTATATCACTGTTATAATAGGACAAAATTTATTGCATAATTGTATGATTGATTCAGGCACTTCTAGCTTAGTTATGCCAAAGAAAATTGTAGACCAGTTAGGCCTTAAGTATGAGCCAATTGAAAAAGAGGTAGTTCATCTTGATGATACAATAGTAGATACTATTGGAGTTATAAGAAATCTAGATTTGACCATGCATGCTTGTCCTAGTTTTTCAGTACCTATGGATGTTTTTATTATAGACTTACCTCCAAATTTCTCCATTTGTTTATCATGAGATTTCACTACCAAAATAGGAGGATATTTGTCTATAGATTTGTCTTATATGATTTTCCGCACTAGGTATGGTACTAAGGTAACTATTCCTTCATAACCTATTGCAATTTTTTGTATTGAGCCATATATTAGTAGTACTGAAAATGAAACAATAACTATGATTTTTGATCAAGAGGAAATTGATGCTATTCATGAGTCACAAACACAGATTGAGAAAATTCTAGATATATTGTTAGACACATGGGCTTCTGAGAATGTAAAGATTTTTGATGCACAAATTGAGGAACCTAGTTTGGGTAACTATGTTATTAATGAAGTTACTGATTTTATGCCAGCTATCATGTAAAGTACATATTTAGAGCAGTAGTTTGGTGTTGTTTGGAAGTTGTTTTTTGATGGCTCTTGCAACAAAGTAGGTTCTGGAGGTGGTTGCATGCTAGTTTCACCAAAAAATCAAAGGTATTATTCTTCTTTCAGATTCACTTTTAGTTGCACAAATAATATTGTTGAGTATGAAGCCCTCATAAATAGATTGAAGTGGGCCATTAAAAGAGGTATTAGCTATTTGCAAGTGTATGGTGATTCAAAATTGATTGTGAATCAAGTTAGGAATGTACATATAGCCAAGAATGATTTGTTAAGAAATTATAAACATGTTGTATGGGACTTGATTGAAGGTTTCGAGGCTTTTAATTTACAATCTATTCCTAGAAATAAAAACAAACATGCTTATAGGCTTGCTTCTGTTGGATCCCAATATGATATCACAATAGAAATAAAAAATAGTAAGGAAATGAATTATGTTAAGGTTATTGTCAGACTTGTTGTCCCTAACAATGCAAATAGTTGGCAGGTTTTTTAATTTGACTAACAAAATTGTAAATTTTTTGAGGGAAGAGGCTAAGTTTTCACAACCAAATCAGAAAAAAATGTAGTATCAATATGAAGAACATATTATCTAGCTAAGGAAAAGTAAAATGCCTAAAGGTCTTGTGACCTTAGAGTCTATGTTTGGTACTAATGATGAATTCAAAAAGGACAAATCTAGCCTACAAATCAAAGAAGAACATTACGAAGTGATTGTTGTTTCAGAGGATAAAGTGTTGAAACTTGGCAAGGTATGTACACCTGAAGAACGTAAAACCTTTGTCAATTTATGCAATGAATTTCATGATATAATTGCATGGAATTATTTTGATATGAACGGATTTGATCCTAATATTTCTCATCATATAATAGAATTAGAACCAGGAGCTAAATCAGTAAGGCAAAAGAAGAGGCTTGTAAATCCCAAGCTAGCACCTCTCATGATTAAGGAGTTGAATAAGTTAATTGAAAGTAATATCATTTTCCTAATCAAACATACTTCATGGGTTTCTAATCTGGCTCTTGTTAGGAAAAAGAATGGAGAAATTAGACTTTGTGTTGATTTCCATGACTTGAACAAGGCTTCATTGAAAGATAGGCATCCTTTGCCTTCAATGGAACAAATATTGTAGGTTGTTTCAAGTTTAGAATGGTTTTCATTACTGGATAGTTTCTCTGGTTACAACCAAATTTTGGTGAAAGAAGAGGATAGATTTAAGACAACATTCACAACCAAATGGGGAACCATGGCTTATCAGAAAATGTCATTTGGTCTATCTAATGCTGGTGCAACATTCCAAAAAGCCATGGACAAGGCTTTCATAAATTTGATGTATAGGTTTGTGCTAGTTTACTTGGATGACATAACTATTTTCTCTAAAAATGCAACAGATCACTTTAATCATTTAAGAGTTATATTTGAGAGATGTAGAGAATATGGTATCTCTCTAAATCCTAAGAAGAGAATATTTGTTGTCCATGAAGGTAAGCTGTTAGGGTTTATTATTTCAAAGGAGGGTATTACTATTGAACCCGAAAGAGTAAGTGCTATCCTTGCATTATCTCTTCCTCTTCACAAAAAGGGTCTTCAAAGCTTCTTAGGAAGAATTAACTTTGTTAGAAGATTTATTCTTGACATTGCAGAGTTACTAATGCCATTAACAGCCATGCTTGAGAAGAATATTGCTTTCAAATGGACTAAGGAAGGTAAACTTAGTTTTGAATTGATTAAGGAAACATTAGCTACAACCCCTACTTTGTTAAATCCTGATTTTTCTAAGGATTTCATTTTGTATGCATATGGGAATGTTGATAGTATTGATGCCATGTTAGTTTAGAAGAATAATATAGGATATGAGCAACCAATAGCATTATTCAGCTAATGATTAAAAGATTATGAATTGCATTATACTTTCATTGAGAAACATGTTCTTGTTGTGATTAGAAGTCTGAAAAAATTCAGACATATGTGTATACACTTAAAAATGGCTTCATTAATTAATTAAATATTTATTATTTAATTAATAATTATTTCCTCTATTTACTAAATAGATTATTCAATTTATTTAGTAAATTCACTATAGTCTATTCCTCTATCCTAAGTCTTCTAATTAGTTTTATTAAAGTGATTTAATTAAATACATAATCACCTAAATATGACTAAGTCCCCTAGTCCACCTCACCTACCTAGTCACCTGACACATCACTTTGGCTAAAATAAATAATTATTATTAATTATTTATTGGTAATTATCCTCACCCACACATGTCCTATTCTTAAGGGCGATGTGGCCACATAGGACTTGGTCTCATGACAACATGTCATTTCTTAAACCAAATTAAGAGACATGCCCTATTCTTAAGGGACTTCTCAAGCCACCTCTAAGGGTCAAAGGTGACTCATGGGACACTTGTACAAAGAGTCCTCATGAGGAAAAGGTCTCTCCCTCTTTCTCTCTTGGGTCTTTGTGAGACACTTGACATGTGTCTTTCCCTTCCACCTTGTTCTCCTCCATGTTAATGTGAGAGGAACATCATCCCTATTCTTCCTCTCACATTCCAACTACATCCCCCTTTCTCTCAACTCCTTCAACCAAATCAATCCTAGCCCTAGGATCTTCCACCTTTCATTCTCCACTGTAGGATTGTGCCACCTAGGCTTAGATCCTCCAAAATTCTATAAAAGGAGCCTAATTTCCCCTTTGTGAGATAATAGGTATTTTTGTAATCAAGCATTCAAGCATTTTCAAGAGCATTCAAGCCATAATCAATCCATCTTCATATCATTTGCATTCACCATATTTGCATAATTAGGATTTAGTTTTGCATATGATTCACTCAATCTCAACACTTTGGTATCATCTTGGGCAAGGAGCTTCAAATTGGAAATCTAAGAGCTCAACACATCCAAGAAATCAGAGCATAGGAGGAAAATGGAGACAAGCTACATGGTAAGTGAAGGTAAAACCTTGTTTTAGCTTCAATTTTAATGTATTCTTCATTGTTGTTTGCTAATTAGTTTGATTTGTTAATCTTAGAATAGTTAATTTATAATTTAGAGTAGTTAGTACAGCTAATTTGCATACATTTTTGGTGCCCACCGTGGGGCCCTCCCCATGTTTTTAACATTTTATTTGCAATTTTCCATGTGCAGACATTTCCAAGTTTTTCCTACGCATTCATTCATGATTCCTACGCATCCATTCATCTGTTTTGCGCATTCATTTCTGATCAAACTTGTCACATTTCTTTTTTTTTTAGTTTTTGGCTTTTGGTTAAAACCTTCACATCCATCACTCTGTTCTATGCATTTATATGTTTCTGCTGTGCATTTGTTAAATCTTGCACATCGATTTCATAATTCTATGCATTTATTCATTGTTGTTGTGCATCTGTTATTCACAGTAGTTAATTTCAATTTTCCATTTATTTTGATTTCAGCTAATATTTTTAATAATTTTCTATTTGTTCTGGTAGTCTTTTAGGTTGTTTTGTAGGATGTTGTTTTTTGAAGACCCCATTGCCAAAATTCCTAACAAGTTTGTTTGCAGATTTTTAAGGGGTTTGCAAAACAAACTATAACCTCATTTGGGTTTTTAAAATACGACATGTTTTCCCATTTCGTGTGTCTTCTTTAGAATAGATTTTGTGTCTATTGTGTTTTTCTTAATAAGCTATTTGTAATCCCAAAATTATAACAACGTATCCTCTCCCCTCACCATTCGTGGACCTTGGGTGTAAGAGAAACTGTTATAATTTTTAGAGGGCAGTCTTTGGTGGGAAAAGAGGTACTCACCCCAAGGAATGACCCAATTGGTAACAAGCTAAAGCCAAGCCCTTCCAAACTGGTATATAAAAAATGCTAGTGTGATTAGTCTCACATTAGACAGGTGTGAATTCATTGTGGCAACCAAAATCTCCTCCAGTACCCCAGTGGTGCGTTAAAGTCTTACTTAGTAGAGGTGAAAGTCTTTCTTTGAAAAGATTGGGAGAGCCCCCTTAATTGGGAAAATGACTTGATCACAACCACCTGAATGGATGTCCTTATTAAATACTTTTTTTTAGTGGCTAGAAACCTTCTATTTGTGAGCTCAAGGGGTCACCCAAGCCCATGAAGACACCCCACATTACTCATGATTCATTGTAGAGATAGCAGTTCTTTGGGAAGTAATGACCCATTGAATTTGGAACTTGGTGTGCCTGAGAAGTGAGTGCACTGTAAGGAGGAGCCTATGCCTCCAACTTCCTAGGTTGTCCACTGTGGATTTGCATGGCTGGATTTTATTATCCTAGTGGGGATTCAACAGATATTGTCCTTGCCAACCTTAGGATTGTAAGCATGTTTGTGCATTCATACTAGAACAATTAGATTAAAATCATTTATGTCTTGCATGTGTGTGTTTATGCATTTTTCATTTTCCAAAAACCCAAAACATCAGAAAAACCCAAAAAAATAAGAAAATCAAAACAAAATTCAAAATCTTGCAGTTCCAATCCATCAGAAACAAAATCCTGCATATTCATCACATTTTTTTGTGCATCAGTTACACTGTTCTACGCATTTGATACTTTTTCCATGCATTGGTTCTAAATTGCTACGGATTTGTTTCATTTTCCTGCGCATTTATCAATATGTCCTGCACATTTGTTGCTGCGCATATAAAATAGTGAGCACTTCCACAAGCTTTGAAATTTTCAAAATCACTTTTTCAAATACCCATTTTCATCCTTAGAAAGATTCTGGAAAAATATTCTAGTTACATAGACTTCTGATCTTTAGTTTGACCATTTTCATCACTCTTCATCAATTTTCATCAATGTTTCTTCACCAAAAATCATCAAATCATCTTCTGAAATTCCAAATCTAGTGTTGAAACATTACCCTATCTATAAAATTTTGATCTTTGTGAGTTTATCCTATCAGGATCTATCATCCTTAATCAAACTTACCTAGGTTACTATCTCTTGATTTTTCTTTGTCATATCATAGTGAAATCTATACTTCCTATTGACTTAGATTTTATCACATTGGCTCATCACTTTTCAACATCTTTTCACTATATTTTCTATCAACCACTCTTTTCATATCTTTTCATGAAACATCTTTCATCCCAAAAATCAATTTTCACATTTTTATGGTTCAAACTTGATCTCAGAAACTAAAACAACCCGTTGATTCAGAATCCCTAGACAAAATGGAAGGAAACAAAAGTAATGATGAGAATCCTTGGCTTGAAGCTCCTAAGAAAACTTCACTTTTTACATCTGAAGAGGAACCCACAGATCAAGAACTTAGGGATGCTACACAAGATCCTAGGTTTTATCATGTCATAGAAAGACTCCTAGACCTAGATAAAGAGATGGATTTCCTCATGCTTGCTCAATAAGGAGCCAAACTACGAAGTGATTTTGATATTTCTCATCTTAGAGAACTGACTATTGTAACCAATCAAGAAATTCCTAGTAGTTCTCAAGATACTCATGGAGCAAAAGAAACCAAGCAGCCATCTGATGCTTCTCAAAATGATCAACAGAACCATGCTTCCCAAAATAATGCTTCCCACAACAATGTTTCCCAAAACACTCAAGAAAACACATTATCTTTGGATCTCATTCTACAAAAAATCCATGACATCCAAATTGGATCATCAACTAAGAAGTATTCCTTGGATGATATATGTCCTTATCCTTTTGATAAGAATTTAGCAATGATTCCATTCCCTCCTCATTTTGAGGTACCAAAATTTGACAAATACAAAGGGAATTTAGATCCACAAGACCATATTCGTGAGTTTTGTGCTGCTTGTATTGAAGTCACTCACAATGACACTTATCTTATGTGACTATTTCCATGAAGTTTAGGAGGACAAGCCATGGAATGGTTCTCCAAACTACCCCTAGGCATCAAATCTTTCAATGAGATTCTTGACAAATTTGTGACTCATTATTCATATAACATCAAACATGAAGTCACTATGCTTTATCTTTACAATGCACATCAAAAGAATGGAGAACCCTTCCTTACTTTTTTGCAAAGATGGCATCAATTGTTTGGCAAATATCCATGAATGATTCCTGAACAAGAAAATATGGATATCTTTGTGCATAACCTTACACCAGAAATGAGTTATAGGTTACAATTGCAATGTCCACCAAACTTCAATAAGCTCATAGAAAATGGTATCAAAATTGAGGAAGCCATGGTCTGAAAAGGTGAGATAAAACTTTATTCCAAAGACAATGTTGGGTCCTCAAATTCCAATCCCAACAACTACAACAATGACAAATCAAAATTCTGGAATAAAAACAAAAAAATTGTCAATGATGGGATTGTTGATAATCATAATGTCAAACCAATGCAACCCCTTCTCAATCTCACAAGTCAGGCCAATGCTACTCAAGGTACCTACAACAATCAATCAACATATCCAAACACCAACAAAGACTGATCTAAACCAAGATTGCCTTTTATGTCACCTCAAAGAAATTTTACTCCTTTAGGGGAATCTCTCAAATCAACATTACATAAGTTAATCACAAAGAAACTCATTATGCTTCCTGAAATGAAAGACTTTGAACCTAGAGTAAAACCTTCTTGGTGGAATGCGAATGATTATTGCAAGTTTCATAGAGGAAAAGGACATAAAACTAATGACTGCCTAAGACTCAAAAATGTAGTTCAAGACTTAATTAAAAGTGGTGAAATTGGTGTTGACAGACATACCTCAAATGAATCACATACGACTTTCAAAGGTCCACTTCCTGAGCATGAAAAGGGAGGTTCTTCCAACACTAAGAGTGACAATCAAGCCAATTATAATTCTACTCCCTATCAATATGTTAGTAACATTTCTGAATTTCATCCTTCTAAGTATTATGCCAATGCCATTACCATAAAGGAAAAATCAGAGAGTCAACCAGTCCATGTTACTACTCATGCTCAATCAAAGGTTACTCTCCAAGGAGTCCTGTCTAAACGAAATGCACCTCAAAACAAGTCTGTTTATGTCCCAAAGTCTACACCAAATATTTCCAGCCAGTACAATCTTTTGGAACAACTCAAGAAAACACCTACCTAGATATCCATCTTAGAGATTTTACGTCTATCCCCATCTCATAAAGATATCCTTGAAAAATCTCTCTTAGAGACCTAGGTCCCCACAAATCTAGATCATGATCAATTTAAAGCTATGGTGGGACATTTAACAACCCCACATTATCTATCCTTCACTAAAAATGATGATTTATCTATTACCCAACCTCACAATGCTCCCCTACATATTGAATTCCTTGTACAAAGTCACAAAATCAAATGAGTACTAATAGATGGAGGAGCTGACTTGAACATATGCACATTGAAACTAGTCCTTGCATTAGGATTTTCTAAAACTGTTGTAGA
Organism: Chamaecyparis obtusa; assembly: GCA_027943335.1. Classification (NCBI taxonomy): domain Eukaryota; kingdom Viridiplantae; phylum Streptophyta; class Pinopsida; order Cupressales; family Cupressaceae; genus Chamaecyparis; species Chamaecyparis obtusa. The sequence goes on along the minus strand of BSBK01008282.1, from coordinate 145,864 downwards.
TCCAAAGAAGAAAATCACAATAAAAGCCTATGATGAAGAAGAGGCCATCCAAGGGATCTATTGTTCTTCCTATCAGAGTTGGTCCTATAATCAAAGATGTACCTTGCACCAATAATGTAGTAGAATATGAAGCTTTTCTAATTGGGTTAAAGATGGCTTTACAATAGAAAGTAACTATAATAAATGTCTATGGGGATTCTCAGTTGATTATAAACCAGGTTAATGATGATTATCAAACTAAAGATGATAAGTTATTACCATATAAACATATGGTTGATGACTTCAAACAATATTTCTTAGTCATCACTTTTGAGAAAATTCCTCAGAATGATAACAAGTCTACTGATGTAATGGCAACAATTGCTTCTTTGTTTGATATAGAGGATACCAAGGTCCATTTTGAGTTCTTGGTGGAATCCCTGACTTGTCCTGCATATGATGATCCTGATATGAGTATTATATGTCATCTAATTAGACATGATTCCCCAATCTATGGAAAAATCTATTCTTATCTAAAAAATGACATCCTAACCCCTGACCTATCCCTAAATCAAAAATGAACTTTTCTCCGCCAAGCCTCCCGCTATGTCCTAATCTTCGACACCCTTTATTGGTGAGGTCTTGATGGTACTCTCCTATGATGTCTCAAGCATTATGAAGCTCAAACTACCTTATGAGACGTACATGAGGGTATTTGTGGGACACATTCGAGTGGTCCCTCTTTGGCTAAGAAACTCATGTGTATGGGTTACTATTGGCCTACCATGGAAATAGATTCCTTTCATTTTGCTAGAGCATGCAAGAAATGTTAGATACATGGAAACCTTATTCATGCTCTAGCACAAGAGTTACATCCTTTTACAACTACTTTTCCATTTAGTCAGTGGGGACTCAACCTCATGGGCGCTATCAACCCTCCATCTTCCAACGGCCACAAATGGATTATCACTGCAACCAAGTATTTTACTAAATGGATTGAGGCTATTCCATTGATCACCGCCACAGGGAAACAAGTGTCTATGTTTATCCTAAATTATATCATTTGTAGATATGGTATACCTATGTATCTCATTACTGATCATGTGAAACAATTTCAAAATTAGGACATGGATGAACTATGTGAAAAATTCCATATCACCCATAACTATTCCACCATATACTATCCCTAAGGAAATGGCCAAGCTGAGGCGTCAAATAAAACTATTGTTAAAATCCTACAAAAGATTGTCAATGACACTGGCCGTGATTGGCATATCCAACTGAATCTAGCCTTATGGGCTTACCACACCTCCATCCGTACTCCTACTAGAGCCACCCCATATTCCCTTATCTATGGATCTGAAGCACCCCTCAAGGTTGAGTTGCCTTCACTTCGTGTCACTCTCAAAGATTTGATTCTTGATGAAGAGTATAGAGTTGTACGGTTGACTAAACTAGAGGTATTGGATGAACGCCATCAGAGAGCTTATGATCATTTGAAAGTCTATCAGCAGCATATGTCTCGTTAGTATAACAGCAAGGTAAAGATTAGAGAATTTCAGCTGGGTGACCTAGTTCTTCGAGAAAATCCAAAGAATCAACTACATAGTGAGAAGAAGGGAAAGTTCGAACCCAATTGGTTAGGTCCTTTTGTAGTTAAAACAATTTATGGTTCCAAGGCTTATCAATTGTCCACGCCTAAGGGAGATCCTTTGGATGAACCTCTTAACAACATACACCTCAAGAAGTTCTATCCTTGAAATCCCAATGCAAGGGCTATGTATATATTTGTAAATACAAAAAAAATTTAAAAAAAAAAAAAATCAAAAGAAAATTGCAATAAAAGCATGTGGTGAAAACCTGGAAACAGGTGTCATGTGTATCAAGTTAGCTCCTTTATCTATTAGTATTATTCTAGTGTGTCCATTCATTGTATATATCCACAATAAAATGGCTAGTCAGTACCCATTCCCGCCATGTATATATCATAATAAAATGGCCAGTTCATACACCATCCATTGTATCTACCCATAATAAAACCCCATCATAGCTTGATCTTATGTCATGGTCTTTGTCCTAGTCTTGTTGTGTCCTTCTTCATCCATAATAAGTCAGTCTATCACCTAGCTGGGGGCATGTCCTTGACCTATTTTGGGAAGTGGATCTATCATAGTCATGACTCTTAGAGGATAGAATGGAGTATTTTCACCAGACAAGAAAACACAATCAACCGTTCTTCCACAATGATATCTTCATGAATCAAAATCTGTAATCTATCCTTTGAAACATGGCCATTTATCTATTGATTCTTGACTATGCATCATAAATTGAATTGATCACTGTATCTTACACTATCTTTTGGAAAAACAAATGTATATTCATGGCAAGCATGTTAGAATGATTTGTTGAAAATTATGCATTCATATCTGGATTTCATTGTTATCATGTTTCCTACGCTATTCCAGGATATTTTTGACATGAGTTTGAAACTCCCATATGTCATTGATTAGAATAGCTAGGATGGGGCATGGTATTTTCTTTGATTGCTATTTGTGGGATATTTTTTGATGAAATCGAAGGAATAGATAATTGGGGTGTTTGTGCATAAGTGCCTTCATCAATTTAATAGTATTGTCAACATACAAATCATGTTGTTCTACAAATGCTATTAATAGTGATGTGCCAACACATACCTCAACTCCAAATATTTGTTCCCCGATGGAGGGGGGGAATATTCCTTGTCTGTTATGCAAATGAAACTTAGGTCATCTTAGTTTAATTATACCTAGATGCTTGACAAGTTTGCTACATTAAAGTCCATGCAAGAAGTGCTCAAGTCATCTTGGTTTAATTATACCATGATCCTTGCATTTTCTTGCAACATAACGAGCTCAATGATGAAAATTAAATTCCAGTTATTATGAAGTTCTAAAATGTTACATGAAGTTGTGGAGATATACTCATTTCATGTTGCATTTCATTTAAATAGTTCACGACTTGCATATCAGTGCTCCTTTTACAGGGTTTTGTAGGTTACCTTTCTTATTAGGTTATTTGTTCACATAGTCCATTCTTCTTGTGTCAGATACATTGCTATTTAAGTTGACATTTGGACAACAAAAACATTGAGTTTTTACCTTGCATCTTACAAACATTTAATCAATTCATTTAGGTCATATGTTATTTTCATTAAGTGTGTTCATTTGTATATTATCCATCTATATTACATGTGTTGTTTTTGTTGTAGTTATCATTAAAATCTCATTATCTTTTTTATTATTAGGGTAAACATTGTTATATTTTAGTTATTGCTATATACATTTTACATTGTATCATTTACTATCCATTATATGCATTTTACATCATTCATTTATTATCCATTATATGCATTTTACATCATTCATTTATTATCCATTATATGCATTTTACATCATCATTTATTATCCATTACATGTATTTCAAATCATCATTCATTCACATCATCATTTATTATCCATTACATGTATTTCAAATCATCATTCATTTACATCATTATTTACTATCCATCCATTATCTATTATATAGCATTATTTTACATCATTGCATTAATGATCACATAGCATTGTATAAAAGTAAACTCATTTAAGACATGCATTTATATCAACATCATGTGTTCAATCATTAAGCATTAATAATATCAAATAGACTATAAAGCATTTTTCATTCTAAGACATACATTCTATGCATAAGAAAGTAAATCATCACATCCTACATATGTCAGTACGCACATGTATATAAATCACCAAAGAAAATCATGATAGAACTGCATCACTATATATATATAGTCCATCATATAGAGTCCAATCATATAAAGTCCATAAAATACAACAAAACTGTCCAAATGTCCAATGATATAAAGAAACATAACAATGTGTCCAAAGTCAGTGTCTATCAAGTCAATAATATAATGATACAATGATAACATGATACAAAAGTGTATACAATGATCTTGATGATCTATGATCCACTGCCTCCAGACTCTGTCTATCACTATTTGCGAGATGCAATGAGGCCCCGTGTTGCTGAACCACCTGATCCTAAGGATCCTCCCTGATCTCCTGAACCTGTCAGTGCTCTTAGAGGGCATGATGATACACCTCCACTACCAGTCGATCCCTATCTATCATAAACTATTGTCCTAATAGCCACTGAGCTCTCTTTGTAGCTCCCAATCCACTGATCCCTCAGGATGGCCTATCTATAAGACTCTTGCTAGTAGGATATCTCCTTCCCAGCATGTATCATGGCTCTCAAACTATCTCCATGGGGACTCAAATCCTCTGTATGCTATAGCTCATCTAATAGCATCTTTGACTCCCTGAGTCTCTCTATAGCCACATCTCGCTCATGTCTAAGTAGTCCCATTTGGCTCTCTAGCCTCTCTATCTACCTCTCTAGACTAGGAACATGGTCTTCCTGCACCTGTGTCATTGCTAGTCGGACTAGCAATGAGTCAATATCAAGATCCTCCTCCTCTGCAACATCTCTCTATAAATAGGGGTCATATCCCACGACGTCCATCCCTGTTGGCTCCTCCTGAGCATCTACATCCACATCTGGCATAGGTACATCCTATCCATCCTACCTATCATTAGGGATTTGTCCACCATGTACTACTCTGCCCTAAGCTAATAAAACATCTGCATCAACTTGTACAACTGCTCCCTGTATTGGGGTAGCTGGTATCTATACGGGTACTACTGGTACCTATAGTGGAACTCCTACTGCTGGCAATGTCAGAGGCTATCTCCATCCTTGTCTAGCTAGGGGTGGCATCAATCCCCTCTACCTCATACCACCTCCTCTCATCCATGGTCTAGCCCTATCCCCTCTCCATCCCTCTCCTCTATCTCCTCCATCATCTCCTCCATCATCTCCTCCATCGTCACCACCACCTCCTCTCCCTCATCCTCACATATCTCACCCTCAGTGTCTCCCATGACATCTATTTGCTAGATCCCTCTCTAGTGGCCTAGCTGCCAGATCAGTCAATCGAGGAATTGGAAAGTCTCTAAGGAACTACTCTAGATCAGTAGTCATCCTGAGGTCCACAACCCCCTGTCTCATAGTCCATGCCTGGAATGGCATGTCCAAAAACTCTTGTCTTGCAACATCAAATGAAGCCATGGGTCCCTAGTCATGTCTCTCCTGATGAGTCCTAGCAAACTCAGTGACTCCCTACAGCATGCCCTAAATCCTACCAAATTGGCACAGAACCTGGCTGACCAATTGTTTCTCCAGAATGAAGGGCGTCTGCCCTATCAGCCATTGCAACTCAAAACAAAAACCCAGCTGCCACTCATCATCCTAGGGCTCACATCCTAGGTATGGTCTCCATGTCACTATATCTAGTGTATCAAAAGTATACCGCCAGAACTCTAAATGTCTCAATTTTTCCTTAGACAAAATTAATGAATATAAATGGATATATGGTTGTCCTGCACCATGGAATCTAATAGCCACTAGCCATGTCACAATGATATGCTCCCATGCCCAAACATGGAGCAATGTGATGCCTACTGATAATGATGCACCCCTATGGTAGACCACCTGATGAAGATCATGATACAAATGTGCTAATAGATAGACACCCCAAGCAAATTGGGTCCCGTCATCCATCATCCACTATAATGTGTGGCCCCATCCAATTGCAAATCCATGTGATCTACGATCAGGGCATACAAAACCCCTAATCACTCCTGCTAGAACCACTGGTAGAGGCTCATATAGGTCCACCATGTCCTCCCAGCTAATCTCTCCATCCTCTATCTCATCATCACCAAAGATGGCTCTCCACTCCATCACTCCATCGTGTCGATCATAATGTACTAACTCCCCTATGATAGGAAGCCAGAGGATGCGATATACATCCTCTATTGTGACTGTCATCTCCCTTGTCAGAAGATGGAAGGTACTCATCTCTGAGTGCCATCGCTCTACCAATGTAGTCATCATACTCTGGTTCGCCCTAATCTCGAGTGTGTAAATAACATGATATAAACTAGATGCACCAATCAGAAGTTTGTCAATCTCTGATAGTGCTGGTCTCAGATTCTGTGTGATGGGATATCTCTCCTGTGACATCAAAATATCAGTGATATCCTCCTATCCAAGTCAACCAAAATCAAGCTATCAGATTTTGATAAATTGATCTAAACATTTATCTATCCTATTATATCAACTACATACATGTTTTATCACATGTTTCAATAGATGATTTTATCAATTATCTAACATCAAGACTGGTTCACTAGTGACAATGCTACAATGTTGCCTATCTTGACCAAATCAATCAAGTTTAACAGCCGATAGATCAAATCGGCTTATCGACATCTAGTTTGACCTAATTGACTTTCTAAATTGACCAAATTCTATCAATAAAACAAATGCACAACACAAAAAAAATGCATGCACAATATCCTTACACGTTTGCGCAGTTTTCAATACATGCGTAGATTTATTTAACATATGCGCAACAATTCTACACAAATGCGCAGAAAGAACCTATGCGCACTTTTAATTCATATTTGCGTAGCACAAATTTTCTCTAAGATACATGTGCAGCTGCCCTAAAAAAATGCACAGAAGTTTGGATTTTCTGGGCAAACGTGGCTAGTTGCTTTGCATTCATGCGCCGCAATTGTGCATTCATTTTCCACCCAAGAACAAATTTTTTTCAAAAATCTAACCTATGATTTAACCTATCCTACACATGCCAAATCCTACTCAATCATGCTGGAAATCACAAATTGACAAAGAGGATCAAATCACCTACCGGCTCTCCCAAATCGGGTGGTCGCTGGAAGCGTCTGGCCCTCTCGAAGCGGTGATCTGACAACAGAAGTGGCATCTTGGTAGCTCTACTCTTCTCTCTCTCATTCTCTGATCTCCAAATGAAAAGTGTGCACAGTGAGCCTATTGTGGACGCCTTTGCCCTATTTATAGCCTGTGGACTTGATGTTCTTGGTTTGTGGACCCTATCTCCCATTTTTCTTCCATTTCACCCCATTTTCACCCATCTTTTCTCCTGTTTCTTTCATGAGATTGATTCTTCAACTCGACAAAACTAAAAAAAAAAAATAATCAAATCATAAAATTCAAATAATCAATTTTGTCAATCAATCTCTTGAGGGGGCATGCATAGGTCATCTCAGACATTGTCTAGGGCAGGGGAAAAATACTTGAAATTTTCATTGAAACAATGTGACACGCACATTATTTCAAAGAGGGGCAAAATGTATACACTTAAAAATGGCTTCATTAATTAATTAAATATTTATTATTTAATTGATATTGACTTGATAAATTAATTAAATATTTATTATTTAATTAATAATTATTTCCTCTATTTACTAAATAGATTATTCAATTTATTTAGTAAATTCACTGTAGTCTATTCCTCTATCCTAAGTCTTCTAATTAGTTTTTTTAAAGTGATTTAATTAAATACATAATCACCTAAATATGACTAAGTCCCCTAGTCCACCTCACCTACATAGTCACCTGACACATCACTTTGGCTAAAATAAATAATTATTATTAATTATTTATTGGTAATTATCCTCACCCACACATGTCCTATTCTTAAGGGCGATGTGGCCACATAGGACTTGGTCTCATGACAACATGTCATTTCTTAAACCAAATTAAGAGACATGCCCTAATCTTAAGGGACTTCTCAAGCCACCTCTAAGGGTCAAAGGTGACTCATGGGACACTTGTACAAAGAGTCCTCATGAGGAAAAGGTCTCTCCCTCTTTCTCTCTTGGGTCTTTGTGAGACACTTGACATGTGTCTTTCCCTTCCACCTTGTTCTCCTCCATGTTAATGTGAGAGGAACATCATCCCTATTCTTCCTCTCACATTCCAACTACATCCCCCTTTCTCTCAACTCCTTCAACCAAGTCAATCCTAGCCCTAGGATCTTCCACCTTTCATTCTCCACTGTAGGATTGTGCCACCTAGGCTTAGATCCTCCAAAATTCTATAAAAGGAGCCTAATTTCCCCTTTGTGAGATAATAGGTATTTTTGTAATCAAGCATTCAAGCATTTTCAAGAGCATTCAAGCCATAATCAATCCATCTTCATATCATTTGCATTCACCATATTTGCATAATTAGGATTTAGTTTTGCATATAATTCACTCAATCTCCACATTTTGGTATCATCTTGGGCAAGGAGCTTCAAATTGGAAATCTAAGAGCTCAATACATCCAAGAAATCAGAGCATAGGAGGACAATGGAGACAAGTTACATGGTAAGTGAAGGTAAAACCTTGTTTTAGCTTCAATTTTAATGTATTCTTCATTGTTGTTTGCTAATTAGTTTGATTTGTTAATCTTAGAATAGTTAATTTATCATTTAGAGTAGTTAGTACAACTAATTTACATACAATATGCTTTCTAACAACAAGATTAATTTGATGGTTGCACATCCTGCTATCAAGGAGTTTTTACTGAATAAAGATTTCAACACCAAAAGAGCTGGCTAGATCACAAAAGCAATAGAATATGATGTTATCAAGCTGGTAAGGGGTAAAGGCCTACACAAACAACTTGCTAGAAATGGAGATAATACTCCAAATGATGATCCTGAGGTAATTTTGGCTTTCGAAGACCATGACCAGGTTGCTATCCTAGATTTACAAAATGATTGGGTGAAAGAAATGATTTTTTTCTTGCAAACAAGATGTTGTCTTGAAGGTTTGGATTGATTAAAAAGAAGATACTTTAGATTGCAATCTATACCTTATTGTTTATTGAATAATGTGATGTATAGAAGAGATTATAATGGCGTATTACTGAGATGTATAAGTGGAGATGAAACTGACAAAGTGTTATAGGAATTCCATGATGGGCCAGTAGGTGGACATTTTGTTGCAAGGACAGCAACATTAAAAATATTAAAGGCTGGATATTTTTGGCCAAACCTATACAAATATGCCTTCATTTGGGTAAGAAGATGTTTGAAATGTGTTGTTTTCTCAAACAAGCAAAGGTTAGTAGCTTTACCTCTTAGTCCAATTCAAATTGAACAAACTTTTGCTAAGTGGGGTTTAGATTTTATTGGTCCTATAAACCCATCATCAAGTTTAGGTCAGATATATATTGACAGCAATAGATTATTTTACAAAGTGGACTGAAGCTATTGCATTGAAAGATGCCAATGAAAATTCAGTTCTTAATTTTTATGAAGATCTGATTGCAAGGTTTGGAGCACTTGAATCCATTGTTTCTGATAATGCCTTGGCCTTTTTAGGCACAAGAATTTTTGATTGGGTAGTTAAAAATAATGTGTAACTTAGTACCTCCTCTAATTATTACCCATAGGGTAATGGACAAGCTAAATCAATAAACAAAAATCTGATTCACATCATCAAGAGGACTATTGAAGACAACCAACGAGTTTGGAACAACAAGTTGAAACAAGCCTTATGGGCTGATAGGATCACCCCAAAGTGCTCGACAGGTAATTCACCATACATGTTGGTTTATGGAAGAGAGGCAAGATTTCCAATTTCAGTAGAGTTACCAAGTTTGAGCCTGATCAAAGAATTAGACTTCCTCAATTAGTAGCCTATGGAGGTAAGATTGGCTAATTGATAGAGTTGGAAGAGCTTAGAAAAGGATCTTTTCAAAAATTGAAGAAACATCATGATCAAATGAAGAGGATGTTTGACAAACAAGCTATCACATGAGTCTTTAAAGAAGGTGATTTAGTACTTAAATGGGATGAGATGAAGAGTAGACCTAGAAAACATTCAAAGTTTTGATGCCATTTGGAATGGTCCATATGTGATTATAGGATGCAAGGCTCATAATGCTTTTCAGCTCTCAATTATGGAAGGAAAATAATTTCCAATCCCAGTTAATCTGATCCATCTCAAATGTTGTTTTTGAGGTGAGTTAATTAGAATAAGTGCTTTGCACATAGATAGCTTGCTTTCAATTAGTTGCAGTTAGTTGTTAGATGTAGAAAATAAACATGTTGTTGTAGTGCATCATACCTCATAAGTGAGTGCCCATCATAATAGAGTCGAGTTGTAACTCAATGTTCTACATCATGGGATACCAAATATTTTTCTATCATGTGCTACAACAACAGGTTTATTTGCTACTTTTTTGTTTTCCTCTAAGTGCTTCCAGCACATGTTAGTAATTTTCTGAAGACTGTAAGTTAGACAACTTCATGGCAGAACTTTTTAGAAATGTATACATTAATCCTAAAGTGAAACAATGGATAATCCAAGGTTTCAAATCAAGTTCAATGGCCACAGTCCAAAATAGGTCATCCATGACCCTTCCTAAATAGCTTACAGACTTCAGAAAAGAAGACACATTTTCTAGGAGAAAGTGCACAATTCAGAAAATGGACTCAAATTTATTTTCTACTTCATGCTAGTTGTTTGAAAATCCATAACTATTTTCCATCAGCATCATCATATTACAGAATTGATTTAATAACCATATGATAATGCTAAGGACAACTAAGTACAAATTTCCAAAACAACTAGCATGAAGTATTTAGTTTCAGTTTTAGTTTTTAGTTTTGCAGATTGAGTGGTGTGTTTAAGTTTTTAGATTTTTCTAAAGTTTTATAAGGTTTGAAAAGGTTCAATTTTATCAAAGTTCAAGACTCTATGCCCAATGGAATGAAAAAGGCAGCTGGTCTGTTTTGTTTAGCAGGAAAACACCCCTAAGAGGTCACCAAAAAATATTATCATTTTAGTTCACACTAAATTGGTAAATTGACAAAATGTTTTGCAGTGAAATATAGATTTGATACTTTCCATTTTTAAGTTGCAAAATTGTTAAAAATTTAGAAGAAGAAAGTATAGATCCAACATTACAATTGTAAACATAAAAAATCTTGCATTAAGGTACACTTATTTGCATACTACTATTCAAATTTTTTGAACAAAAGACAGATGCTTGAGCTTAATAGAAAAGAGGAAGATATGTATGCATTTCAGACAATAAAAGTACAACATTGAATTATCCACACAAGCAGTGGTTTCTCTCAAAACTATAACTAAAAGTACATTTCTAGAATATGCAAAGACATACAATGAAAATGCATTGATATGCAGCCACACATCCCATGGAAATAGGTTAATGTAGGCATGCATTTTAATCTTAATTAAATGCTGAAATTAAAGAACAATTTACATTTATGTAAATGCAAAGAAAGAAGAAGAGAAGATAGGTTAGCCCCCTCCCCATTGCCTAATGTTTATGTAGAGGGTCAAACTACGTTCCATATTTGATTTTGCATCCCAAGGAATCTTGAGTTATCATGCAAAAGAAGAGAGAGAAAGAGGGGTCAGTTCATGTGAATTGAGCAATGGAGGAAGGCTAATCTATAATTCTAGCTATCTACTTCCATACATTTAGAGAAATGTAAATCAGAATGCATTAATGAAGCTGCTAGAAAGAATGATCACATCAAAGAAAATACTTTATTTCTTAACATTGTTTGCTTCATGTGCAGATTCAGGTATGAAGAGTAAGTAGGTTGTTTAAAGGACATGCACACCTTACATGCATAAAAATTTCTGACTAAAGCTATGGAGAGGTGAAGACATAAAGACTAGAGGACTAGAGGAGGCTATTGAGGGGGCATGCATAAGTTTTAGGCATGGGACCTTCTAGCCAAATCATAGTGTGACAGAAGATTGGTTGTTGAAGGGACATGATCATTGTCATGAAACCTTTCAGCCAAGTAGATCAGATATACATTGTTACAGAATGGTTTGCATTTTATTTTTAAAGTTTCAGAACTAAAACAAGTGATACAGAAGATTGAAAACTAGGTAGAACACAAAATCATTGTTTCATATGCAGGAAAAGTGCTTAAAGGAAATGAATTTGATGACATGAATATGACTCATCAGAGTCATGAGCCCATTCTTGAACCCCATGAGTGATAGCTCAATATGCTGAGTACAGTAAAGATGCTAAATGGATGATCAAGTGATAAGAACAGAGTATTGCTATTGAAGGAACAAAATTACAAGTCAAACAGTGAGATAAACTAATATCTTTGAAAAGAGAAGGGGGAAAAGTATAGTTTTGCATAGTAATAGTGCATAAAGATAATAGTATTATATTAGTTTCCAAATACAAAATAGGTACAACTTATGGTATATTTATAATTCGGCAATAGATTCACAGAGAACATCAGCAAGGCCCAGACATGCTGGTTATATTTAGTCACAACAAGGAAGGACTGGTGAGATTATAAATAACAAGTATGAGTTCTATAAACAGCCCCAGTATTTGATATTTTAGTGTGTATTGAGTAGAGAAGAAATCAAGCAAACATTATAAAGAATTTTGCAAAGCATCACAGGAGTAGGGTTTCAAGATCAATGTAATAAAGATGGTAGTGTGTTCATATTTTTTAGTCCAATAACATATAGTGTTCAAAACCAGATTGTAGCATCATGCTCAGGGTTGAGTTCTTGCCATAGTCGTAGTCTAGAATCACAACTTGTGATTTATTTTTAAAAAAAAATGAGTACAAGTGAAGAGAGAATAACAGCTCAAGCTAAAGCTAAGACTGGGGAGCTAGCATAAAAAATGAGTTGCAATGTATACAATTTGTTAATAGTAGTAAAAAGGCCGTCAATGACTAAGCACAGCCAAAAGAAATGTAATCCGGAGATTGTCGATATCTAATGCCAGTAAGGAAAATGATACAACAAAGAAGCAGAAAATACTTATCTCAACTTAGATTTCTAGCTACAGCCTGTACTCAGTCCATGTCAAGGCATAGATTCATAGTCAAGGTATGAAGTTTAAACAGCCAAGCCAAGATAAAAAGAGATGAGTTCGTTATCTAAAGCTCGGGATCAAAATACAAAGGCCATGTATCACTAAATGCCGAGCTTTCCAGTCTTCAAATGACAAAATGTAGACATATCTAACATTTTTTTTTATAATAGAAAACCTCAGGGTTTATGTCAAAAGATAAAGGATAATTTGGAGCCAGTACCCAAATTCACGCAAGACAAAGTCAGGATAAAACAACAACTCAAGCTATAGTCCTCTTGAGTTCATAATGAAGCTAGTTTTCAAACTACAAATGGCTCTTATTTCTTTCAGCTGAGCTGTGAGTTTCAACTGCTAGTATTTATGATATCTTTTCAAGTGTTCATGGTGTGAAAACATAGTCAGAGATAATGGATACAACCAAAGGAGAACTAAGTGCTAGTAGATTAAAAATCTATATTCATATAGCAATAAACTATACCCATGGTTTATGCAAAAGAGAAAGCATATAGATTTTTAGTATAATGGAAATGTGGTTCAGTTTTCAATATAAAATAATATAGCAAAGAAAGATATATGATACTTATCTACAGCCAAAGCCGTGAGTCTCCATGAGCCTTTCATTCACGCTGGAAGCCAATCATTCCTCACACAAAGGGGGTATAAACAACAGTGGTATAAAGCCAAGATCAAACCCGTGCATGAGAAGATTTGCAAATTTAAAGATAAGAGAACTTTAAGTCTACCAGTTTACTAGAGAAGAATTCCAAACCAAACAATATGGTAGCAACACAAACCCTAAATCCTCTTTCCAGAAGATGTGAAAATACCTAATGTGAATATACAAAGGAAATGAAATAAAATCCTTTGCCAAGTTTGATAAAAGTTTGGAGTCCGCAATGCCCTGACATGTACAACAGTCTATGAAACCTTCTCAGCATGCCATGACATCTTAAATCACATGCCTTTGTAAAGAAAGTAGAGATATTTTTAAAGGTCATGTTGACCATGAAATAGAATTTTGAATTATTGTGCATACATATTTTAGAGATTGATAAATTATGCTTTAGGTTGTATATTTTTTATTAATGTATTAGGTATTAAGTTTTATTTATATTTCCTTTCTTTTTTAATTTATATTTTAACAATATATATATTATACTCTAGTTCTATTTAAATTAAATGGATAAATTTATTATCTATTTAACTTAAATAGAACTATATTATGATGTATATTGTTAAAATATAAATTTTATATTTTATTTAATATATTTAATATTTAACAAAGAACAAACTTACACTTAGTATTGAATATATTAAATAGAATTAAATTTAATTATATATATTTATATATTAGGTATAATTTTGATTATTTATTAAATATTAAATATATTGAATATAGTTTGGAAAATTATAAATAAAACTTTTACAGAATATGTTAAGTAAATAAATATATAGTCAAGGTTGAGATTATAATTTCTAGTAAAAGAGGAATTCTTTCAGTTCTAAATCAGTTGATGGGGCAGTTACAACATCTTGGAGTTACTTAGAGATGATTTTTGAGTTTTTCATCGATGATTATTAGTCGAGAAGACTTTTGGAGTAGTTTACTCTCAGATTCTAGCAGTTACACTCCTGATTTGGTGGGATTTTTCTTCATATCTGACCCCCACAAAATATGCATGTTTTATGAAGATTTGGAGTAGTTTCGAGGGGATTTTGAGTAGCACTTCAATTACACATGGCTTCAAGGAGTTCAAGGATCACTTAGACTGCATTTTTTGATAGTTTGACTCCTTATTTCATAAGGATTTCTCATGCATCCAAGTTAGGGTTTTGAGACTTTATTTATTGTATTTTCAGCTATTGAGCATATTAAGGATGTGGCCACTCTTTGTGGATTACATTAGGTCACACATGATGATGTGGCATTAAAATTGCTAGCAACCTCGTTCAAAGGTAAAGCTTTGATTTGGTTTAGAATTTTACCTGTTGATTCTATTGCTACGTGGGATGATTTGGGGACTGTTTTGATTAGCAAATTTGAAGATAAGCTTGATAATCTCTCATTGGTTGAGCAGTTGACTACAATTAAAAGGCATCCAAATGAGCATACTTTTTATTTTAACTTTCATTTTCAACGAACTTGGGACAAAATTCTAGCATCTGTTAAACCTTATAGTGATTATGCATTTTTATTTTATTTGAAGGCTTTTAATAGTGATATTTCAGTGACGATTCAATCTATGGGTGGACGTACTATGCCAAATGTATTTGATATTGTTGTTAGAGCTGAGAACTACTTGATACAAGCCGGTAAGCTACCTCCTAGACCTCCAATGCCTTATTGTGTAGAAGTACAGCCAGTAGTACCATCTATTGTTCCACTAATACCAGTTGTACCACCTATGCCAACATTACTAGCATTTAACATGCAAGTTGTAGCAGAAGAGCATGCTACCACAACCCCTTTTAGAGAGTTAAAAGAGCATAATTTGGAGTTAAAGGACAAAAGTGAAAGTATTATGAGAACGCTGCAAACTTATGGCAATAAGATCATGAACTTGAAGAGGAAACAAGTTCAATACAATAGACCTCCTCAAGCTTCTTATCAATAGAATAGACAATCAATCCAAGCCTCCAGTTCAAATCAGTCACATCAAGCTCAAGGACAACAAAGGAATTATAATAAGAGGACTAGTCAACCTTATAATTATGCAACTCCTAGTACTTCTAAGGAGCTATTAGTTGTTCCTTAGAATAACTATGCATAAGAGGAGGAGTGGTGTAATACTTATAATGCTATCCTCTTTTGGATTGATTGTCCTCATGCGCTTGAAGCTAGGAGGCAGGATGTTCTGAAGGGTCAATTGACTAATGTACAAGGAGATGCTAAGAATCAACAAGTGCAGCCACAAGGTAATCCGAATGTTACTTTAATGAATTTTAATGCCGATGAGACTATTTTAGCAGCTAATTTTGATCAAAATCAAGTATGGAAACCTATAGCATTGGGTACAAGGTCCAAAAATAAGGCTATAAATGAATAACAACAAGCTGATAAGGTAAAACAACCTACTATTATTCCACAACAACAAATATTAAAGGGAAAACAACAAGTCCAAGCATAGGATGTACCTTCACAACCATTACAATCAGCAAAAGAGCTGGCTGTTTCAAAATAGCAGCAAAAGGTTAGTGCTCAAAATTTCAATATTGTTGATCACTTAAAGAAGACACATGTTCCTATTTCTATTTGGGAAGTTTTATCACTTCCAGGTCAAAAGGATATGCTGCAAGAAGTGTTACAAGAACTAACCTTATCAAATGATTCTTTAAAACAACAAACTCCTAAGGTGTTAATGGCTGGAAATGAAACTTTAAACCAACAAGTACCCAAGTCGATAAAGCCATGACCTTTTTATATCACTATTATAATAGGATAGAATTTAGTGCATAATTGTATGATTGATTCAGGTGCTTCTAGTTTAGTTATGCCAAAGAAAATTGTAGACTAGTTAGGCCTTGAGTATGAGCCAATTGAAAAAGAGGTAGTTTAGCTTGATGGTATAGTAGTAGATATTGTTGGAGTTATAAGAAATATGGATTCGACCATGCATGCTTGTCCTAGTTTTTCAGTACCTATGGACATTTTTATTATAGACTTACCTCCTAATTTCTCTATTTGTTTACCATGAGATTTCACTTCCAAAATAGGAGGATATTTGTCTGTAGATTGGTCTCATATGTTTTTCCGCACTATGTATGGTACTAGGGTAACTATTCCTTCAAAAAATATTGTAAAATTTTGTATTGAGCCATATATTAGAAGTACTAAAAATGGAATAGAAGCTTTGATTTTTGATCAAGAGGAAATTGATGCTATTCATGAGTCACAAACATAGATTGAGAAAATTTTGAGTATATTGTTAGACACATGAGCTTCTGAGAATGTAAAGATTTCTGATGCACAAATTGAGGAACCTAGTTTGGGTAACTATGTTATTAATGAAGTTACTGATTTTATGCTAGCTATCATGAAAAGTATAGATTTAGAGTAGCAGTTTGGTGTTGTCTGGAAGTTGTTTTTTGACAGCTCTCACAGCAAAGCAGGTGCTGGAGGTGGTTGCATGTTGGTTTCACCAGAAAATCAAAGGTATTATGTTTCTTTCATATTCACTTTTAGTTGCACAAACTATGTTGTTGAGTATAAAGCCCTCATAAATGGATTGAAGTAGGCCATTAAATGAGGTATTAGCTATTTGCAAGTATATGGTGATTTAGAATTGATTGTAAATCAAGTTAGGAATGTACATACAACCAAGAATGATTTTTTTATGTCAACAGATAAAGGATAATTTGCATCCAATACCCAAATTCATGCAAGAAAAAGTAAGGATAAAATAACAACTAAAGCTACAGTCCTCTTGAGTTCATAATGAAGCTAATTTTCATACTACAAATGGCTCTTATTTCTTTTAGTTGAGCCATGAATTTCAACCGGCAGTATCTATGAGCTCTTTTCAATTGTTCATGGTGTGAATACATAGTCATAGATAATGGATACAACCGAAGGAAAACTGAGTGCCAGTAGATTAAAAATCTATATTCATACACCAATAAACTAAACCCATGGTTTACGCAAGAGAGAAAGCATATAGATTTTTAGTATAATGGAAATTTGGTTCAGTTTTTAGTATAAAATAGTGCAGCAAAGAAAGATATATGATACATATCTACAACCAAAGCCATGAGTTTCCATGAGCCTTTCGTTCATGCTAGAAGCCAATCATTCCTCATGTAAAGAGGGAATAAACAACAACAGTATAAAGCCAAGATCAAACCCGTGCATGAGCAGATTTGTAAATTTAAATAGAAGAGAACTTCAAATGTGCCAGTTTACTAGAGAAGAACTCCAAACCAAACAACATGGTGGCAGCACAAACCCTAACTCCTCTTTCTAGAAGATGTTAAAATACCTAATGTGAAGATACAAAGGAAATGAAATAAAATCCTTTGCCAAGTTTGATAAAAGTTTGGATTCCGCAATGCCCTGACATGTACAACAATCTATGAAACCTTCTTAGCATGCCATGATAGCTTAAATCACATGCCTTTGTAAAGAAAGCAGAGATATTTTGAAAGGTCACGTTGACCATGAAATATAATTTTGAATTATTGTGCATGTATTTTAGAGATTGATAAATTATGCCTTAGGTTGTATATTTTTTTATTAATGTATTAGGTATTAAGTTTTATTTATCTTTCCCTTCTTTTTTAATTTAAATTTTAGCAATATATATTATACTCTAGTTCTATTTAAATTAAATGGATAAATTTATTATCTATTTAACTTAAATAGAAATATATTATAATGTATATTGTTAAAATATAAATTTTATATTTTATTTAATATATTTAATATTTAACAAAGAACAAACTTACACTTAGTATTGAATATATTAAAGTTGCCCCTATTATTTGCATATCTTTTCTGAAAATCTGATATTGAGCCTTTCAAGTTGTCTACATTTAAGTGTTTGTCTCTTTCAAGCAATAGACTAGTGAATTATTTTTTAATTCCTTCTCTAAATTGCAAAGAATTAGCCTTTTGCAGAAGTTACCTATTTGTTGATTGAATTCTCATCATTAGTGGTACCAAACCCTAATTCTAAGTTTTAAATCACCCTAGGTGTTGAAAAGTGATTTCAATTACAGAATTTAATAGTATGTGTCTGATTGGTACAAATTTGTGGTTCTGAGAAATCTGCATCCATTTTGGTGTATCACCTGTTAATTAGGTTTCATTTTTAAGTTATCCTTCTACCTTTTTCTCCAAGTTTAAAAATTCAATATTAGGTGATATTCTAAATCTACAGGAATCGGCCTAGAATCCAGAGATTCGATTTGTTTTCAACAAAGATTTTGTTTCCATGTTTCAACAGGAAGGATAGATTTTCAATCAAGCTAGAGGTGCATTCCTGATTGACAACAAAGAGATTGCAGAAAGAAGGTGATGAGCAGAGAATCCACCGAGTAATAGAGAAGTAAAAAGAAGAGTGTGAATGTGATACATATTTGATATTGTGAATGAAGTACAATATCAGGTAAATATTTATTGAGTATATTGAGTTTGATAAGCATAAGATTGATGCAATTATTACAGAAATATTTGTTACTAATTAAGTGTGTAATCGGATTTGTAAAAGTCTCTTAATCAAGAATATCCTAATAGTCAAATCTATTAGATTTCCACAATCCATGTAAATGATATATGAGTTTCTATATTTGATTGTGTAGATCTTTTTTACATCTACACAATCGAATCCAAAAATGCATATAGAAGATCCTAACAAATCTTATTTTGTAAATCCTTTAACAGGGTACAACTTTTAGATTAGAGTTGTAAAATCATTTAGCAGGGTAGAATTAATTGGTCTTTAGATTCTTAACAGGGTTAATACTCTTAATAGATTAAGCTATGAGAAATACCTAACATTGTAGCTCCAATTGAGAAGACTTTTAACTGCAATAGTGAAGTTTTATGGGTATCATCCCCACTACATCTTTTATCGTCTAACAAGGATTTTTGCAATACCAAAATGATTGCTTTATGAGTTTATGTTTCATAATATTATATTATATGTTTTATGTTGATGCATACAATTTTATGAATTTGGTGAATGGTTAAGAAAGTTAGATAAAAAATTTGGAGTAATGATTCACCCCTCCCCTCTTAGTACTTACATATACATACTTAATCCAATAGGCTATTGATGAAGGGTGATCCCCTTAATACCACAAACACATAACAGAAACATAGAAATGACAACAATTTGCAAGAATAGAAAATGGGCTTCTTATTATCTCCACAAGTGTGGAATTACAAATTTTAGAAATACAATATGCAAAGCCTCATGGGCATTTTCCTTACAATATTCTGTAAGACAAAGCCTCAAATAACTACCCAGAACTGCCCTAGAAAATGTTACGGGCCTTCCTTATATAGATAATTTTCCACTATCTAAGAAGGTTCCAAAAATCTAGCCCTTGAGGCCGACTGCCCTAAAAATAATTTTATTTTTCATAATTATTACATTAGGGTCGGCTCAAAATAGTTACAAATTATATTTTAGGTAGCCCAACTTCTAGAGGCCATAAATTTTTAACTGTAGCTCCGTTTGACTATTATAACCACTTTTCAGAAATGGTAGAACCTAATCTATAGTGCCTGCCTCGCCCAAGATCTAGTTAGTTGGGCTTTGATCATAATCAGGAGCCTCTAAGGCCTTCAAAATTGATCTCAAATATTTGGTACCCAAAAAATTCAATAACTTCATGAATACAAATGATATGGCAATGAAACTCAAATAGTAGCCTGATATGAATAAGATGAACCTCCACTTGTGAAATCAAAACATTCCAAGCTCATATGACCAACTTACTAAAAATAGTAATTTTTCATAAATAGAAGCTCTGCACAAGATAGCCCTTATTGAAAAGAAACCTGAAATATTTTTGGGTGATGCAAGATTGCCCTTACACCTAGGATGCTCCTGCATCAGCTATATAGGGGTTTTCCTTAGTCAAACCCCCATTTTGGTGATTTCCACCACCATAGAGAGCCATTAGGAATGTAAAAGTGTGGTAGTTCTCATGTATATAGATTGTGTGTCTAGAATGCAAAGGAGATAGTAAATATAAATGCCAAGATCTAACCTTGAGTGAACCCTAGCATGAAAATGCAATCAAAATGTGTATAAATGCATGTAAATGTGATAGTATAAATATGAAGTAAAAAGACATAGATCTAAAAATTACAAGGAAATCATACCAAGCCTCCAAGGGAAAAAGTACACCCAGCCATCTTCACAATTTGTTTGTAACTCCATGGTGTAGAAAAGGATGTCTTGAATGCTTGATTGGAATGCTTGAATGAAATCTTCAATAGTCAACCCTTGCTTCAATGGATGTCATCAAACTAAGACTCCCACCTTAAAATTTCTTGTTGTCATCAAATTGGGGTGTTCACCTTGCACTTGATTATATTATCATGTATATTTCCAAATGAAGAAAATGAGGTTTCTTTTATAGTAATTTTGGGGTTAAATTCATGAAGGGTCAACATCACTGAGCGATAAAACTAGAACACCTTTCATCAAACCTTGAAAACCTTCAAAATTAAATTCTTGGGGTATAGGTTGAACTAGGTTTGACCTATACTGGTATAGGTCGAACTAGCTTTGACCTATACTGGTATAGGTCAAACCACATTTGACCTATACCGAGAAGGTGATCATTTTAAGGTTGAGTTGTGGGGTCTAAGAGGTATTAAGTGCCTTGGGGAGAATAAAAAAGATAAGTGGGAAAAATAGTCATAAATGCATCCAAATATTGAAGTTACCAAGATAGGACCCGAAAGAGAAATGAATTTTGTGATTGGAGGAAAAATATAGGAGGATGCATAGGAATTAGATCCTAAATCAACTTTTTCAGAAGTTAGAGAGGAGAAAAGTAAAGGAGGATACATATAAATTGATGTAGGAGCATCCTAGGATTCTTGGCAACCCTGTATCAACCAAAAATATGTTTGTATTTGAAGGTAGATTGTTACTTTTGATCGTGGTTTGGTGGAGTACTTGGTTAGTTTGGGAGACTGGTTGCTTGGTTTCTGTGGTTACTAGGGTACTTGGTTCCTAAAGAATGCTCAGTAATTGAAGGCATTAGTTCACTAATAGTCAGTGATAACTATGTCCTCGATCATGCTTGGCGTGGTCGGTTTCTAGCACTCGATTATTTCTATGTTGCTCGGTGTTCTTTCTTACCAACTTGGTTTGTTTGGATGGATCAACTTGGCCAACTGGTGCATTTGATTTGGGTCATGCGCCTCAAGTTATGGATTGACTGTTAGATGTGTGGGGACCTAGATCTAGTGTATTTCTTTCTTCTATGTGGATCTTATGACTGTTTGGGGCCATCTTGGAGAATATATCTATTTGTAAGGCTATTTAAGAGCCGACTGATGTTTTGGCATTTAATATTTGTTTGTAAGGGTTAATTATGTCATTAGTTGACTTGTGGCTAGGATTTAGTATTTAAGTGGATGTTTGGGTAGATGTTTAGGGCATCAAATGGTGGGTAGTGGGAGTTAGGAGCTTGCAAGCTTAGGATAGGAAGATTGCTTGGGAGTTGTGAGTACAAGTTTAGATCTTTCTTGGGGTCCTATCAGTGTCTTGTCTTGTTGTGGATCTGGGCTAGCTAAGTACTGATGTTGTGTAAAAGATTTAGATCCCGTGAGATCTTGTAGACTGTTACTTACTTTGTATTTAGCCACAATCGGGAAGGTCTTACAACCTGGTACATTACATGTAATCAGTGATTTGATGAATAAATATTTCTATTCTATATCAGATCTATTGTTTAAGTTGTGTAATTCCAATGTGTATTGGTTTGGCTGCAAGGTCGGACAGTCCTTCATTGGATTCCCCAACCTTGACTACATTAGGTGGTATCAGAGAAAAGTTTGTTCCTATTTGAGTGAAGTTTGTTCCTATTGGAGCCAAGTAGATCTTTTGTGTTTGCACCTAGATCTTGATTTGAAGATGCCTCTAAGGAAAAATCATGAGATCTTAGAGGAAGAAGCTACTGGAGAATTTAGTCTTGATGATTTTAGGGCTTTGCAAAAACAAGTGCAAGACCTACAAGAAGAATTGAGAAAGAAGAAGACTACCTCAAAAGAGGATAGTGATGATGAATCTGAGGAAGATCATTTTGAAGAAGCTAGAGATCCAGAGGAGAATAGAATCCTGAAAGCTATGTCTAAAATTGGGAAAAGACCTAAGATTGAAGTTTCTGCATATTTTGGAAGCCTTAGACCAGAAGAATTGATTGACTAGATCAATGAGATGGATGAATGCTTTGAGTATGAAGAAATAGAAGATCCTGATAGAGTCATATTTGCAAAGACTAAGTTGAAAGGTCATACAAATATTTGGTGGAGAGAAGTTTAGTTGGAAAGAGGTAGAAGAGAAAAAGAAAAGATCACTAAGTGGAACCGAATGGTTGACAAGTTGAAGAAGCAATTCATTCCAGTAGATTATGAATTGGACATGTTTAATAAAATGCAAGCCTTGAAGTAGACTAAAAAATAAGTACAGGAGTATACCGAGGAGTTTTACAGAATCCTGATTAGGACTGGTCATTCTGAAGCTCATAAAGAGAAGGTTGCTAGGTATGTCTATGGTTTGAGACCTAGTATTCAAGAAGAGTTACTGTTCAGATGACAACAATAGGAGATGCTTGTTAGATGGCACTGAAGATTGAAGATAAGCTAAATAAGAATTTTGAAGGAAGACAGAACAATAGGAATCGAGGTGGTAAAACTGGTGAAATAGTTACTGAAAGTAATGTGACAGAAAATTCTAAGCCTGATGTGCGATCTGACAGTAAGAATTATAACAGTGGACAAAGAGGAAGGGGGAGGAATGAGTTCATTGGTACTTGCTATAACTATGGTGAAGCTGGTCATAGAAGTTTTCATTGTCCTAAGAAGAGAGTGGCACTGATTGCTGAAGAGGATATTGTGAATGTTGCAAAAAAGGTGAGACACTTATCACTAGGAGGTTAGCTGCATGTGTTCATGAACTGGTGCAAACAAGAAATTTTCTTAGAACCAAATGTAAGTGCAAGAATAAGGTATGTAATGTCATAGTTGATGGTGGTAGTTCTGAGAACTTTGTTTCAGAAGAGATGGTTAGTAAATTGAGTTTGGAAAGAAGGAAACACCCTAATCCTTATCAAGTTAGTTGGATACAAGATGTTTCTAAGGTTAGAGTTGAAGAATAATGCTTGGTTAATTTTTAGATTGGATCTCACTAGGATGAGATATTGTGTGATGTATTACCTATGGATGCTTGTCATCTATTGCTCAGTAGACCTTGGTAGTGTGATAGGAATATGTTGTTTGATGGCCGTGCAAACACCTATGTGTTTGGAATGAAGGTGCTCGGCATAAGATGATACCTTTACAAGAAACATGGACTAAGGAATATGGAGTTATTAGGTGTTCTCCATGTGACAGTGACAAACCATAGAAATACAGGGTTGATGAACCTGTTCCTACAAAGTCTAGTTCGAAGGAGAAGGAGAGTGATATATCCAAAGAGTTTGTTGAGATCAAGAGGCATATGGTCTTTCTGGTAGATATAGTGCAATATATGGTGACATTTATGACATAGAGAGATACAGATGATACTAAGTTGATTGAGGAGTCTAGAGAGGGTGAAACTTATTGAAGTACTGATGTGATCAATAGTGGTCAGAGTCGGTTGCTATCAGTTGCTGATCAGAAAGATAAGAAAAGTGGAAAGTAGAAGAACTTGCTGCAGGAAGAAATGAATGAAGTGAAGACTACTTGGAGTGAAGGACAAGAGGAGATATGGGTTAAGAAAATATGTGGCATACCTGTCCTGGTTCCCTTGAGGCATTCCTAATTTCCTTATGAGAAAATATTTCTTACTTGGGGTGTCTGATGCAGGAGCATCCTAGGATTCTTGGAAATCCTGTATCAACCAAAAATATGTTTATCTTTGAAGGTAGATTGTTAGTTTTGATCATGGTTTGGTGGAGTACTTGCTCAATTTGGGAGACTGGTCACTCAATTTATGTGTTTACTGGGGTGCTCATTTCCTGAAGAACACTTGGTAATTGAAGGCATTGGTTCACTAATGGTTGGCGATAACTGTGTGCTCGGTCATGCTTGGCATCGTCAGTTTATGGCACTCGGTTATTTCTCTTTTGCTCAGTTTTCTTTCTTACCGACTTGGTTTTTTTGGATGGATCGATTTGGTCGACTAATGCATTTGATTTAGGTCACCCTCCTTGAGTTAGGGATTGACTGTTGGACATGTGGGGACCTAGATCTGGCGTGTTTCTTTCTTCTATGTGGATTTGATGACTGTTTGGGGCCATCTTGGAGAATATATTTATTTGTAAGGCTATTTAAGAGCCAAGTGATGTTTTGGCATTTAATATTTATTTGTAAGGGTAAATTGTGTCATCAGCCGACTTGTGGCTGGGTGTTTAGTATTTAAGTGGATGTTTGGGTAGATGTTTAGGGCATCTGATGCTAGGTAGCGAGAGTTAGTAGCTTGTGAGCTTAGGAAAGGAAGATTTCTTGGAAGTTGTGAGTACAAGTTTAGATCTTTCCTGGGATCCTATCAGTGTCCTGTCTTGTCGCAGATCTAGGCTAGCTAAGTACTAATGTTGTGAAAAAGATTTGGATCATGCGAGATCTTGTAGATTGTTACTTGCTTTGTATTTGGCCGCAACCAGGAAGGCCTTACAGCCTGACACATTGCATGTAATAAGTGATTTGATGAATAAAGATTCCTACTCTATATCAAATCTATTGTTTAAGTTGTGTAATACCACTGTGTATTGGTTTGGCTGCAAGGTCATATAGTCCTTCATTGGATTCCCCAACCTTGATTGCATCAGAAATTAACTTCTACCTGAACTTTTACACAAAATGAGATGAAAATTGAAATAAATATAAAAAAATGTGATATAATGTAAATTTATAATGAAAATACACTAAGGAGGGTGGTAAACAGCCATTAAATTGTAGAGCACACATGTTCTTACATTTTAAGATGATACATTTAGGTCCCACTTTAGTGGTATATGACACTATGTGCATATACAAGATAAAGTAGAAAGAACATTAGCAAATGAAAATGATATAGAAAATTCCACATCACATAGATCCTACAAGAAATTGTTAGTAATCACATCCTACAAAATCACATGTTAGCAATAATCATAAATCACCTCAGACTTACTAGAGAATATGTTGAAGCTCACGGGTAGCTATATACCCTCCCTTGTTTTGAATTTGGTATTTAGAAAGGTGAAATAAGAAATCATGTTTACCATGACGAACTGTGAAGGAAAAGTGTTAACAAGTACCTTTCCAAAATAATTCATGATGTTTCCTAAATGTTCCTAAAAGTACTTGGATATAAAGGACATTGAATCAAGATTCTAGCACCTGTAATGATGTGGAAATCAGAGATTCCTAGATCAAGCTATGATCAAATGATTACAGAGAGGTATTAAAGTGAACTATTCACCAAAGTTAGAAAATTAAAAAGATAACTAACTCAAAAAGTGCATATAAGCTAGTTTTTTTACATTTTGAGAAGCTCATTTTTTACTCTTACCTTTATCATTCTCTTGTACAAAAGGAGAAAGAAGCTAGGATAAGATACTAAAGAAGGTGCCACTCGAGCTTATGAGACTGGATATTATGAAGATATCATTTGTAGATGGCACACTCCTGAATGAGGTATGTCTTTATTCTCATTATTTCCATGTTTCCAACATCACTTTCCTTTTTTTTTGTAGGTGCAGGAGATTGATTTTAGTGATGTCACCATGTTTTTTTGAGCTATAAAACCATAAATTTGACCCATACCTAAGGACTTTACCTATACCTAGTAAGTTGACCTATACCTGAGTAGAAAATTAGACCTCTATCTAGGAAGTCAACCTATACCTCGGAAGTCAACCTATTCCTAGTTATTTTTAGTTTTTGCATTTCTTATAGATTTTGATTGACTGAGAGCACATAGTGATGAAATGTGAGTGAATGTGATTGTAGGAGCTACCAATATTGTGGGAACATTACTCTGTGAGGATCCTAGCTTTCCTTAGATCATAGTACTTATCACTACAACCACATCTTATGCACTTACATAGAGATGTTGGACTATATTGGGTATACCATCTTCCCCAGATCTGATTTCATCAGGCTATTTTTATGGAACTGATGAAGAGATGGGATGAGGACACATGTACATTCCATCTACCCTCTAGTGAGATGACAGTGGCCCTCGAGGACGTATATAGGATTCTTAGACTACCTTTTCAAGGGTGGACAATGAGATTCTATAATTCTAGAGATGAGACAGATGTAGAAAGAGATCATATGTACTATTTTAGATGAGCTCAAACTTGCACCCAAAAAGTTATCTTAAGACACAAGCCATACTACATGCTACATATTAGGTACCTATGATTAGGAGGGTATTATTGTGCATAGATGTGATTGTATTGTCTCCTCATACAAAGGGTACTATATTATAAACATTTTTAACACATGCACTGAGGAGGATGGAGAGACACCGAGTAGTGTATTCATGGGCTAGGAGCATTCCATCCCCCTCATTAGCTAGGTTTTACTCATACTGTATCCATCATGCCATGCCATTAAGCCAGATCATCGATCCATGAATTGGTTCCAAGTACTCCCTGAGTCACTATATACTCCAGACAGTGATAGGGACTGCCTATAGTCATGTCCATCCTAGCCATGGGGAGACCTATGAAACACCCACCTTAAGTATTTTTCCCTAGAAGGATTCACAAAAATTCATTTATTTAGGTCAAAATATGGTGGTCGTACATGTGTGTGGTATGGTCTTGAAATAGATATTTTGAAAAAGTAGTTTTTAAACATGCTTACTATAAAACAAATTCTACCATGTGGGTATTGAAATAAATTACATATTTTAAAAATAGACTCTAACTTCTACATTTTCTATTACTCAAGTTTTTTGAGATTCAATTTCTAAGTTCCTCAAATTTTTACATCAATTGATAGAAATTTTGAAAAACAGGGAAAACACTTCTACTTTTTGCCCAAAAGGGGGACTCAATCTCTTGGGGCCACCATGTTAAAAATTGTCGAACATTGACTCACTCTCTCCTCTAAATTTTATTTAATACCAACATGCCTATTCATTTTAATTTTTCTAAGGAGATGAGCCCCAAGACACGCAAGGAGATGGATAAGGTTCCATACTCTTCAGTGGTTGGTAGCTTGATGTATGCCCTGTTGTGTACAAGGCTAGATATTGCACATTTAGTGGGAGCTGCGAGAAAGTATATGCACAAGCCTAGAAAAGAGCATTGGAATGTAGTCAAGTGGATTTTCAAGTATTTGAGAGGTACAACAACTTAGACTTTATGTTTTATAGGCTCACATTCTACTTCACAAGGCTATGTTTATTCAGATTTAATAAGAGATGTTGATAGTATGAAGAGAACAACAAGGTATGTTTTTATTGTACGTGGTACATAAGTAACCTGGATTTATAGATTGAAAAAGGTTGTAGCACTCTCAACAATAGAAGCCAAATATGTTATTGCTACAAAAGCTAGTAAGGAGATGATTTGGTTACAAATATTTATGGAGGAATTGGGTAAGATACGAGAAAATAATAAGTTGTATAGGAACAGTCACAATGTGATTCACCTTGCAAAGAACTCAAACCTTCACTTTAAGACCAAACACATCTAGCTTCAGTATCATTTCATATGATTAATTTTAAAGTATGGACAATTGAAGCTAGAGAAGATATATACTAAAAAGAATCCTACATATATGTCGACCAAGGTAGTAACATGAAAGAAATTAAATTATTTCTCAATTTATATTGGTCTTAAAGATTGATCATAGTAGAAATGAGAAACAATCAAGTCTAGGTGTGTCAATCTAGTGGGAGCTTTATAGGTAGCAGTGTTTCTACCAGATCAGTCTCCAAGGGGGGCATTGTTTAGAGTGGATCCTGATCAGTCTCCAAATTGGAAATTATTGGTTTGTGATGATTCATTTCGAAAGTACACTCGCCATAATTCTTTGGTGAACTCATCAAGCATTTTTGGTTAACTTGTCAAGCTTTCTTAGGTTAAATTGTTAACCAACATTGGTAAATTGCCTAAAATACCTATACATAAGTGGTGGTATAATGTGAAATCATCAAATTGTAATTTTCCCTTCACTAGATAATAAAATTAGTGGATGGTTGTTTCTTTGGTGGATGTAGCCTATATTGGGTGAGCCACATTAAATCTTTGAGTTATTTATGTTTTTGTCTTGTCTATTTGTACATTATCTTAATATTGTTTATTTCTCATATTTGCATAAA
This sequence comes from Chamaecyparis obtusa, assembly GCA_027943335.1. Lineage (NCBI taxonomy): Eukaryota > Viridiplantae > Streptophyta > Pinopsida > Cupressales > Cupressaceae > Chamaecyparis > Chamaecyparis obtusa. The sequence continues at coordinate 117,080 of BSBK01008282.1, read as the reverse complement.
CCTTAAAAAATTTTATTTGCTAATCCACAAGTTAAGGCATGCATTAAAGTCCTATCAAGCAACATCAACCTTTCATAAAGGCTTCAAGGAATGAAGTTCATAGAAAATGTATCATAACTTTTCGATTCTACATATTCTTAAGGTTTCTAGCCTCATCTCTACTAGGGGTAATTAAACTCTCATATGCCATATTATAGTTGTGGAGGGGTTAATTCTACCTAGGTTTTGACTTAGGCAAACCCTTATACAACCCAATATTTTTTCATTGTGTGGGTTATAAATCCAACTGTTGAAATTTGCAGAGTTGTAAAGTGTAGAATACAACCCATAGTTCCATATTTTAATAAGCAAAAAATTATGAACTATGGTAATTATCAATTTTGTCTGACACTTTTTGGTAGAATTTTAGAGAGTGTGATCTAAGGAACATTCTAATCTCCAACTGAAAGTCTTAAGTTGCAGGACAATTGTCAAGCACTTAGGTGCTTAAGACACTAGTGCAATACTTTTACTCTCAAATTTTAGTGATAGGTTCCTATCTAATCAAGAAACTTAACACTGCATTCATATGGATTGTAGGAATCTAATAGCTTTGAATGAGGTTACTATCTATTTCTTATTTCCAAATCTTACCTTCTATGTTGATTTTTATTCCTGTATCTTCTTGTTTGTGCTAAATCTTGTCAATTTCATAGTATTTTACCTAGTTCTTGCATCATTCCTTATATTTTTCTAATCATATGAATAAATAAATGATAATAATTAATCACTAGTGCCCAACTATCCTAAGAGACTTAAGTTGGGCCTTATTGATTATTCTCTTAAGCTAGTGAACACTCATTTCCTCGCCATTTCAAAAATATTTTAATTTTCTAAAAAAAATTTAAACACACTTTCATTCAAATAGACAGTACAAATCAATAATAATATCATCATTCCTTATTTTATTCATCAATGGATGATGTATGAGTGAAATTTCTAGATTGATCAACCACTTAATACAATCTTCCTATACAATTTATTTGGAAGTAGAAGACAATTTTAACAGATCCATAAGGCTAAACATAGCCTGCAGGACAACTCACTCAATCAAATTGAGTTCTTCGAACATTGTCAAAGTTGAAGCCTTCTCAGTGTAAGCACCTATAATGATCAGGTTGTTAGATTATTTTTCGAGAATAGAGTAAATGGAAGATTACTGTTGGCCCAAACTTATGTCAGAAGAAAAGCTTAATAGAAGAAAAAACACTTGGACAAAAAAAATATTAAGTGATTGAGTAGATGCGGAATTATTTTGCATGAATGCCCAAATGTGAATGTTCAAATCAAGAAGTATGTGAGAGAGAACATGAAAGTGGCACTATGATCAAAATAACTAGGGAGAAAAAATGAATTACACATGAAACATTTCAATCCAACATAAGAACATCAACATAAGCATTACATAGAGGTAGATAGAAAATGGAAAGTGAAAATCCAAATAGCCTAGTTAAGAACTAGCTAGTACTATATTAGTTGCTAAATAATGAGGTGGTAAACACCCAAAGAGAGTTTTCTTATTTGCAAATTTGGGTTGGTAGAAATAAAATGACATTACAACATGGATCGGTGAACTTATGAGGACATTTAAACAAATATACATATATTCTGAAAATTGAGCTCTTGACTTTGTTGATAGCTTTTTTTGAAGCAGTCTCATAAATGTCACTAGAAATCTTCATTCATTCAATCCTCACTAGTCTCTTATGGTTAAATTGAGCAATGTTTGTACTCATTTGTGAAGTTTTTTAAATTCGCCATTGCTATAGTACGGTGTTCCAGAATCCCTCCTTTTAGCGTGTTCCATAATTTGTATACGACTTTGTTTTGACTCAGCTCCTCATTGATGTAGAGAGTTTCCCACTCCTGATAATGTGTAGAAGGAGGGCTTTGTCATGCATTACGTATGCCTTGTTGGAGGGTAGTGTGAGAAGTCATGTAGGAAATGCAAATTTCTTGACGATGTAACCCATGTGGGAGGTGCGTTAGTTCCAGTTTTAGGGTTTAAATATTTGCTAGATGACATTGGAAGTGGAACCCACCCATGTGGGAGATGTCTATACAGGCATCAAAAAGCCTGTGACAAGACAATTTTTTTAAATTCAATAATTAGATTGAATTTCAAAATACAATTATATTATCATTCTGCACAAGATAACCCTTATTGAAAAGAAACCTAAAATATTTTTGGGTGATGCAAGATTGCCCTTACACCTAGGATGCTCTTGCATCAACTATATAGGGGTTTTCCTTATTCAACCCCCCATTTTGGTGATTTCCACAACCATAGAAAGCCATTAGGAATGTAAAAGTGTGGTAGTGCTCATGTATATAAATTGTGTGTCTAGAATGGAAAGGAGATAGTAAATTTAAATGCCAAGATCTAACCTTGAGTGAAACCCTAGCATGAAAATGCAATCAAAATGTGTATGAAAGCATGTAAATGTGACAGTGTAAATATGAAGTAAAAAGGCATAGATCTAAAAATTACAAGGAAATCATACCAAGCCCCCAAGGGAAAAAGTACACCTAGCCATCTTCACAATTTGTTTGTAACTCCATGGTGTAGAAAAGGATGTCTTGAATGCTTGAATGAAATCTTCAATAGTCAACCCTTGCTTCAATGGATGTCATCAAACTAAGACTCCTACCTTGCAATTGCTTATTGTCATCAAATTGGGGTGTTCACCTTGCACTTGAATCTATTATCATGCATATTTCCAAATGAAGAAAATGAGGTTTCTTTTATAGTAATTTTGGGGTTAAATTCATGAAGGGACAACATCACTGAGGGATAAAACTAGAACACCTTTCATCAAGCCTTGAAACCCTTCAAAATTAAATTGATGGGGTATAGGTCAAACTAGGTTTGACCTATACTAGTATAGGTCAAACCACATTTGACCTATACCTGGAAGGTGATAATTTTAAGGTTGAGTTGTGGGGTCCAAGAGGTATTAAGTAGCTCGTGGAGAATAAAAAATATAAGTGGGAAAAACAGTCATAAATGCATCCAAATATTGAAGTTACCAAGATAGGACCCAAAAGAGAAATGAATTTTGTGATTGGAGGCAAAATAGAGGAGGATGCATAGGAATTAGATCCCAACTCAACTTTTTCAGAAGTTAGAGAGGGGAAAAGTAAAGGAGGATACATAGAAACTAACTCCTACCTGAACTTTTACACCAAATGAGATGAAAATTGAATTAAATATAAAAAAATGTTATATAATGTAAATTTATAATAAAAATATACAAAGGAGGGTGCTAAACAACCATTAAATTGTAGAGCACACATGTTCTTACAATTTAAGATGATACATTTAGGTCCCACTTTAGTGCTATATGACACTATGTGCATATACAAGCTAAAGTAGAAAGAACATTAGCGAATTAAAAGGATATATAAAACTACAAATCACATAGATCCTGCAAGAAATCGTTAGTAATCACATCCTACAAAATCACATGTTAGCAATAATCATAAATCACCTAAGACTTACTAGAGAATATGTTGAAGCTCACGGGTAGCTATATACCCTCCCTTGTTTTGAATTTGGTATTTAGAAAGGTAAAATAAGAAATCATGTTTACCATGACAAACTATGAAGGAAAAGTGTTAACAAGTACCTTTCCAAAATAATTCATAATGTTTCGTAAATGTTCCTAAAATTACTTGGATATAAAGGACATTAAATCAAGATTCTAGCCCCTGTAACGGTGTGGAAATCAAAGATTCCTAGATCAAGCTATGATCAAATGATTACAAAGAGGTATTAAAGTGAACTATTGACTAAAGTTAGAAAATTAAAAAGATAACTAACTCAAAAGGTGAATATAAGCTAGTTTTTTTACATTTTGAGAAGCTCATTTTTTATTCTTACCTTTATCATTCTCTTGTGCAAAAGGAGAAAGAAGCTAGGATAAGATACTAAAGAAGGTGCCACTAGAGCTTGTGAGACTGGAGATTCTGAACAGATCAGTTGTAGATGGCACACTCCTGAATGAGGTATGTCTTTATTCTCATTATTTCCATGTTTCCAACATTATTTTCCTTTTTTTCATAGGTGTAGGAGGTTGATTTTAGTGATGTCACCATGTTTTTTTGAGCTAGAAACCCATAAATTTGACCCATAACTAGGGACTTTACCTATACATAGTAAGTTGACCTATACCTAAGTAGAAATTAGACCTCTATCTAGGAAGTCAACCTATACCTAGGAAGTCGACCTGTTCCTAGTTGTTTCTAGTTTTTGCATTTCTTATAGATTTTGATTGACTGAGAGTACATAGTGATTAAATGTGATTAACCATGATTTTAGGAGCTACCAATATTATGGGAACATTACTCTATGAGTATCCTAGTGTTCCTTAGATCATAGTACTCATCACTACAACCACATCATATGCACTTGCTTAGAGATGTTGGACTATATTGGGTATACCATCTTCCCCAGATCTGATTTCATCAAGCCATTTTGATGGCACTAATGAAGAGATGGGATAGGACACACATTCCATCTACCCTCTAGTGAGATGATAGTGGCCCTGGAGAACGCATATAGGATTCTTATACTACCTTTTCAAGGGTGGACAATGAGATTCCACAATTCTAGAGATGAGACAGATGTAGAAAGAGATCATATGTACTATTGCAGATGAGCTCAAACTTGCACCCACAAAATTATCTTAAGATGCAATCCATACTACATGCTACATATGAAGTACCATTGATTAGGAGGGTATTATTGTGCATAGATGTGACTATATTGTCTCCTCATACAAATGGTACTATATTATAAGCATTGTTAACACATGCAATGAGGAAGATGGAGAGACACTGAGTAGTGTATTCATGGGCTAGGAGCATTCCATCCCCCTCATTAGCTGGGTTTTACTCATACTATATCCATTGTGCCACACCATTAAGTCGGATCATCGGTCCATGAATTGGTTCCAAGTACTCACCGAGTTGCTATATACTCCAGACAGTGATAGGGACTGCCTATAGTCATGTCCGCTCCGGCCATGAGGAGACCTATGAAACACCTGCCTTAAGTATTTTTCCCTAGAAGGATTCACACTAATTCATTTATTTAGGTCAAAATATGGTGGGCGTACATGTGTGTGGTATGGTCTTGAAATAGATATTTTGAAAAAGTAGTTTTTAAACATACTTACTATCAAAACAAATTCTACCATGTGGGTATTGAAATAAATTACATATTTTAAAAGTAGACTCTAAGTTCTACATTTTCTATTACTCAAGTTTTTTGAGATTCAATCTGTAAGTTCCTCAAATTTTGACATCAATTGATAGAAATTTTGAAAAAGAGGAAAAACACTTCTAATTTTTGCCCAAAAGGGGGACTCAATCTCTTGGGGCCACCATGTTAAAAATTGTAGAACATTGACTCACTCTCTCCTCTCAATTGTATTTAATACCAACATGCCTATTCATTTTAAATTTTCTAAGGAGATGAGCCCCAAGACACGCGAGGAGATGGATAAGGTTCCATACTCTTCAGTGGTTGGTAGCTTGATGTATGCCATGGTGTGTACAAGGCTAGATATAGCACATGTAGTGGGAGTTGTGAGCAATTATATGCACAAGCCTAGAAAAGAGCATTGGAATGTAGTCAAGTGGATTTTCAAGTATTTGAGAGGTACAACAACTTAGAATTTATGTTTTGCAGGTTCGCATTCTACTTTACAAGGCTATGTTTATTCACATTGATAGTAGGAAGAGAACTACAAGGTATGTTTTTACTGTAGGTGGTACATAAGCAACCTGGATTTCCAGATTGAAAAAGGTTGTAGTACTCTCAACAATAGAAGCAAAATATGTTATTTCTACAAAGACTAGTAAGAAGATGATTTGGTTACAAATATTTATGGAGGAATTGGGCAAGACATGAGACAATAATAGGTTTTATAGTGACAGTCACAATGTGATTCACCTTGCAAAGAACTCAAACCTTCACTTTAAGACCAAACACATCTAGCTTCAGTATCATTTCATATGCTTAATTCTGAAGGATGGACAATTGAAGCTAGAGAAGATATATACTAGAAAGAATCCTACATATATGTTGACCAAGGTAGTAACATGAAAGAAATTAAATTCTTTCTCAATTTATATTGGTCTTAAAGCTTGATCATAATAGAAATGAGAAACAATCAAGTCTAGGTGTGTCAATCTAGTGGGTGCTTTACAGGTAGCCGTATTTCTACCAGACCAGTCTCCATGGGGAGGATTGTTTAGGGTGGATCTTAATCAATCTCCAAATTGGAAATTATTGGTTTGTGATGATTGATTGGGAAAGTACACTCACCATGATTTTTTGGTGAACTCATCAATCATTTTTGGTTAACTTGTCAAGCTTTTTTAGGTTAATTTGTTAACCAACATTGGTAAATTGCCTAAAATACCTATACATAAGTGGTGGTATAATGTGAAATCAGCAGATTGTACTTTTCCCTTCACTAGATATTAAAATTAGTGGATGGTTGTTTCTTTGGTGGATATAGCCTATATTGGGTGAGCTATATTAAATCTTTGAGTTATTTATGTTTTGTCTTGTCTATTTGTGCATTATCTTAATATTGTTTATTTCTCATATTTGAATAAACCTTAACAAATTTTATTTGTTTATCCATGAGTTAAAGCATGCATTAAAGTCCTATCAAGCAACATCAACCTTTCATAAAGGCTTCAAGGAATGAAGTTCATAGAAAATGTATCATAACTTTTTGATTCTACATATTCTTAAGGTTTCCAGCCTCATCTCTACTGGGGGTAATTAAACTCTCTTATGTCACATTATAGTTGTGGAGGGGTTAATTGTACCCAGGTTTTGACTTAGGGAAACCCTTATACAACCCAATATTTTTTCAATGTGTGGGTTATAGATCCAACTATTGAAATTTGCAGAGTTGTAAAGTGTAGAATACAACCCATAGTTCCATATTTTAATAGGCGAAAAATTATGAACTATGGTAATTATAAATTTTGTTTGACACTTTTTAATAGACTTTTAGAGAGTGTGATCTAAGGAACATTCTAATCTCCAACCTAAAGTCTTAAGTTGCAGGACAATTGTCAAGCACTTAGGTGCGTAAGACACTAGTGCAATACTTTTACTCTCAAATTTTAGTGATAGGTTTCTATCTAATCCAAAAACTTAACACTGCATTCATATGGATTGTAGGAATCTAATAGCTTTGAATGAGGTTACTATCTATTTCTTATTTCCAAATCTTACCTTCTATGTTGATTTTTATTCCTGTAGCTTCTTGTTTGTGCTAAATCTTGTCAATTTTGTAGCATTTTACCTAGTTCTTGCATCATTCCTTATATTTTTCTAATCATATGAATAAATAAATGATAATAATTAATCACTAGTGCCCAACTATCCTAAGAGACTTAAGTTGGGCCTTATTGATTATTCTCTTAAGCTAGTGAACTCTCATTTCCTCGCCATTTCATAAATATTTTAATTTTCTAAACAAAAATTAAACACACTTTCATTCAAATAGATAGTACAAATCAATAATAATATCATCATTCCTTATTTTATTCATCAATAGACCATGTATGAGTGAAATTTCTAGATTGATCAACCACTTAATACAATCTGCCTATACAATTTATTTGGAAGTAGAAGACAATTTTAACAGATCCACAAGGCTAAACATAGCCTGTAGGACAACTCACTCAATCAAATTGACTTCTTCAAACATTGTCAAAGTTGAAGCCTTCTCAGTGTAAGCACCTATAATGATCAGGTTGTTAGATTATTTGTTGAGAATAGAGTAAATAGAAGATCACTGTTGGCCCAAACTTATGTCAGAAGAAAAGCTTAATAGAAGAAAAAACACTTGGACAAAAAAAATATTAAGTGGTTGAGTAGATGCAGAATTATTTTGCATGAATGCCCAAATGTGAATGTTCAAATCAAGAAGTATGTAAGAGAGAACATGAAAGTGGCACTATGATCAAAATAACTAGGGAGAAAAAATGAATTACACATGAAACATTTCAATCCAACATAAGAACATCAACATAAGCGTTACATAGAGGTAGATAGAAAATGGAAAGTGAAAATCCAAATAGCGTAGTTAAGAACTAGCCCGTACTATATTAGTTGCTAAATAGTGAGGTGGTAAACACCCAAAGAGAGAGTTTTCTTATTTGCAAATTTGGGTTGGTAAAAACAAAATGACATTACATCATAGATTATTCGACTTATAAGAACATTTAAACAAATATACGTATATTCTGAAAATTGAGCTTTCAGATACTTTGTATGAAATAGTGGCCCGTAGATGTATGCTTCTTGACTTTGTTGATAGTTTTTTTTAAAGCAGTCTCATAAATGTCACTAGAAATCTTCATTCATTCAATCCTCACTAGTCTCTTATGGTTAAATTGAGCAAAGTTCGTACTCATTTGTGAAGTTTGTTAAATTCGCCATTGCTATAGTACGGTGTTCCAGAATCCCTCCTGTTAGCGTGTTCCATAATTTGTATACGACTTTGTTTTGACTCAGCTCCTCATTGATGTAGAGAGTCTCCCACTCCCGAAAATGTGTAGAAGGAGGGCTTTGTCATGGATTACGTATGCCTTGTTGGAGGGTAGTGTGAGAAGCCGTGTAGGAAATGCAAATTTCTTGACGATGTAACCCGTGTGGGAAGCGCGTTAGTTCCAGTTTTAGGGTTTAAATATTTGCTAGATGACATTGGAAGTGGAACCCACCCATGTGGGAGATGTCTATACAGGCATCAAAAAGCCAGTGACAAGACAATTTTTTTAAATTCAATAATTAGATTGAATTTCAAAATACTACTATAGTATCATTCTTATTTTAATTGTCTTGTCAGAGGCTAGTTGATGCCTGTATAAACATCTCCACCCATGTGTGCTGGAGCCTGGTAGAATGAGGTTTCCCGCAATCCGATGCTGGTAAGGTGGTCGGGAAAATCAGTCATGGGTGCCAATGTTACAACACTACATTTAGTGCGTTTTGATGTGAGGTTAGCTTTAATGCACTATAAATTAATAATGCTAGTCTTGTCCTTTACTGTTTTATAATTATATCAGGTGTCCAAGTATAAATTTACTTATAATAATTTTTTATTTTTCTATCCATATCAGTAGGAGTGTTTAGTTGAATACATATTTAAGTTGATTTATATGTAAGGTTACTGGATTTGGATTGTTATTTTAGCTAGGCTAGGTTACAAATTCAATTCTTGATTTATCTCTGGAGTTGGAAATGGGTGACATATTGTAGAATTCTCTTTCTAGAATTTTTTTCTAACAATCAACTTTATAATATATATATTTGTTATTCTATTTATAATAGATTTTATTTTAGTCTTATAAATTGTTATATTATATTTTTCTTCACATTTTTTTAATTCACTAGGCTTCTTTTCTTTGACATTTTCTCTTTTTTCTTCACTTGTCTCTTTTATTTTTATTTTTAAGAGTTTTGGTTCTTCAAAAATATCAATTCATTTGGTCAGTTTGAAGCACCTTGTGCCTTGATCTATGTGTAACCTTTCTCATCTTATTTTCCCTCACTTTATGGTTCATTCTTTTTCTTCAACTAGCTATTTTTTGTCTACATGGGTTCTCTATCATCCTAATGATAGAACATGGAGTGTGATATGAAACATTGGCATAAAAAAATATCACACAATCTAGTCCAAAAAGACCAACAAGAATCACTATGGATTCTGAAGTTTTGATAAAACATAATAAGATTTTTATTTTACTAGTCAACCGAATTGTTGGTAATTTATCTTTAAATATTTTATAATAGTTTATATGTGCACCATATATTCTAGATGAATAAATAAGGAGAGAACTTCTAAATATAACCAAAGATAGAATTCCTAAGAAGTGGTCAATCATTGATTAATTGGAGGAGATTTTAAGAAGCACATCTTTCTTTTGTAAATTAGCACTTAATCATTATTGACACTTGCAAGTAACCTATAGTTATGAAATAGATGGTATATAGTCTCATGATCTAAATCATAGAGGATACCCTTAAAACTGTCAAATAGAATGATTTTAATAGGCCTGTCATTTTAAAATATTTTATTGTAGAAGGGCAGCTAAGGGAGGTCACCCACTTTAGGTAAATAGACTTTATGTTAACAATGAACTAGTAACCAAACCTTAACATTCTAAGACTATTATTGAATAAGATAGACTTATTTAATGATTTCATGTAGGTTCTACTTGAAGTCCACCTATCTAAGATCAAGATGTTTTGTAAAAAATAATGATATTTTATTCTCTTAAATAATAATTCCTTTAGAGAAATTATCTTATCATGAACAAAAGAGAGATCCAAAAAATCTTTCAACGTACCAACAATTTGTTTTGTTAAAATAGATAATATTAAAATAATCATTTTCTTTTCTTTTCATAAGATAAAGCATAATGAATTACCGTTTTGATACTTTAGAGATCAAAACCATTCTAAGCTGGAAGATATGCATTTTCATCATTGTGTATCACTAATGAAGGATATGAAGTAAGTACATCCCTATATAGAAAAATAAAATTTCACATATTTGAATCAACATGTAGAAATTTGGAAATATGAAATTAAAATATGTGACCTTTGAGTCTAACTATACACTATTTAGCATTTGGAAAATAACACAAACCCAAGAAATCCTTTCTCTCATAGTGTCTCCTACTCAACTTTTGGAGATAATGTTAAATGAATACACATACGACAATATATTTTTAACTTGTTTATTCGTCCCATGCAAGAATGCCACTTTATTTTCTTCTCCATAGCTCCTTTCCATAGAGAGGGTCATGTTACTTTACCAATAGATTAAACAATATTGTATCTATATTGTTAATATTGACATCATATAAATAGGAACAAATGTTAGAACCATTCTGAATAATTTGACTTGTGTTTTTATAGGACAATTACTTTGAATATATGGAGGGAACCACATGATTCCAAAAAAATAGACTTCTTGACTCCATAAATTAAGAAAGAAATGATTAGGCATTTTCTTAGAAGAGAAACTTTTGTAAGGTCTAATAGATTCATGATTCCACTTTAAGCTAGTACTAGAGTACAAAGAACATGATTCATCTCTATTGATTTGTTGTCCTAATGCAAACAAATACTTTGAAAGAACCCTCTTGATCACCTTTACTTCACCAATATTAGAAATATCAAATAATATATATATCATCCACAAGTAAAGAATGTGTCATATGAGACTAACATTATTCGATTGCCCAGGTCTGGCAGCATTCCCCCCTTGAAGCCCCCACCGGTGATGGATGATATGCCTCGCAACAATACCTCACCCCCGCCCTCTCCCCACACCCAATAGACCAAATCCCCTTGCGTTGAGCACACTATTGTGGTGATGGAGGAGAATGACAGGTTTAAAGGCTCTCTCAAACCAAAGTTCAACGAGCTAGATAATGAGATCCTTAGAAATCAAAGTCCATGTCGCGGATTCAAATAAATTTTCCCTCAAAGTCATGCACGCGTTCGCTGTGACCTTGTGCAATGTGCAGGAGAAGTTGGCTAGTGGGAATTTGGAAGCCGATGAGGATAACAAAGATCTCTTCATGTTTCTGCAAGAAGAGTGGGCCATGACCTTGATGTCTAAATGTCTGGGTGGGAGATCCTAGCTGCTATTGGTGCCATGAGGTTTTTGTTCTGGTTCGGGCCTATTGGCCCCAGGTCTCATATTTTGCTTTCCTGTTTTATGGTTAAGTTTTTAAGACTCTTGTTTAGCTATGTGTGGCAAGTTATTGATAATATATTATTTATTTTCTGGTTAAGCTACTCTGGTTCATTATTTTTGAAAAGGACCTTTAAGTTTGTTTTTGATGGAGGTAGACTAGACACTTTCTCTGATGACTTTCTGTTGATTATTTGCTGTGTGACTAGTGTGATTAATATGTTGCTAATGTGCTTCTAGTCTTTCTATACCACAGGCCAACACCCTCTTGTTATTTTTTCTATCAAAAACATTATTCGATCGCCCTAATACATTTCAACTTACTAGTCTCTTGCTCAATAATAATTTTCCATCCTAATGCCTTAAGACCATGAGAAGATTAAAAAAGATACCATTAGTTTGCATTTAGTAAAAGAAAGACTTTGGTACTAGAAAGATGAGCTAATATCCAAGAAGCCCTTAAGTAAGTCATTCTTTTTTAATTCTATAAAAAAATTTAAGGGAAAAAGAACATGAGAAAATATTAGATTTAATCAAATTTAATGTAACATGTTAATAAAGATTATTCAATACAATACTTTTATTCAAGAATAACTTGACTTTTAAAAGGGGCTAGTTTCATAAGAAATGTTTTGATTTATTTTTGTATTATTTTAAAAATGAGTAAGAAATAGAGTTGGTTAGAAGAAAGTGTTTTAAGGATATTTTTAATTTTAATTCAATTGAGTATATTATATTAATTAATATGAGGAAGTACATTAGTTTATTTAATTCTATTTAATATTTTAATTTTCACAATTAATTTCTTCAAGAAGTCTTTTAAAAAAAATTCTTTTTCTAAATTTAATAAAAGTATTTAACTGGTAGAATTAGTAAAAAGAAAAGTTCTCTCAAGATTTTTAATTTTAATTAAATTTATTATATCATATTAAATTAATCATCACACAATTTTAAGGGCATAGACATGTTGAGATGATTAAATTGTGGTAGTGTTCCCTTGTCATCAAGGTTCAAACTCTACTAAGATGCTACTCTTGAATGTTTAAAAGGGGATGGGGTCCCACATTTATGACCTTGTCTCTTCATAACTCTTGATCAAATGCATTTACCCCTTTTTAAAATTAAAAAATCATTAAACAACCTATAACAAAACAAACAAACATATTATCAAACAACAAGAACAAAAACAATAATTAAAGAGGTGAGTCTTAGTCATGTGATTTGCCCCATATCTTAGTGGGGCCTGAAATTATATAAAAATTTTTTCCAACCATCATTACCATCATCCTTCTTGTCTACCCCTTTTTTTGAATTTTATAAAAATGGAAAAAAAACTGTAGAGCTGGCTAACAGAAAAATTCCATAAAAGATCTTCAACTTCAGTACATTGGGTTATTTTATTTGGTTACCGAACGTTGTACCTAATTGTTCCCAAAGAGTTTCAGTCTATCCCGTATGTGTGAATCTAAAAATGGTAAAGCGATTGAAAAAGACGTTTTGCCAACAAAAGTATTTCACGTCCCAAAATTGCAGAAATTATAATTGACCAGAAGTAAACGTTGGTGGAAGAGCAAAAACATTTTTCTATAGCTGGCTGGGCCCCCAAAATTCTATTGTTTACTACGTATATTTGACCAGGTTCGATCAATTGTTTTTCTTAATTGAAAACAACTAAATAGGAGAAGGCATCTTGAAAAAACTAAAATGGAATATCTTAGTCGAGACTCAAGTCTCGGCCCCACATTTCCTCGCATTGTGGAAAAAGAAAAAATCAAAGTCAATATGAGACTTTCTGAGAAAAGAAAAGGGAAAATCTTCCAAGCTTCACTCCAACGTTCATATATGAATCCATTAGGTTTTCCTTACAACCATATAACTATTCAGATCTCTTTCTTATTCAATCATTTCACTCTTCAGCATAAGAAGATCTGCCATTTTACGCCATCACTATTATATTTTTAGTTCTTTTAGTTTTGCACCCGTTACAATTATCATCATTAGAGGATGCCAAGATGTGCAAGTTGCAAGAGGCACAGAAAAAAATGTTCAGAGCATTGTGTGCTGGCTCCGCATTTTCCATCTACCGACTCTCACAAATTTGAAATAGTGCATAGAGTTTTTGGAACCCGTCACATAATCAAGACGTTGCAAGTAATTGAATTAAGATTATGTGAAGCTATCAAATTTTTAGGTTTATTTGTTTATTGCTTACACTAGGGTTAAATCTGGTGTTCATGGTTTTGATGTTTCAGGGTATGAAGGCTGAGCAAAGAGCAGATGCAGTGAATAACATGGTGTATGAAGCGAGTGCAAGGCTGAAGGACCCCGTACATGGATGCTTAACAGAAGTTGAGAAACTGAAGAAGCAAATTGTTGAGCTGGAGTCCCAGTTGGCAGCCACGCAAGCAGACGTAGTGAAGATAAGTTTGGAGAGAGATGAACTTCTATCCTTCCTCCTAGGTGGGTCTTCTAAGCATGGTGAAACTGAGCATGTTTTCTGTGAGATGCAAACAAATGATAATTTGACAGTTGATGATGTGGAGCAGCTCTGGAAACCACTGTGGGAGACAAGTTGAATTCCAGGCAAGATTTAATGGATTTTTCTTTCTAGTAGTGTTTATTTATAAAATGTATCTATTAAATCTTCAGTGCTGAGACAATATCAATATATTGAATATTTCAGCTTAAGAGGATCTTAGTATATGGAAACTTCCATCTTATATATATCTATATATAGAGCAAGAAGAAACAAGTTCTTATGTAATTTGATACTTCTGATAATATAAAATATTTTAAAGTATTTTGTTTTCGCTGCACTTTTATTCTTTTTATTTCAAATATTTTGTCTATTCGGGAGTAGTTAATTCTTGGGCAGTGATATGTGAGAAATTGGAGTGTGTACTGTCAATTATGCAAGTTGCGATTTCCTGGAAATGAGCAATATTACAATTAATAAAAGAATATCAGTATAAAAAATTAGTGAGAGATTTTCAAGTATTCTAAAAGTCAATTGAATTTGAAGGTTATTTTAATTTCACTCTCATTTACGAAAGAGAGAATTTACCACAATGGAATTCATTGATATTTCCTTACGTACAATTAAATTCAATGGAAAAATAATTATGATCAAGCGTCTCATTTGAAGTTCATAAAGAGAGATGTGGAGTCGAAGTATGGGCTAACTTGAAAAGTACATATGAAAATTAAGTTTATGTATGGATATTAATTCTCACCTAGAGTTTTATATTGTGAAATTATCAGATTCCTAAGAGCTATTCTCTCATCCAAACACAGTACAGGAAAGAGAATATGTTTATCTTGGAAGTTATAAAGTTGATAAATATTTTGTCCACATAATTTTACAAAGTGTAGTAAAACCCAATCAACCATTTATAAGAGGGTTAGATACTAATGATAAGTTCACATATATAAACTAAGAAGAGTCATGTACCATGTTAGTGCAGGAAGAAGAATGTCTAGTCAAGGAAAGCGAGTCATTAGTGATGATTATACAGCTTTCATGATTATCAAGCCTTTATAATGAAGGATGAACAAAATTACAAAAAGAAACCAGAAAATCATCCATGAGCTCAGGGAATCTGAAACATGAAACTAGATACACACCATCAAAGGAATGCCATTAATCTGCCAAGATAGGTCATAAAGGAAATGAATGATATAGGCAGATTAGGGACTCAAAAGTATTACCAATAACATTGATTGTAAAATTAATGTTCTTTGTTTTGAACTTAAAAAAAAAAAATTCTTATAAAGATGTTGCTGGCAGAGGCAGAGGAAAAAGAGAAACAGAGCATTCAACAGAGAATAAACAAAATAGACGTCTAATATATATTTTCATATATCTAAAACATACAGAAACATATCATTTCAATATTGCAGAGCTCTGTTCTGCAGTAGCATTCATTAGAGATTACAAAAATAAAAGGAGCTGTCCAAAATATACATCGAATGTGCCCAGAAAAAATAAAGGAAACCTAAGAATATTAAATATAGAGTAAATGCTGATTGAACAACCATCAGTATAAAGTTTACGGCAAGGATATGCAATTAAAACTAAATCAAAATAAATCTTATGCAATGTCCAACGAAGATGGATAGGCTGGAGGGAAAAATACGAAAGCTGAAAGTAGTTGGGATTAATTCCAACACTCCCCCTTAATCACAACTGCTGCCATCTATAATGTCTAAAGATCTCTTTGAAAGACAAAACTTTCCTTTCCTAATGCCTTGGTAAAGATATCTGCACATTGATCTTTAGACCTGCAAAATTCTAAAAAGATTTCTCCATTGTTGATTAGTTCTCTAATAAAATGATATCTTGTATCTATATGTTTGCTCCTCTTGTGAAAAACTGGATTCTTGGACAATGCTATGGCTGAGTTGTTGTCACAATAGATCTTCGTTGCATTTTCTTGTTCATGTTTCAACTCTTTCAACACTCTTCTCATCCATACAGCTTGACATGATGCCCCTGTTGCTGCTACATACTCTGCTTCAGCAAATGAAAGTGTGACTATTGGTTGTTTCTTTGAAGCCCATGACACTACACCGGTGCCAAAATGAAAAACATAACTGGATGTACTCTTCCTATCATCAATACTTCTTCACAATCACTATCAATATATCCTATGAGCTTGAAATCATTTGAAGTTGAATATTGAATGCCATAATTCCTTGTTCCACTCACATACCTTAAAATTCTTTTCCCTACTTTCCAATGTGATTCTTTTGGAGTCTCCATAAACCTTGAAATCAAACTTACACAAAATATTATGTCTGGCCTTGTGGCTGTTAAGTACATAAGGTTGCCAACAAGTTTTTTATATAAAGTTAGAGTAATGTTGGCTCCATCATCATCCTTGCTTAGTTTCAAACCTGTGACAATTGGTGTTGGTGCTGATTTGCAATTCAGCATATTGAACCTTTTCAAAATATCGCTTGCATATTTTGCTTGAGAAATAAATATTCCATTTTCATTTTGATTGACCTCAATGCCTAAGAAGTATTTCATAAGTCCCAAATCAGTCATTTCAAATTCTTTTTTCATAGCTTCTTTAAATAAGTCACCAATGAATATCAAATCATCAACATATAAACATACAATTAGAATTTGACATTTTTCATCCATCTTTATGTACAACGTAGGCTCATTGTTGCATCTATGAAAACCATTTTGTAAGAGATATGAATCAATTCTGCTGTACCAAGCTCTTGGGGCTTGCTTGAGACCATACAATGCCTTTTTCAGTTTGTAGACTTTATCTTCTTGATCCAAAATCTCATATCCGAGTGGCTGTTCCACATATACTTCTTCCTCAAAATAACCATTCAAGAATGCTAATTTTACATCCATTTGATAAATAGGCCATTTATTTTGAGCTGCTATGACAAGTGTCATTCTTATGGTGTCTAATCGGGCTACAGGAGTAAATGTCTCATTGTAATCAATTCCATGTTGTTGTGAATAATCTTTAGCAACTAATCTTGCCTTATGTTTTTGCACATCACCATTTGCATTCAACTTAGTTTTGTAAACCCACTTTACTCCTATGACATCTTTTCCTTTTGGAAGGCTCACTAACTCCCATGTTTGATTCTTTTCAATTGCATCAATTTCTTCATCCATTGCATTTTCCCATTTTTCATCTTTAATTACATCTTCAAAATGAATTGGGTCATCTACTTGTGAGTATAAAGCATAAAGAGAAATTGAATCAACATTATTCTCACCTTCATTTTGCTCATAAATGTCTCTAATACTTCTAATTTTTTGTCTCCACAAGCTTGCCAATGTAGGATTTGACATGTCACTTGATGTAGAACTGGTTGAATGTGGACTTGATGGTCCAACACCTTGATGGCCACTTGTAGATGGTGTTTGTTGTCCACTTGTGGGAGTGCTTGATTGTATACATGAGGGTGACCTTACACTTGATGATGGTGTCACTTGTGGACCACTTTGTTGAGCTTGAATGGGTGTGGAAGGAGTCACATTTGAAGGAGTATTTGTAGGTATAAAAACTTCACTTTCCTTTTGTGGTATGCTTGCTATTATGTTGACTATTTTTTCTACACTTCCATCCCATGCTTCCTCTTCTATGAACTGTACATCTCTGCTGATTATAACCTTCTTTGTTATTGGATTATACAACTTGTAAGCCTTTGATTCATCACTATATCCAACAAATATGCATTTTTCTCCTTTGTTATCTAACTTTTTTCTTAACTCATCCGGCACATGTGCATATGTCACACATCCAAAAACTCTCATATGAGAAACACTATGTTTTCTTCCACTCGACGCTTCTTCCAGAATCACATTCTTGACACCTTTTGTTGGACATCTATTTATTATATAAGTTGCACATGAAACAACTTCAACCCAATATTCATTTGACAAATGGTTTGCTTTTAACATGCTTCTAGCCATTTTCATGATTGTTCTATTTTTTCTTTCAGCTATCCCATTTTGTTGAGGTGTGTATCTAGTTGTGAATTGCTTGTGAATTCCATGGTCTTTGCAAAATTTTATAAAATCATTTGAGATGTATTCACCACCTCTATCCATTCTCAATACTTTGATGTAATGACCACTCTATTTTTCAGCAAGAGCTTTGAATTGACAAAAATATTGAAACACTTCACTTTTATGCTTTAGAAAGTAAACCCATGATTTCCTTGAATAATCATCAATGAATGTCAAAAATTAAAATCTTCCACCAATTGAAGGTGTTTGCATTGGCCCACACAAATTTGAATGAACAATTTCTAAATGTGCTTTTGCCCTCATTGACTTACTAGCTGAAAATGATTCTCTATGTTGCTTTCCCAAGATGCACCCTTCACATACTCTTTCCAATTTTTCTATTAAAGACAATCCTTTCACCATGCTTTTCCTATGAAGCAAATTTAGGCCTCCAAAGTTTAAATGCCCAAATCTTAGATGCCAAAGCCAATTTTCATTTTTTATTTCTGCTTGAAATACAATTTGAGTGACATCAGCAAGTACTCTTTTACCCTCTTGTGTATTCACTGTGGTGTATGCTTGAGCAAAATCCACATTCAAATCTAGTTTAATCTTTAAAGGAAACATTCTATTGTTTGTCATTTGAATCTTGGCTATGAGCTGATTGCTTGAAAATTTATCTAAAATTGTGCACTCTCCATTTTTGAAAGATACTCTAAACCCCTTTTGAACAAGCTGGCCAATACTCATCAAATTATGTTTTAAATCGGGAACAAAATAAATATCAGATATATATTTCTTCTCCCCCTTCATAGTTAGAATATTGATGTCCCATTTTCCTTTGACTGCCACCTTATCATCATTCCCTAAAGTGACATCAGATTTTATATTCTCATCCAAGCTTGAAAACATTTCTAAATTCCCTGTCATATGGTTGCTATAGTTTGAGTCTAAAAACTATACATCTTTTTCATTTTCTTGTGCTACATTGCAAGCTAAAAACATTATATTTTGTTATGATTTTTGGTTTTGATTTTCTTTTGTAAAATTTGCATTTTGTTTGTTAAAATCATATTGCTTCTTTCTACATTCATTTGAATAATGCCCATACTTTTTGCAATAGTGACATTGGATTTGAGACTTGTCATACCTTTGGCCTTGAGGCTGATTTTGAGTCTCATTGTGATTTGGGTATTGGCTGCTACCTCTTCCACTTGAGCTTGATGGGTTGCTTCTTCCACCTCTATACGAATTTCTTCCTCTACTTCTAAAATTTGATTTTCCTTTGCCTCTTCCATGGCTGATTGAGGCTTCTGTCTTGAATGCATGCTCCAATGATGAACTTGTTGATCTACTAAGCCTATGCTCATGAGAAATGAGAGATGCATTAAGCTCATCAACTGAAAATTGTGAGAGATTCTTTGTCTCCTCTATGGCCACAACTATGGATTCAAACCTTGCAGGTAAACTCCTCAAAATCTTTTCAACAATTCTTCTATCATCTAGTGTCTCACCATGAGATCTAATTTGATTGACTAAACCCATCACTTGTGTGAAGAAAGAGTCTATTGAGTCTGATTCCTTCATGAAAATTGTTTCAAAATCCCTTCTTAGCATTTGTAGCTTTGCTATTTTCACCTTTGCCATTCTTTGTTATGCTGTCTGGAGTATATCCCATGCTTGCTTGGACTTAGTTGCTGCTGCAATCCTTGGAAAAATACTCTCATGCATTGCTCGAAAAATGTAGAAGAGAGCTTTTGAATCCTTCTTCCTATTATCTCTCAATAAATCTTTGTCTGCTTGAGTTAGAGCATTGTATGCTGCTACATCTACTAGTTCTGGGTAACCATTCTCCACTAGATCCCAAATATCTTGAGAACAAAAGAGTGCCTTCATTGTTATGGACCAATAATCATAATTTTTCCCATTGAACTGTGGGATTTGAGGATTTGTTAAACTTGTGCTTGCCATTGTAACAGTTACCGAATACCTTTGCCTTTGTTGAAACTCTTAGCTGCTGCTAAATCTTTTCTTCAACAACTTCTTTTTGAGAAACCTTAGGCTCTGATATCACTTGCTGGTAGAGGTAGAGGAAAAAGAGAAACAAAGCATTCAACAGAGAATAAACAAAATAGACTTCTAATATATATTTTCATATATCTAAAACATACATAAACATATCATTTCAATATTGCAGAGCTCTGTTCTGCAGCAACATTCATTAGAGATTACAAAAATAAAAGGAGCTGTCCAAAATATACATCGAATGTGCCCAAAAAAAAAAATGGAAACCTAAGAATATTAAATATAGAGTAAATGTTGATTGAAGAGCCAGCAGTATAAAGTTTACGACAAGGATATGGAATTAAAACTAAATCAAAATAAATCTTATGCAATGTCCAACGAAGATGGACAGGCTGGAGGAAAAAATACGGAAGCTGAAAGTAGTTGGGATTAATTCCAACAGATGTTGCGTTGTGGATTTTGGTGGTACGCGACATATTTCTCATAGTAAGGAATTATTAGAAGCATTAGGAAATAATAGAATTATGGAGAAAATGTATTTATTGAATATTAGTTCTTAAGAAGGTAAAGGAACTGGTAATGTTTATGTTGATAATGGGCAGTTTAAACATATGAAGTTTGTTTCTCGATTGAAAACTAATTTTCTTTTAGTATCTAAAATTGCAAATCAATGCTATAAGATATAAGATATAGTTTTGCAATGACAAATGTTTGATCAACTTAACAAATGTATCAAATTGAAACGAGCATATGTATCAAATTGACAAATGTAATTACATGCCTTTAATGAGCCTGATTTAGTGATTGTGCTTCTACAAAACTAGAGATTATTTGAATGTTTTGTGGATTGAAATGGGTCCTCATATCCTAATCCCAACATGTTCTTACAAAGGCTTCACTTTCATGAACTGGAACAAGGATTAGTAAACAATTCTTGTAGTAACAAATAAGAAAAAAGGCTTTCTTTATGCCTGTTCTCCCTTTCATTCCATTTTGAGCTTTAATAACTGATTTATCACTCGTCTAGAAACAACCGATCCTTTCAATGATCTCAAGCAAAATAATTTTTTTATAGCATCTGTGGAGAATGACGAACTGAAAACAATCTACTAAATGCAAGACATGAAATTATTGAATTTCTCACAACATCTCCCTTTATTTCTTCAAACAATAACATGCTAACAAAGAGGTTACACATTCAGCATGTATATATCTCTTACGCCTATGTCACGCCACTATTCATTTCATCTTCTCATCGGCACAATAACTAACAGTGCTCTTGCATCAAACCGTTTTCTCACACCATATTTCAACTGTTACCTTCAAAATGCACACGAAATTTATTTTTCCATTATGTTTAACGTCACAATGGGGCCGTATTCATGTAGTGGCTGTATTAAAATACTCTCTGTCCACCGCAGTCGTTGTTTACATAGTTACCATTCATATCGCTATTCTTTTATATCACCATTTTCTCTCGCATACAGGTAGCCTAAACAATTAGCCCTCTCACCTTTTCTAGCCAATGAAATCCCATGGTCACCACTGCTCTGATTCAGAATGATAGATGTATTCTCTAGCGCACTGTTAAACTTCAATACCTACAAACAACAAGTTATTCTACACATGAAAACGCTTCTCAAACCATGCTCATCACCTCTTCTTTCACTGCTCACGTTAGAATAATGATCTTCTGTACAAATTTCACGCCATGTGTCATTATCTCTTCGTCTTGCCTCTCGGCATGGTTCTTGAAACAACCTTCATACTCCCAGGCACAGGAATAATACCTGCTGTGCGATACCATATGAAGCAACAAAATTGATGAATGTTTGATATAATATTGGATGATTCGCAAAGATTTATGCAAGGATGAAACAGTTCTATAATCGAACCTTCGTAACCGAACCACATTACACAATGTAATATAATGAGTTTTGCTACAACCATTTATCTATGAGTTTGGATTGTCATATCATAGCTTAATCCCAATTTTAGTCGTTAAACTAAATGCAAAAAATCAAAAATTTGGCTAAGTTTCAATTTATTCTAAGCCTTCAATATTGTAAAATGCCCAAAAGGGTACGTATAATTTAAATTCGATGAAACTTGGCCAATTTATGACTAGTTAGAGGTTTCAGTTGTTCCAAGAGTCACTTTTATTGCCGACAGCAGTTCTAAAAATAGTCAGAATCTTTGGCAGTGCTCTAGATCCTCTTCTAGGCACTGATTCAATTCTAGATGGAGCATAAACCAACGATTTGCAAAAAATGAAAACGCATGTACATTTTTAGGGCCGTCAAATGAACTTATTAAGTGCCCCTAGTTTCATTTCGGTAGAGTTTTAAGAGAAATGGCTAAGTAGGGAGAAGTGGTTTCAGTGGTTCTTGGAATGAATGGAGGAACCAACAATGTTTCAATTTCTTAGTCAACATTTGATACCAATAATGGAAGTAGGGAGGTGTTCATACCATAAAGATTTTACCATTTACTTTGCTAATGTTATCAATTGTACATAATGATGTCATATTAATTTGAATCTTGTTTACATCATGTTAAATTGTACATAATGATGTCATATTAATTTGAATCTTGTTTACATCATGTTAAAATCAATTGATCAATGAGATTAACAATAATATTGGTCAGATTACATATATTATCAATTATAAATATGGTATATTGTTGTCATTAATGTCAA
Organism: Chamaecyparis obtusa; assembly: GCA_027943335.1. Lineage (NCBI taxonomy): Eukaryota > Viridiplantae > Streptophyta > Pinopsida > Cupressales > Cupressaceae > Chamaecyparis > Chamaecyparis obtusa. Next base: position 94,084 of record BSBK01008282.1, on the reverse strand, counting down.
ACTTGTTGAAAGAATGATGTGTTGGTAGAAGACTTGTTGGAAGGATGAAGTGGGAAGATGAAGTATTGATGAGGTATTAACTAACTTTTTGTGCTGGGTAAGGATGTACTCAGACTACTTAGTTTGGTATGGTTTGTAGGAATCAAGCTGAAAGTTATTTTTATCGATATGATTCAAAATATATCTTATACACCTATGTTCCCTTGGTCAAGAAGATGTTCATATAAAAAAACAAATTAATATATTGTTGTGTTTTGGATAATACTATAGTGGTGTTGGGGTGTTTCTCTATATATGGTAATGATATTGTTGTGTTTCTTATTCATTTATATGGAATAGTTTGGTACTATTCCAATTTGTATGTAGATGCAATATTTTTTTGATTTCACAATGGACAAATAGTATTTTTCTAGTGATGATTGATTTGGTTAGGAATATGTTAATTAGTTTATTGCAAATATTTCAATCTTGTCTTAGATGTTGTCTTTGTGGGTTTGTTAAATCATTTCCATCGATATCTTGGATGTTAGCATTATGTTTTGTGTTGTCAATATTGTCTACCATCCTACATGAGATTAATGTCTGACTGCAATTGACATAAAGATTGAGGTGATGATTGATGATAAATATTTGAAAAGAAATCAATATCCTACTTGATGGTCTAGTATTTCTATTACTCAAAATTTACAAATTAATGACTTGAATTGTTGCTACTATTTTTGGTAACATCTATGCTACACTTGAAGACAAGTTTAATGTTTTGGTATTCTTGGTATTCTTTGAGAACAAGTGGTCCTATCAAATTAATATAGAATATCTTCAATGTCTTTTAGATATGATGTAGTGTTGTCAAAAGATAATATTAATTATGTTAGATCATACAATATATTCTCTAGTTATATGTATGTTTTACAAGTGAGCTTTGATGATCTATATTTGTTGTTTTCAGTTATGTTATCTTTCTGTGTATTTGAATGTGCTACCTTTTTGGAACCATTCCTTTGGTTTGGATAAACAAGGTATATTGATGTTAGAATGATGATTTGGGCCTGACCTTGTTGTATGATGATCTGTGCTATTAAAGATTTCTTTAGAAGATGTTTCATGGTCGTCTATTCTACAAGAGCTTTAATTTCCTCTCACATGTTACAATTTAGCAATGTCTTTGGTTATTTTATGAGCTAATGGATCTAGCTTAAGAGAGTGTGTTGTGATATATTTGGATTCCCTCCTTGTCCAAGAGTAAACTGATTCATGTAACTTTGTTCTAGGTGACCTATTTAATGTAAAAATGTTTTATCTTGGCTATGAATGACCTACACTAATGCTTTTAATGATCTATCTTATATTTAAGGATTGCATTCATGGATAGAGAGATGCACAAAGTATGATGGAAGAAAAAACATATAGAAGAGTAAATAATGGAAATAAGTGTAATGGATGAGAAAACGTATGAGCTTGAAAGAAATATATTGAATAACAATGTGTTGCTAATTCATGTTCAAGAGATTCTTATTAATTAATTTCTAAGATTCATATTGCTATTGGATGATAGTGAGTGTTTTGGCATACCATTTGTATCTTATCATGAAATAGTGAGTCTCAATTGTATAATTCCTTTGTATCTTTCCCTAATTGATTGATCCCTAGTTGTGCAAGTGCAGGAAGTGAGCCAAAACATTGAATACAAAATCATCTATATTGTGGGTTTCCTTGTCATTGTGGTTTTTTCTTGATTTGGGCTTTAAATGTTCATGTGTTGATTATGATTTAACTATGTTTGTATTCCATTGAAGTTAATTTCTTATGATGAATTGAGATATATGAAGATTTAAATTAAAGTTATTATTACCATCCATACTAATTCACTCCCTCGTAGTCCTATTGTGCATTCAACAATTGTTATCAAATCTTGGTCCTTTTTTTAAAGATTAACAACTCAGGGGAACTTTGATATGGTGTAGGATTTGAGTTTTGATGATCCAAAGTTTAATGACATAGAATTATGCTATTAGAATGAAAAAGTGTAGTTTCATCTGGAATCTCTTCCAAAATGATAATGGGAAAGTATTTTAAAGGGTTATGCCACACCTCAGGGTGGACCATAGACTCCAGAAGAGATAAAACATAAAGGAAAATTTTTGAAAGTCAGTTGTTATTGTCAACTATTTGATAGATGAATTATTTTAAAAAGTCATTGTATTGAAGATAACAAAAGACTAAGCACTGTGTATAAAGGAGATCCAAAAAAAAGAATCCAATATAATGAACATGAAGTACAAGTTTCAAAATCTATAGATGGGTAATGATCATTTTATTGAAAAATATATTTATAAGGTAAACAAGATTGTGAATACCATTAGGGATGCTAGTAGAATAATAGAAGAAAAAGGAAGTAGTTATAAAAATATTGATCACTCTACCTAAACTCTACAAGTTAAAGAAGCATACAATTGAGGAAAGTAATTATTTTAATTCCTACACCTTGAATCAATTTCTCAGTTAACTATCTACTTTTGAGATTTATGTAATGGATGAGATCAAGAAAACTAGGAAGGAAGAAACACTCAAAGCATTGGTCAAATGGATGATATCAAAGTAACTTTAGAATAAGAATGGTGAGAGGAACTAGCAAATAAAAAGGTAAGTTTCCCTTAAAATGCTTTAATTATGATAATATTAGTTATTTTTCTTACTTCTATCCTCATTGGGAAGTGTTAAAATGATATGATGATAAAAATAGAAATATTTATGAGGAAACTCTGTAGTTAAGCGCACTCAAGCTGGAGTAGTACTAGGATGGGTGACCTCCCAGGAAGTCCTGGTGCTTCACCTCTGTGAGCATCACCTAGATCCAATGAGTGCTAAGTGTCCCATTCATTCTCATGAGAGATGTTTTCGTGTGAACCACTACTCATGAAACATGGGTCAATGAGTTTGAATCAAAAAATACACAACTAAATCATGATAGCAATATCACAATTTGACTTGCTATGGAAAATATCTCCTACTTGTTAGTATTTATGAAATTCATGATAAAATAAAAAAGATAGGCAAAAGAGACAAATAAAAGTGAATCTTATACATTATGGATGAAAATTTGTTTGAGAATGAAGATGATAATGAATCAAATGAAGACTTTTGTTTGAGATAAAAGGAAAGTTAACAAAGAAAGATTTGAAAGATTGGAAGTGAAGATGACTAAACTACATGTATGTATGGGTGATGATTATTTTATTGAAAAAAATATTTATGAGATAAACAAGATTATGAATACAATTAAGGATGCTAGAGGAATAATAAAAGAAATGGAAGTAGTAGAGAAAATATTAATCACTCTACCTAAACCCTACAAGTTAAAGAAGCATATAATCAAGTTAAGTAATGACTTGAATTCCTACACCTTGGATCAATTTCTTGGTTAACTGTCTACTTTTGAGATTGACATTATGAATGAGATCAAGAAAAAAAGGAAGGAAAAAATATTGAAAGCATCGGTCAAATTTAAATATGGAATTGAAGAAGAGATGGAGAATATAAAAGTAAACTTTGGAAGAAGAATGGTGAGAGAAACTAGCAAATAAAAAGGTAAGTTACCTTTAATATGCTTTAATTATGGTAATATTAGTTATTTTTCTTCTTTGAGTCCTTATTGGGAAGTTTTAAAAGGATATGATGATGAAAAGAGAAAAATCTATGAAATTAAAGACAAGAGAAAAAAGATAGGTAAAAGAGACAAAGAAAAGTGAATCTTATACATTATGGTGGAACATTTGTTTGTGGATGAAAATGATAGTGAATCAAATGAAGAATTTTTTTCGGGATAAAAAGAAAGGTAACAAAGAGGGATCTGGAAGATCAGAAGTGAAGATGAATAAACTACATGCTAGAGTGGAGCCTATAACATGGATTATTGGTTCTAGATGCTCAAAACATATGACAAGAGATAAATATAATTTTATGAAGCCTAAGATGTATGATGGAGGATTTTTGATATTTGTAGGAGAAGAAGCTACCTTTATATATGGGATATGAAACATCTCAATCGATGGTAAGCATAATATAATGCCCTATCTAGGGAACTGAAGAGGACAACACAATAATTAAGAAAATAGGTGAATAATTTTTTTTAAACAAGCAATATTTATAACATAAAATTAAATTACAAAACATATGAACCATTGTATTATACATTTCATTATCACAAACATGAAATAAAATAACAAGGTCCTCTTAGGTTCCCCAACATCGCTACAAGAAACAAAAAACAAAATGTGTAAGTCAATGAGAGACCCATAACCAATATACAAGGTTACATTATGAATTAATTCATTTGAATCAAGATATCATAAAGATATGGTATTAATATCCTCTCACTAAATGCATTACACTAGTCATGTGTACATATGTATACATTCCAAATAATAATCATTTCCTCAAAGAGGTTACAATAAAACACCATTACATCCATACAAAGGTACACATCATGAAACAATGTACAATAGAAACATATTTCCATAATGAATAAAAAACTATGTGAGGTACATAGTGAAGATGTGTAATCCCTTAAAGCTTACAAACCAAGTTAATGCAATTTGATGGATGGTTTTTTCCACCCAACTATATTGAACCCTCGGGCCCACTCCCTCTAAGATAGGAGATAGACATAAGGCCCCACATCACACAAATAAACACATGCCATAAAATATAAAAGAAAAGCATCCATAATGACAAAACTCACAAGGATAGAACATGGAATACATACAAGATGAAAAGCCAACAAGATACCAGATGAAAACCACAAGGAAAACTAAAGAGAATCTTAAGAAACATTTAAGATAGTGTCATCACATCATTCTTGACTATGCACTTGTTGTTGCGACCTCCCTTAGGATTCGTTGGTAGAACTTGTTGTTGTGACATCCCTTGGGGTGCCATCAATTGGGTGGGAGGTGGTGGCCCCACCCATCTTTTATTTTTTTTGTATTTAAAAAAAAAATTAATTAAAGTAGTAATTATTAATATTCATTATTAATTTTAAATTAAATTTATTTTAATATTTTTACATAAAATATTAATGTTAATATTAAATATTCATTATTAATATTAAATATTCATTATTAATAATAAATATTAATGTTTAATAATTAAAATAATATTAACATTTTTTTTAAAAACAAGGTGGTATTACCACTTGATATATTATATTAATTTTAACATTTTTACATAAAACCTAGTTCTAAAATATGGGGCTCCCGGAGAAAAGAACCAAGGGAAAAAAATTTTGTTCTTGACCCCATCATGAAAAAACCAAAATTGATGGATCACTTTGAGATGGACTCCATTTACAGTGCATCCATATTACAACATTGTATATCCATAGAGAGCTAGAAGTAGTTGTTACAGATTTTACATCTCCTTTGGACTATAGTCCAAAATTCCAAAATGACTCATCCACTATAGGCAATGAGTTTACAAAATGAATCATCCACTATATGCAATGAGTTTAAAGTGAGCTTAGCAATGGAAGAACATGAGAGAGATGATGACTGTACCAAAGAGTTATAATAAATAATTAAAGAGGTCGTTGACGGTGGATCGATCAAAACCTGCAAGAATGCCCAAAAAATGGAGAGACCACAATACCATGGTAAAATAAAGCTCAAATATCCATACGGGCCAATGAAGTGTCCCTGGAACCAAGACCAAGATTCAAATCAGGAATAGGGTGAGATTGCAGAACTGAAGAGTCCAGTTGAGAGGGGTCTACTTCCAGTGAGTCAAGCATGGAGAAAACCACCTGATGAGTACTACTAATACATTCTTTGGAAAGGAAACCCCCATATTGCTGAAGCGTAATTTTAATGGGGTGGAAGGACTTCCTTTCCAGCACTTTTTAAATGCTTTCATAAACCATAAAAACCAAGTGATCTCTTAACAGAGCATGGTGGTGAAAAAGTCCCCCCAATAGAGTGGCACCTCCCCACATATCATATTTCTGAAGAGCAGTACGAAGCTTGTTATTTTGTAGGAAAATGGGTCTCACATAATGACCTGCTATAGAATCTAACTGAGCTGGAGATTGCATAAGATCAAACATATTAGAGAAGAAAATAGAGAGGATCTGAGATGGATAGATAATCCTTCTGCTAGAAGGAGAGAGGATATCAAATCCAATGATTTTTCTAATGCCACGGTGAATGTGAGGGCGATCACAGTTGAAAACTAAAGCAAGCATGTCATCCTTAATGGGTCCAAGGAATGTTTCTTCCCAAGCTTCCACTTCCAACAAAACCCTATAATTTCAAGGATAATATTCCATGTGCAGAGATGCGCATACTGAGCAATGTTCAACATTTGAACTAACTCCCACTAGAAATATAGGGCATCCTAACATGACTTAGTCATAGTTGAACAAGAAAAAGAGGGGAGCCAAGATAGCAGACAAAAGGTGAACCAAAGAATGCCCAAAGCAAAAAAAGATGCAAACAGAGAAAATAAATGAAGAATGGAAACAACATGGCCCTTTTTAAATAACCTGTAGCCATAATTATAGGGGAAACCACTATACAAAATAATGACTTAAGCTCACATTAAAGGTATAGGATCTTGTGAAAAATACTCAATATATAAGGACACATGAAATAACTAACAGCAGCCAAAGCCCACAAAATGTAGAAGTGTGTAGCCTTATAGGTTAACTAACTGCAACCACAAAGCACTAAAAAGAAGGAATAATATTAAAATGAAATCATACCTAGATATCAGGAAATGCTGAAGAAGAACAACACCAATTTCAAGATTGAGGACAAGTACTTTGACAGATGGACACAAGGAAAGGAGAAATCAGGAGAAGATGACATATATACATGAGGTACAAATAATTGCCAAAGGTGAAGGCTGATACGACGTCCAATGAAAAAGATAGTCATAAAACAACACGAGGGAGGGAAAAATAAATCTACCAGCTCTATTTTTTAGTGCCAAGTAGGGACACATACATATGCTAATTAAATTATGCTATGCCAAATATTAATTTCCAATTTGGCATACCTTTTTCATGATAGGACAGTATCACAGTGCTAGATAGTATCCAGAAAAAACCATAAATATGTCGACCTAGGAAAAGAAATTTCAAAGTGGCATTTGGCATGTCATAACATGATTATACCAGCTCGATTTTTCAATGCCAATGAGGCATGGAAATTTATTTATGAAATGCCAAATACTCATTTCCAATTTGGCATACCTTTTTCACAATAAGATAGGATTGTTGTAGGGCACTAAAGATATGTTCATCTGAGAAAGAAATGTCAAAGTGGCATTTGGCATGTCATAACATGATTAAAAAATAGAAATATCCATCCATGAGAACTTAGAGGGTACTTTTCCTAAATTAATTAGTGGCCAACACATCACTAATTAGAGTAGAAAAAACCCTATATCACATTAAAAAATGTCACTAAGATCTGCATTAGATAGATTCCTTCCCAATAAGAGCAAGTAGAACCGAGTACTTATTAATTTCACTTGATGAGATATAGGGGTCCAATGTAACCTTGTCACAACCCAAATTGGCCAAAGAATCCACCAAAGAATTACCCTCATGATATGTATGAGATTTCACAAAGTTGTTTAAGAAATGAATGAGACCCCAAATTTGAAGAAGGATATACTTCAACTGCTAGTTAGAGATCTTTCTATCAATACAAGCATTAATGATGACTGATGAATCTCCTTCAATATGGAGGTTAGAGATTGACATTTTATTTGCAAGTGTTAATCCTTCAAACAAGGCAATAACTTGAGCCATGTTATTTGTACCTGGGCAGATAGGGCGTGCTGATAAAGCAATAACCTTACTTGATTGATTTCTTAAGCATCATCCAACACCTGACTTACCTGGATTCCCTCTCTAAGAGCCATCAAAATTTAGCTTGATGAAAGGAGACTTGGGAGGTATCCACTTAACATCAGATCTGCAAACAAGAGATTTCCTGATATGAGGGAAGATAGTTGGAGAAGGGAAGGAAATATGTTTCTAGTTAGCTATTACTGAAGTATCCCAGGATGTGAATACCACATTTTAGTTAAAATGAAGAGAGGAAATGCTATTAACTTGCTTAGATATAAGTCTCTCAATAGTGTTCAAAATTGAAGGGATGTTAGAACTGACTTTCTTGAATATTCGTTTATTCCTTTCGCACCAAATTGACCAAATTATTGATGAAGGAATGATATACCATAAGCATGAAAATAGAGAATTTGAATGTAAGGTTGGCCATGATTGGAAAAGATCCCACAAAAATTTAGGGAGAGGGAAAGAAATAGATAATTTACTCATAAAAAAAGACCAACACTACTGAGAAAAAGGACAATGAACAAGAAGATGATCTGAAATTCCAAGTGGAAATTACAAAGAACACAATTAAAGGGAATTGTTATGTTAATCTTGGCTAACCTGTCACTAGTAAGGATTTTACCTTGAACAACAAGCCATGAAAAAACTCCCGCCTTAGGGAGAATTGCCTTGTCCCAACAAAAAGAAAAGGCCCGTTGGTTACTTTGATGATTTGTCATATTCTGCAGGGCAACATAACCAGATTTAACAGAATATACTCCATCTTTAGAGGGGCACCAAATTAGTTTATCACTACCTTTTGACATATAGACCAAACGAATGGTAAGGATATCCAATAACTCTTTAGCAACAGACATATCTATAGGGAGGATACATGGATCTTTCCAAATAGTCTAGTGTGAAACTAAGTCCACATGATCCACATAGTCTACCAATAGCTCTCCCCACAAAGTTGAAGCAACATGCATAACTTGATCTAAAGAGGAAAAGGAGCATAAAGGGGGGAATCCATTCCACGATAATTTTCAAAAAGAAAAACTAGATCCATTATGAACTTGCGAGGATAGAAATTTAGTAACAATAGATCTAGATGAGACCATAAAATTCCAAGTAGGAGAACCAGAAGGAGGGTTAGAGATAGTAAGAATTCTATTTGGATTGGGGGTATCTAAATATTTGGCTTGCATAATTTGGAACCATAATGCATGAGGCTTAGAGTACATATTCCAAACTAACTTCCCACCAAAAGCTTTATTTCTGAGGGATATGTCATGTAGCCCTGCCCCTCTAGATGCTTTATTTACTAAGATTTTCCCCAGAGAAACTAGAGGGACTTTCTTTTCGTTGGACATATTGGAGGTCAAGAGGAAGGAATAAATGATCTTTTCAATATGTGAAACAAATGACTTTGGGGCTTGAAGGACAAAGATATAATAATTAGGGATGGTTTTTAACATAGTTTTAATGAGTAGTATCCTTCCAAAGAGTGATAACCATCTTGCCTTCCAAGCAACAATTCTATTTCTCAACCTAGAGATCACTGAGTCCCAATAAGAAGACTTGACCTGACCAAAGAAGAAAGGAATTCCAAGGTATGTAGATGGCAGGTTGTCAAGGGGGAAACCAAAAATACTTGAAATTCTATTCTCACTAGTACATTTGAGACCTTTTTCTGACGGTTGATTGTCTAAATTCAGATAGTATACCGTCGATTAAGCGGCAACACCCAGAATCATAGTTTTACAGTCGAAAACACCAATGGTTATGATTGGCATCGTAAATGCGATAGCTATAGTCATCACAAAAAGGGGGTTTCAACACAAGGAATGCACTGTCAGGTCTACTTGTAGTCGTCCCACTTTCAATAGATATCCATTAGACGTAGTTAGTTTACCGATGAAAATGTTGTACCTATGATGGTTAACCATCATAATGTTCTGATGTCTAACCTTTATTGGTATATTATTTACCAATGGAAATGCTATTGGTGTGATGGTTATCCAGGTATGTGCAAGATCATGAGGGGCCAAAAAGTGGTGATGTTAGTTCAAAACTTTGACAATGTAGCTGACGACTTTTTTGTCACCCGAATTTGATAAAATGAAAAGAGTATCTTAAGGAGATTATCAGATTTCTATCGATATAATTGCTATCAAATTTTGAAGTCGGTAAGTAATTATTAGTTATTTTCTAATTGAGCTACCTCTAAAGTGCTGATTTATATACTGATTGAAAAATGACTATAACTTTCAGACGGTATAACATTTTTAAAATTTGAAAAATGCATCACATTCTATGCTTCACCTACTATAAGGAAAAAATATAAAATTTGAATTTTGTAAAGTTTTGAATGAGTTAAGGTGGTCAGACATGGGAGTTTTTTTACTCTGAAAAATGTTGTAGCAAAAAAATCATAATTAATTATTTTTTTAGAATAAAATTACAAAAAATAATGTGTCACATCCGGGCATGAGTCTCTACTTATATATAAAATCTTATAATAAAATATTATCATTTGATTATGATTAAGATGGTCAGACATACACCTACTTCTTATTTTTTTCCTAAAATTTTTGTACTGCTACATTGAAATCTATACTTTTCACCAATCATACTAACTTTTTCTCAAAAAGACCTAGTAGTTTAGAAACTAGATTCAATTTTCTATAGATTCTATTCTTACAACTTTTTGATATTAGGTTCATAGCTAGTTGAAATTTTCACGTCAAGTTGACTAACCCTGATTTGTTGATTTTTCATTGCCACTTAAGGGCATAGTTTGGCCCCTCATGATCTTGCACATACCCATCCATCAGAAGTTTCTGATAGATTGTCGTCACTTCTCTAGTGTCATCATAATTACGATGAAAATCATAATTTTTTTAAAATATATATATATATATATATATATATATATATATATATATATATATATATATATATATATATATATATATATATATATATATATATATATATATATATATATATATATATATATATATATATATATATATATATATATATATATATATATATATATATATATATATATATATTTGTCGATCGAGTTTGACTTGATTGGTGTTCTTGCAGATTTGGTTATGTCATTTGGACATGACTTTGCAGTAGATTCAATAGCGGCTCGTATATTATTGAGTCAAGTCTAGAGACTTGGATTTGTAGATCAGTATGGTGTCTGTGATGACTTGGGAGAAGTCTTCTTCTAGGTGAACTAAGTTTAGAGACTTGGATTATAGAAAGTGGGTCATTTGATGTGACTTATGAGACATTGGATACCTCTTCATAGCAGGTTCACAGTGCGGTCTGTGGTGTTTCTTTGCAACTGGGTTCTTGGTAGAGATCTATTGATTTTGGTAGCCATTGAGATGGATCGATATGACTTGATCTTGGGTCAAGACTTATTGAGGCAAGCTAAAGTGATCATTTCTCCTTGAAGTGATTGATGTTTCCAGCAGATAGTTGTCACTTTTAGTTTTGTCATCGATTATTGTTTGGTTTGTGTTGTAATTGTGATGACTCACACTATTTTTTAAAAAGAAATATATATTTGTTGTACGTTGATTGAGATCTTAAATTATTGAGATTCTCTTTGTTCGATAATAGTTTAACATTCTCTACTTATCAAGCCCAACTGCATGAAGGTGGAAGCTCATCTAGCCCCTCCTAGGATCCTCTTATGACCCTTTATGACACTTTAAGACCTCTAAGATATATTCTTAGGGATTGTAAAGGGTCATAAAGGGGTCCTGGGACACAAAAAATGAGAAACATAAATGTAGGCATCATGGTCACAATTTTTTGGAGACACAACATAATTGAATGCTATACCCAGACGATACAACACAACCACTACCCCTGCAGTTCTAAGAAAACACTATGGGATCCAAAAACCAAAGATAAGGAATTTATCATTGGTTTTTGGAGCCCGCAGTGTCCTCTTAGAACTGTAGGAGTAGTGGTTGTGTTGCATTGTTTGGGTATAGCATTCAATTATGTTGTGTCTCCAAACAATTGAGACCATGATGCCTACATTTATGTTTCTTAGCTGTTATGATACCTACATTTATGTTTTGTAGCTATCATGTTTATTTGCATGTTCTTTATGTTTGGCTTCTCTCCCTCGCATCAAAAATAAGATTTTCCCACTCTGAATCAAGAATGTGCGTGCAACACATGCAAAATATGCATGGATAGCAGGTGGAGCTGAGAAGACCCAACACATTTACATTGTTTTAATAGGTCAATATTACAATGTTCACGATGGTCTATAACTTAAAATACTCAATTAAAGACCTCTATAAAAAATACAAACTTGTTGGGTCTTTCAGCTCCACCTACTATCCATGCATATGAATTGAGATTGCATATTGAACTAGGCATCTCCTTATGCATTTCCTGAAACCAAGAGACTGTCACAGTTAATATTTAAAATAATTATTGAACTTTTGTTATTATTAAAAAGTACACTAGTCTCCTTTATTTCTTGTACACCATCTCTATCGGTAAGTTTCTTCAAGGATGGCCTCCACTATCTTCCCCACTACAACTGTAACCACTATTCATTCTCCTGCAGTCATTACTATCTTCTCTATTGATCAGACCTCCACTACAATTTCTCTGATGAAAATTTCTAAATTCAATGTTTGATATTCCTTCATCTCCCCTCAACTCCATCACTTATGTGTATGGCTTCTCTCCCTCACATCAAAAATAAGTTTTTTCCCACTCTGAATCGAGAATGCATGTGCAACACAAGCAGAATATGCACAGATAATAGATTGAGTTAAAAAAACACAACACATTTACATTTTTTTAATAGGTCAAAATTACAATGTTCACGATGGTCTATAACTTAAAATACGCAATTAAAGACCTCTATAAAAAATGCAACCCTGTTGTGTTTTTCAGCTCCACCTGATATCCTATGTATATGAATTGAGATTGCATAATGAACTAAGCATCTCCTTCTGCATTGCCTGAAACCAAGAGGTTGTCATAGTTAACATCTAAATGGTGCATCTCATCAGTGCAACTAATCCACCTTAAACAATTGATTAACCATTCTAGACAAGATGATGATTTAAGTATTGTATTTTAGAAAAGAACCCATTGAACATTCTAATACTAATTTCTCCCAAAATATGAAATCCACTAAAATTTAGCAAAAACCCCTCCAACATTACAACAATGTATAAAAGGAAACTCAGTGTATAAACATGAAAGTAAGCTCAAACAAGTGTAAATAAACATCATTCATTATCAAATAAGTTTCATAAATGAGAATCATTCTTTGTTTGGCTTTCTCTTTTTTTCTGCTTCCTTATATTGTTGCAGAGGTGTATCCATGTCTAGAGCATCATTTCTTCTCAGCCGTGCACATGATCTCACTGTCCTTTGCAAAGGTGGGTCTTTTGCAATAATAAATAAAAGGCTTCAATTAAAAATATATTATCATAATTGGGGTTAATTTAAAAATATATTAATTATTTTTAAAAGCATTTCAATCTTGTCCAACCAAATCATCTTGCCCGATGGCTTGAACCTCAACACGCTCATCGAGAAAAATGTCCTCTACATCCCCTACAACTACAATACAAAATATTTTGTTAATCCCAACACATTATAATTAAATTTTTATTACTATGCCAAATTCAATTTAACATGTTTTCTTGTATTAAATATTCATTAATTAAAATTTGAATATAAAATGTATACCTTGAGTACTACAATTCACATTAGAATCGATGTCTCCATTGTGCTCAGCTAGTGCAGTATCAATATCGATAGGCTGCATTCCAATGTAAATAATTAGTGCATTTATTGATAATATATACATATAAATACAAGACAAATACTGAGAAATATTAATCATTCAGTTTACTACATATAAATATATTCACTTTAAAGTTTTAAACAAATATATAATCAATGTTTCTTTACTTAAAACAAATATATTCACTTTATGTTGGAACTTAACATCAAATACAGTAATTGGTAAAGTTTTCAACTTGAAATAAAAATCAATTGGCTTATTTACTTGATCAACAGATCCAGCAGAAGAACCTTGTGCACTCATTTCTTGGTATCGTTCAGCCAGAACTTTATAGCCTTGTTTGTAGCCTATTTTTTTGTCCTCTTCTGTAATCAATGTTTTGAACTCCAAGGCTTGCATTTTTTATTGGTATCATGAATTTTTATTGTAGTGAATTTCATCAAAACTAAATTCATTGCAATTTAATTATAAATATTTTCATACAATTTTTCATTTACTAATACTTACAACTCGTGCAACAAGTTTTGAATATCCACTCGAGCCAAGCTTGTGTTGCCCGTGCTTTTGTTTTCTTGCTGTTGTTGCCTTTGTTGTGTTAGGTAACCTATGTGATGTTTGAAGTATGTTAGATCACATAAGTACAAAGAGTAAATAGTACATAATTTCATTATTAACATTATCACGTACTATCTTTCCTCAAGTGATACTGCTCGTCCACTATGTCTTGCACTTCTCTCAAGTGCATCCTTTTTAAGATCCTTCCACTCATTAATAGATATAGAGAGAGGCCTCTCATAATAAGGGTTGTGTTCTATTTGGATCCTATAGTTGTCCCTAATATACTTCAAAAAAGTGCCCAGTTTGTCAAGGAGTCTAAGTCTATGAAAGACTTCGGGTCCAAAAAGTGTTGTCATAGAGTCAACGAGTTTATTCTTTAACCCCTTATCTTGTACTGACCACCTTTTAAGGAAAAAAACTATTAGATTCATAAATGAAGTGAAGCTACCTTTTAATATAATTGAAGAAAGGGATGAAACAAAATCTAATCTTTCAATGAAATCAAAATATGATACCATGTGCATATGGTCAGCCCAAAAATGCATAAACATTCATCATTAAGTTTTTCATAAAATAGATTATTCCCTGCAAGATAATTATGAGATTATTATAATTATTTATTGCAAGGGACCACACAGGGGGTTAGTGCATTATGTTATGAGTATTATATTGTATAGTAAAAGAAATGATTAGTCTTTAAAGTACTTGGAAGCTGGGCTACTCTCAAGGGAAGTCCATATTCATTTCTCACAAGAAATTGATCACACTGTATTGCTCCCGTACATTTAACATGAGTGTATCTAGGAATTGCGTCATCACCTTCAACATAAAATGAATCCAATATTACAAAATGCCCCCTAAGAAAGAATATATAGTTCAAGTGAAATAAACACATGATAAACAAGAGAGAAAAAGAGGAGTCTACTTACCAATAGTAGGTGTACTTGTCGATATTTCAGGCGGAACTACCTCTATGGATCTTATCCTTGTACTAGGCATCGTACTCAACATAAGTTCAATAGTAGGTGTTGAACAAAAATATTGTTAGAACATAAAAAAAATGGATAACCATGGACAAGATGGAGGATAAAACATGCGATGTACCATCTGAAGTATTTTCATTTGAGGTAATGCCCTTCAATCTATTTAGCATCCCCTGTAAAGAGAACACATATATATTTTAGTTAATGACATAAATAAAATGGTATACTAGAAAAATCATTATTGAACTTTTGTTATAATTAAAAACTACATTAATACTTTCTCTATAGTTCTAAACATGACCAATCAACATATTTGCTACCCTCTGTATTTCAAGAGTGTGAGGTTGAATATTTTCCATTCGAGCTAACTCTTTTGATATTGCACGAAGGACCCTTTCCAGTGCAACCAAAGGATCAACCTCTGATTAAAAATCAACATCGAATGGATCATGCTCATTCTATGGCTCCTCATGGACTACTTGTTCCATTCCCTTTCTCTGATTAGCACTCATTTGTGAGAATAATATTATTAGCCCTTTATTTAAAAGGAATCCAAAATAGTAGAGAAACAAAAAATATGCATTAACATAACAAAAATACGCATTAAAATTTTTCTTGTATGTACATTTGTACAAAAATAATGGGTTTTAGCTATCGAGAAGAAGAAGTCCCATGAGAACTATCACTACCATGCGTATCGTGTGGCTGTTGATACATACTATAGCTCTGTATTTCAAAAAATATCACTTAGACATGTTAAAACACATATTCTTATTCTAAGTTACATTGAATAATAAATAATGATCAAAATGTGTACCACCTTATCCATGATAGTAATGGGGTTTTTTGTATCTATGCGATTCAAAAATTTTAATCAATACACAACTCCTCGCCTCCATGTATTGATTTGATCGCACATACAAATACGTGATTTCCTTCGAATGCCTCAAATATGCAATTGGGTTGCTTCTTATTTGACACAGGCCATGTACTGTTTATAAAACTTGTAATATTCCCTGATGCTTTTGGTCTTTCATCAATGTATATAGCTACTTTTTTACTTTGTTGACTGACTTTTTTTTGTATATAATTTGCTGCAAGTGCATACCTACACATACTTTTTTTATATTTAACAATCTACATCCAACTACTGTAATCATAACAAGGTCCGACATACTCCATCAATTTGACAACTTTTTTGTAAGAGACCTTTATGCCATCCATGGAAAAGAGGCCCAAACCATGTAATGAAGATGGTGCTATGTGATATATCCTCTCTCTAACACAAAAATCCATGTTTATTGGAGGAAGTTCATTGGGGACCTATTGTTTATGTAGATGTTTATACCTAAATAGCAGCTCAGACCCTCCTTTGCTCTCATCATCATAAGAACACGACCCCCCTTGAGCAAGGAAAATTTTTATGCATTTATTGAATTTCTTTTTGATCTTTTAACCTCAAGTTGATCTCATTGAATTACACATACTAAATGTCTCACTTTCTTCTTCCATTCCTAGATTTTCCTTGCTCAAGAAAGACAATTTTGACAAATACCTTTTCGCTAGTACCTGCACCTCATGCAATTAGAAAGATAGGTGGCAATGAGAGAGATATTTTACATATGGTAAAAGACATTAATCTCTATGGGGTGTATTGACTTGTACTTGACAATCCATGAGACTGTGTGGGATACCTGACATAAGATAATAGTTATATAATAAGATAAACATAGTTCACTCCATAGTTTTGATTATATCTTGTGAAGGACATTATTCATTGTTAAAATTATCTATTTATCCAACAATATTTTGAATATCTCAGCATTGCATATAACTAAACATCTCAGCATTGCATGAGACACCACTATTGTGGTATTTCATCAAATAGTTCTCGTGCCTTGCCACTAGTGTTTTTATTACGTCTTGTGAAGGACTTTATACATTGTTAAAATTATCTATTTATACTTTTAGAATTAGCTCAATCTATTGTAGGGAATAAAAAAAATCCCTTCTGATTTAACATGATTGAGATGCCTCCTTTTATTAGCTTCATGTCACCTTCTCATAGCTTATCATAGCTTCTTATGTGTTTCATCCTTCATTTATACACTTACTTCCTAAAGGGTATTCTTGAGTTCAAACACATTGAGCTGCTACAACTGAATTATAAATCATGAATTCACTATAAAATTAATTCACTATAAATCAAGGGGCATTATAAATCATGAATTCACTATAAAATTAATGTATTTCTCTATATTTCATATGTATGTTTAAGCAAATGGAGTTATATCATTTGAAATGGATATATGATCGATTGATATCGAATTCTATGTCAAGATTTACAACATTAAATTGGTCATAATTAGAAGACTCAGACACAAGAAGAATATGAGTATAGCCAATTTTTATAAGAACATGAATGAATGAAAACATACATAAGTGAATGAACATAAATAATGAAGGTACCTAATATTGCCTGAAGTAATGAAGTGTTGACCCTGGGTTCAATCTAGTATGCTCATGTATGATCCAGAAACTACAAGGAAAGAAAGGATGGGGTTAGATCCAAAGGATCTAAGCAATGCCTGACACCCTATTATTGATCCTCATCTACAATTATGCATGTGCGTAGTTAAGCCATACACTTCTAAAAGGAACTATGCTATAGAACATGTGCACTTAGGAACATGTGCAGTGTATAGGCATTGGAATCCAAATGAAGCCCTACATTTATGTCTTTATGAACACCTGGTGAATCACTATTGTGGCTGAATTTATGTCTATGAACACCTAGTGAATCACTATTATGATTGCATCATCTAAATAGTGCAACAAAACCACCAGATGTTGTTGTTCCATCTGGTGTTGCTATGGCATCATTTCCAAATGATGCATCCACAACAGTAACCCACCATGCCCATCAACACAAGGAAGACATGATCAAGAATTAGCAATGGAGGGGACATTATCAAGGTCAAATTAGAGGTCAAATTTCATTCCTTGAAATTTTATATTTGTATAGTTATAAAATTTCCTGCCTTGAAATTTTATAGCATAGTTCCTTAGCATTTGATCTTTATATTCCAGCCATGACTTGAGGTAGGCATTCAAGATTTGTCTTCTCATTAACTCAATTTCATTTTGATGGCATTTGTTGATTTAATTGCGACACCAGCTTATTTATAAACAAAAAAAGAAAAGAAAAAGAAAGTGTCATTTGTAATTTTTGTGAATTCGAAGAGCTGCCGCGAAGATGACCATGCACTTTTGCGTGGCGTGAATAGGGCATTCAAGTTTAGCATGTGTGAAGAGGCTGAAACCATGTGGGAAGAGGGTACTATCACTTTAGGTAGGCATTCGAGCTTTGTCTTCTTATTAAATCAATTTCATTTTGATGGCATTTGTTGATTTAATGACACAATATGAATGTTAATAGTGACATTGTTTACATCTTAACATTTGGAATGCTTGATGACCTGTGAGCTTTGAGAGCTATGGCATCATTGCTATTACCTTCAAGGAATTGTGTGAAGTGTTTGATCTCTCTTAATTTTTTTTGTTGTTGATATTCACTATGTGGTACTCCCTGTTTATGATCATTTCATGAGGAAATGTCTTGATGGCTCGCGGGTTGCAAGCTAGGGCATCATGCATTATTTATGAGCTCATTGTTTGAGCACCTCATGTCCCTATTTTATTGCCCGATGATCTATTTATTATATTGATTTTACATCATATATTAGTCTTAATAAATATCTTATCAAACACCTTAAAACTAACCCAAAATACTTTGTCTTAATAAAATCTTAATAAAACAATATATTTAGTCTTAATAAAATCTTTAAAATAACATATATTGTGTGAAGTGTTTGATCTCTCTTTATTTTTTGTTGTTGATATTCACTAGCTATGCGGTACTCCCCATTTATGATCATTTCATAAGGAAATGTCTTGATGGCTCGCGGGTTGCAAGCTAGGGCATCATACATTGTTCATGAGCTCACTGTTTAATACTTGATGACCTGTGAGCTTTGAGAGCTAGGGCATCATTGCTATTAACTTCAAGGAATTGTGTGAAGTGTTTGATATCTCTGTATTTGTTTTGTTGTTTATATTCACTATGTGGTACTCCTCATTTATGATCATTTCATAAGGAAATGTCTTGATGGTTTGCGAGCTACAAGCTAGGGCATCATACATTGTTTATGAGCTCACTATTTGAGCACTAGTCAATCACATAGGGACATGAGGTGCTCAAACAATGAGCTCATAAACAATGCATGATGCCCTAGAAAAACAACAAAACAAATAAAGAGAGATCAAACACTTCACACAATATATGTTGTTCTATAATATTTTATTAAGACTAAATATATTGTTTTATTAAGATTTTATTAAGATAAAGTATTTTGGGTTAGTTTTATGTTGTTTTATAAGATTTTATTGAGAATAAATATATGATGTAAACAAATATATATATATATATATATATATATGTGTGTGTGTGTGTGTGTGTGTGTGTGTGTGTGTGTGTGTGTGTGTATACATATATATATATATATACATACACACACACACACACACACATATATATATACTTCAAAGGAGGAATTATGAAATATAGTTGTAGGTAGTTACCTCTTCTATAATTATAGAGGAGTGAAAGGTAATGATCAATAAGGTTGATGTTATTAGATCATATTTTAATACACTTATTATTTTGAATTTGAGCTCGGGCATCATTCAATGTTATTGTTGTCATTGCATGCTTGCTGCTATTATGCACCACATATTGTTTTATACAATGTTTATTTCATTGAGACCATGAGCTTGGTATTTGTAATGTATTTTTTATTATTGGATCAATTCTACCATGTTGTTGAGGCTGTAGATGCATTGAATCACGACTGGCATTCTATTTTGATAGCAGCAATATAACAAGCAGAGCACCGACCAATCAAATAGGGACATTAGTAAGACATTTAATGCATTATTACTTCATCATGATGATAAAAATTTCATTGGCTCAAAGGACATAGAATGTGGGTAGATGCATTGAATCACCACTTTCATTCTATTTTGATGAAAAGGAACTATGTTATAAAATTTCAAGACATGAAATTTTATAACCGTACATATATTTTATGAGTATAACTGTACAATAGAAGATCACCCACATGCCTTGGTTGTTATTGGTCTATGAAAGGTTTTGGTTTTCCTTTCCCAATTGAGATGTCATCCTAAGATTCAAAAGGACCAATGTAATAATAAGTCTTGAACACAAATGCATGATTGTGGATCCTCAAGTAGGAGTTGTGATGCAAAGGAAGAATACTTATATGGGTTTACCACATAAGGACAATGGTTTCATTCATCTTTCTTTCATGTGCTCTTGGGTACTTTCCTTGGCCTCTAGGCTTGGACATCCTATAGGGGTTGAACCAAAATTATGAAGGTAATAAGGACACATAGAACAATAGGTTTGGGGACTTAGACTTATGTTCAATCCTTAGTAATGGTTTGGGGAACTAATTACTAGATGAGTGACTACAATACCCTAGTTTGTATTATTAGATGATCTTATTTAATTTGTGTTCATTTCATACAAAGATACATGTAAAGGAAAATAAATTTTTGCATCTAAAGATTACATGTATATATATGAAAAATAAACTGTATATACTATACAAGGAAAATAACTTTCAAAAGAAAAAGAAAGAGTAGAGGCATACATAAGAGGATGAACATAAATAATAAGGGTGCCAGACATTGCCTGAAGTGATGAATTTTTGACCCGGGTATGAATATAGTGTGCCCCTGTGTGATCTATAACTTATAAAGAGCAGAGAGATGGGGGTTAGATAAAAAAATATCTAAGAAATGAATGGCATCCTATTACTAAACCTCATCTAAAATTATGCATGTGCATAGTCAAGCCATACACTTCTAAAAGAAAAACCATGCTATAGGACATGTGCACTCAGAAGAATGTTGCAGAGAGTAAATTGCTGCATTTATGTCTGCATGAACACCTGGTGAGTCACTATTATGATTTCAAGTAAAGATCATAATATCACAACATGGTTGGCAGCCCCAAGGAGGCCCCACTGCATGCAATGAGTAAGCTACATCAAAACAAAGAGGTACACAAATTTGCATCATCTATACTAATGTCCCTATTTGATTGGACGGTGCTCTATTTGTTATATTGCTGCTATCAAAATAGAATGGTAGTGGTTATTCAATGCATCTACAACCTCAACAACATAGCGACATCCATCCAATAACAGAAAATACATTACAAATACCAAGCTCACAATCTCAATGAAATAAACAGTGTATAAAAAAATATATGGTGCACAACAGTAGCAAGCATGCAATGACAACAATAACATTGCATGATGTCCAAGCTCAAATTTAAAATAGTAAGTATATTAATGTATGATCTAATAGAAGCAACCTCATTGATCATTACCTTTCACTCTTCCATCATTATAGAAGAGATAACTACCTACAACTATATTTCATAATTCTTCCTTTGAAGTATATATATCAAGTATAATTATGAGTTTACATCATATATTTAGTCTTAATAAAATCTTATAAAACAACATAAAACTAACCCAAAATACTTTGTGTTAATAAAATCTTAATAAAACAATATATTTAGTCTTAATTAAATCTTATAGAATAACATATATTGTGTGAAGTGTTTGATCTCTCTTTATTTGTTTTGCTACTAATATTCACTATGTGGTACTCCCTGTTTATGATCATTTCATGAGGAAATGTCTTGATGGCTCACGGGCTACAAGCTTGGGCATCATGGATTGTTTATGAGCTCACTATTTGAGTACCATCCAATCAAATAGGAACATGAGGTGCTCAAACAATGAGCTCATAAACAATGCATGATGCCCTAGCTTGCAGCCCACGAGCCATCAAGACATTTCCTCATGAAATGATCATAAACGGGGAGTACCACATAGTGAATATAAATACCAAAACAAATAAAGAGAGATCAAACACTTCACACAATGCCTTGAAGGTAATAGAAATGATTCCCTAGTTGTCAAAGCTCGCGGGTCATCAAGCTTTCCAAATGAAAAGATGTAAACAATGCCAGTATTAAATGGTGACTTGATGAACAATATATGATGCCCTAGCTTGTAGCTCGCGAGCCATCAAGACATTTCCTCATGAAATGATCATAAATGGGGAGTACCACATAGCTAGTGAATATCAACAACAAAACAAATAAAGAGACATCAAATACTTCACACAATATATGCTATTTTATAAGATATTAGCGAGACTAAATATATTATTTTAATAAGATTTTATTAAGACAAATTATTTTGGGTTAGTTTTATGTTGTTTTATAAGATATTTATTAAGACTAAATATATGATGTAAACTCAATATAACAAATAGAGCACTGACCAATCAGATAGGGACATGAGTTGCTCAAACAATGAGGTTATAAACAATGCATGATACCCTAGCTTGCAGCCCACGAGCCATCAAGACATTTCGTCATGAAATGATCATAAATAGGGAGTAACACATAGTGAATATCAATAGAAAAACAAATAAAGAGAGATCAAACACTTCACACAATGCCTTGAAGGTAATGGCAACGATGTCCTAGCTCTCAAAGCTCATGGGTCATTGATCATTCCAAATGCTAAGATGTAAACAATGTCATCCAAACATGTGTACTGTGAGCTTTCCTACAACAAATGGACTTATGATGATTTTCACAATAGTACATGTGTTGTAGGAAAGCTCAAAGTACTTTTTAGGAAAATATGAATGTTCATCACCTGTGCATATCAGAGTTGATCAAAGAAGGTATATGCACAACAAAAAAAATAAAGAGAGATCAAACACTTCACACAATGCCTTGAAGGTAATAGAAATGATCAAACACTTTTAAATAGGGACATCAACCATACACTTTTAAAATGAACTATGCTATAGAACATGGGTGTGTGTTAATGTGATTCAAAAGCTATTATGGAAGATTGTTTTATTATTGAGATAAGGATATCTTAATTCTACAAGAATAAATGTTTTAAGAAATATTTGAGTTTAATTTTGATAATAACATGAGGAGTGGATATATTTCAAGCTTCAACAAAACTTCATACCATGCAATATTTGTAGATTATTTTTAATGTGTTATTTACACTTGTATTAGTGGGAAAACTCTTGAAAATGTGCAAAAGAGATTGAAATAAACCATGTTGTTTACATGACACGTGTAATTTACCTCCAGCCTAAATTAGCGTTGCATATAAATTGTTAGATGGTGCGTAGTATGAAGTCTCACTCAAGCTTGAAAATGATAAGCATTATGATACTGAGGTATGGTGTGGTAAGCACAAGTATAGTTTCTCGTAAGTTGCTACTGGTATAGTTTTTTTTTTCAATACTTGCAGAATCTAGCTTCTCCTATACTTATACATATGTATACATTTTGGGCTTGGCTTTAATGTCATGTAAATTTGAGTGAAATGGTAATAATATTTAAGAGCAACAAGTATGACATTTTAAACAAGTATGCATATACATTATATAATAAGAGTGATATATTTTAATGGAAACACTTAATGAGAAGGATGCCTATATAATAGAAGGAGTGATATATTTTCATGACAGTGGACATAGAAATTGCAGTGAAACTCTGTAATTTATTATGGCTCAGTGTTCTATATCCATAGTCAATGTCTATTTAAACTTTAGGATGATACTTATATGATGACTTAAGTAAATTATTCTTACCTTGACACTAGTACACCATGGGATTAGAGGATGGTTGTTATAATAGCAACTATGTCTATGTGGGATAATTTTATTGTTATACACTAAGTTTGCACCCTTGTCTCAAGCTCTCTTGGTCTTGATAACCTAGTATAACATGGGAATCATCTCCAGGTGTGGGACCTATGCTAACTGAGATGAGACCTCCAGGTTCTAGGCTGGTTCCTCTTGGATAATCACCTTAATTTGCTTCTAGACATGAAACTAAAAATTTTGAGGGAAAGGGATAGAAGGAATGCTTGGAAGGGGAATGACTGAAAGCAAACTATCCTACTAGGTGATACACTGAAATTAGGGTTTGGATCTCAGTATAGAAGATGAAAATAATGAACAACTCAGGTCTAGGAGATCACAATTCACTAAATAGGCTTGCATAAGTATTTCATAGAAGGGTCTGCAATAGAAAGAGGCTATTCAGGGAAAGAAAGGATTTTGAAAACAATAGCATTCCTAAGGGATTTAGACACAATTTATGACCTACAAACAAACATTCACCTCTGCAACTTGGTATAGGAATGAGACAGATAGTCAGGGGGTTGAGGTATACCCACAAGAGCATTCAAATCAAATCATCCATAATAATACACAAAACTAAAGAAAGAGAGAGGGATCAAGAACCCTAAGATATCACCAAAAACATAATATACTTTGATTCAATAAGAGATAATTTAGACAAGGAAGCATAGGGATAGAAAAGATGTCACAAAATACCTCTATAATATCTGAATCATCAATGAAAGATTTACAACTGTAGAAGCCATAGGGTAGAGAAAATGCCATAGATAACTCTCAAGAAAGGTGAATTTCTTTTACAATTGTCTAACTCTAAGCTCAAAAGCTCCAAAAAATACAATATATACATACTCAACTACACGCAGGCAGGAGTCAAAAACCTAACTAGGGTTACATAATTCTGCATATAATAATCAAACCCTATTTTCCCTTATGACTCATCATCAAATTTTGAGAATGTCTGGCAATCAGATCAAATCTTTCTTTGCATGTTGATCCTATTGTACTGGACTCACCTGCAAAAACAACAACCTTGATCCATTTTCCCACCTACAACTCAGCTTTGTCATGAAGGCTCTCAATCTGATCCTAAAAATATTTGGGTTTAAAATGATTAACCCTACAAAAGGTGGCCCCAAGCTCATTAAAGCCTCAACATGACATGGTACTCTATAAAATCCATGATGCCGATGATCAGATCATCTATCATCATCCTTCCAACCATCCCTATCCTAAAGAAATAAATCCCAGCTACTCAAAATGTCATGCATGGCCACAAAAATACAAACCCTAGCAAAAACCTTCGTAAAAGATTTGAATTCAAATGGTAATGACTAGCAGAGCTTCAAATTAAAATGCAACCGTCGGTGTGAAATTTCCCCGGTAGATGAATGGTTGTGATGAACCTTTTAAAATAGTCTAAAACCCTTTTGACAAGTCAAATTCCATCGTGGAAGTTAGCAGCCAATCGGAAGTGAGCAAATCAGCATGACAGGGAAGACCTTGGACCCATAGCCCCGAGAGCACATTGGATGGTTTTCATTATACCGCGATGCTAAAGGATGAGCATCTTGACCAAATGGTATAATGACAACCACAAAATCAAACTAGGTGTTAAACTCTTTAGAAATCCCTGACCCCACGGACCCACTGACAAACTCCATGTTGCACACTCACCAACCAATCAAATGCTGCCAAATAGATCCACATCGCATTCTTTCTAACATCGGACCCACTGACAAATTTCCACATCACCAGCTCGCGACCAATCAAAAGCTTTACACATCAGCCCATCTGAAAACACAGACCCATGACCTTCTTTATCTTCATTGGACGGTTGTCATTATACCACGATGCTAAAAGATGAGCATCTTGACCAAATGGTATAATGATGATCATCGATCCTGCTTGGAACTTAATCCTTTGAGGAAGCTGACCCCACTGATAGATTTCCACCTATTGAAAACCCCAGCCAATGAGGAGCGAGCACATCAGAAAAGAGGACCCATTGCCAGAGCTGTGGCAATAAAGAAACATCAATGGTTGTCACATGATTGCAAGGGCAAGGAATATTCCTTGCGAACATGTGACAACTGTCAGATCTTTGAGGAAAGACAACCACTGGGCCCCACTGACACCTCTCCATGTCACCAAACTCATAGCTGACCAAAAGTGGACACCTTAGACTATGTGGCAATGGACGCACTGACAACTAAACTTTGCAGACAAAAAGATCGACGATCATCGCAAGATCTCATGGAATCTTCTGAGGCCATGAGATCATGTGACAACCATTAGATCTAGAATCTTGACAACCACTAAGCAGAGACCGCCAACTCAAAAGGTAACCACTCATAGGTTCACTAAGTGTTAGAGCCTTGACAGCCAGCAATTGAAGATCTGGAAACTGAAGGAATTAAAGCACAGATGGAAATTGATGGAACTTAAGTGATCGATAACGGTAACTGCAAATTAGAATATAGCCCTAGGGTTTTTAGACACAACAACTAGTTTTATGAATTTTTTAAGGGTTTTTTTGCACCTAGCCAGAGACTTAGAAACCATTGTAGAGGCTAGAGGAAAAAGAGTAGAGCCATGAAAATTTCAGGGATGCTTGGTAGGGTTAAAATAGGGACTCAGGGATAGATTTTAGCCAAATTTGTATAGAATAGGAAAATTAGGGTAACATTTTGGAAATTTTCGCTGGATGTCAGCATGCTAGACATGGATTATTGGCCTTGACATATTGATTGGGCATGGGGTCATTACTTGAGCACAACACTTTGGCAGAGGGGCAAAACTGGAACTGGGGAACAAAACTGTGCACAGGTACTTCTTGAAAAGTAGGAAACTAACCTAGAAAATAGGGAAAGAAAGAAAAAAAACACAAATTTACAAGAATTTACAGAGAGGGATTAACCTCAAAGCATGGCTTCAAGTAGAAACCATTAACTAATATAGGCAAGGCATCTCCTCCAAGAGTTGATAGCTGTAAAGCATTATGCCCCCTGCATTCTGTGATAACAAATGGTCCACCCCAGAATGAATCAAACTTTGTATGTCTGCCAGGTCTGGATCTGAACTCATCCCATTTGAGGACTACATCCCCAACCTTGAAATTTTGTATCTTGGCTCTTTTATCAAAGCTTCTCTTTGTCTGAATCTGGTGAAACTCCATATCTTTCATGGATTTTTCTCTGAGTTCTTCTAACTCCATCAACTGAGCATATTTTATCTGAAAAGGATCTCCTTCTTCAAACAGAGCATATTGAGTGGCCAAGTCCAGAGCTGGTAATTCAGTTGAAATGGACAACCTGGCCTCTCTACCATACACTAGCACATAAGGAGAATTCTCAATGATCTTCTTTGGGGTAATTCTATCTAACCACAAGGCAGACTTTAGTTTGGTATGCCAATCCCTCTGATTATCTTGGAGAATCTTCTTGATTATCCTAATCAAGTTCTTATTAGTTGATTCTGCTAAGCCATTTCCCTGAGGGTAGTAATTTGAACTAGTATTCAGATAAATGCCATTCTTGACTATCCACTCTGAGACTTTGAGGCATGTGAATGCCAATGCATTATTTGAAATTATTGAATCTGGAATGCCAAATCTATGAATTATGTCATCATAAAGACTCAATACAACATTATCATTTTCTTTTTTAAAGAAATTGCTTCTGTCCATCTAGTGAAATAATCTGTTGTAGTGATTATCCACTTATGTCCTGCACTAGATGGAGGATTAATCATGCCAATGAAGTCTATACCCCACTTCATGAAAGGTTGCTTTGTTCTAACTGGCTATAAGAGCAAGGTTGCAAGCCTTTCTTTTCTTGCAAACATGGCACACTTGATGCATTTTCTCACATACTCATGACTATCCTTAAAGATAGATGGCCAATAGTATCCAGCCCTCATGATCTTAAAAGCAGTAGTCCTAGGAGAAAAGTGACCTCCAGAAGGTCCATCATGAAACTCAAATAGAACATCTCCTATCTTTTCTGAATCTATGCATCTTAAAAGAACACCACTGTGATCCTTTCTGAAAAGAACTTCATCTATCAACACAAAAGGAATAGATTGTAACCTATAATACCTTCTTTTTTCTGAATCTAGGCCTACGGGACATTGTCTTGTCTTCAAGTAATTGATCATATTAGGCAACCAACTTGTTGCCTTGGCTTGTTCTTCTATAGAATGCACCACCAGAGATGCATCTACTTGCTCTGATTTCTTTGAACTTTCATCCCTTGCCAAATGCTCACAAAGACCTCTTCCTCTAACTAGCTTGGTAGTTTGAATATCTATGTCATATTCCATCACCTTGGTGATCCAACCAACTCTTTTCTCATTTAGGTTGTTGGAAAGCAAAAATTCTTTGACACTTGGATGATTAAATTTTAAATGCACCTTGCTATGGGTCAACAAATACCTAAACTTTTTAAGGCTTTTCACCACAACAAGTACATGTTTCTCTACAAAAGAGTATCTCTATTCATACTCTTTTAAACCTTTTCTAAAGAAAGCAATGGGTTGCTCCAATCCTCTTGAATTTTCTTGAGTCAACATTGCAGATATGGCATCCTGACCTCCATAAGCATAAAGGATAAAATCCTTACTAAAATTTGGGTTTAGGAGAGCAGGAGCCTCTATTAAGGCTTCCTTGATAGTTTCAAAATTGACTTTCCCTTCTTTGGTCCAACTAAAAGTTGAATTCTTCTTTAACATGACCGTCAAGGGCTTGAGTAAATCTGCAATGTTAGGCAAGAATCTCCTAACAAAATTAATCTTTCCTATGAAAGATTGGAGACTTTTCTTATGATGTGGAAATGGTAGCTCTAAGATGGCTGCAATTCTCTCAGGATCCACTGTGATCCCTTCTTTAGATACTACATATCCCAACAATTTTCCTTCATGAACTGCAAACACACATTTCTTAGGATTAAGAGATATCCCAAATTCTCTACACCTTTCAAAAATCTTCCTCAAATATTTGATATGGTTTGTTGTATGCTTTGAATAGACAGTTATTTTATCTAAGTAGACCAACACAAACTTGTACATTAGGCTTTTAAAGGCCATATCCATTGCCTTTTGAAATGTAGCACCTACATTTGACAAACCAAAGGGCATTTTTTGATATGTCATGGTTCCCCACTTGGTTGTAATGCAGTCTTGTATTGATCCTCTTCATTTAATAGGATTTGATTGTATCCTGAATAGCCATCCAATAATGAAAATCTCTCAGATCTAGAGACACATTGTAAGATTTGTTCCATAGAGGGTAATTGATGGCGGTCCTTTAATGAGGCCCTGTTAAGATCCCTGAAGTCAACACATAAACTCAATTCCCCATTCTTCTTCCTAACAGGAACAAGGTTGGAAACCCAACTAGTATGCTTAATGGGGTAGATGATACCACTTTCTATTAGTTTGAGTACTTCTTTATGCATAAGTGGCTCAAGCTTGGGATTAATAGGCCTTTGCTTCTGCCTCACTAGTTTGGCATTAGGCTCTAATTCAATAGTGTGCTGAGCAAGGGATGGATCAAAACCTTTGAGATCCTCATATTGCCATGCAAAAACATCACTGAATTCCTTGAATAACTATGTATAAGCTTGCTTTTCCAATTCAGTGTTCACTTTTCCAAATTGTAAGCTCTTACCTAGCTCCAACTCTAATTCAACACAATGTTCTTGTTGGACTACCCGGCCAGCTTTATTCTTCTTGACTTCATCGTCCTTGTTGAAGATAGTCTCTAAGGTGACAAGACCTCTAGGCATCTTATTAGACTTAAGTTGTATCACCTGATCACCATAGTTTTATGATAGCCTATCTTGATTGTGTTCTGAAAAGACATCCTCTTCAAACAAGAATTGTAGAATTTGTTCATCATTGTCAAACACTTGCCAATTGACATCATTATCAGGAATAGATGGTCTGACAATCACTTTGATATGCTGTTGATCCATTTCTTTTGAAATTCTATTTGGAATGTCATACTGAGATCCAATAGTAGCTAATCTATCTGCATTTTGGTTGAGCTTCCTAGGGATAGCAACAATATTGAAAGCATGGAAATCTTCAATTGCATTCCAAACTCTATGTTTGTATGCTTTCAAAGTGTCATTTTTTGTTGCACTTATCCCTCTTACTTGGCTGACAACTAACTCACTGTCACCATAAACTTTTAGGACCTTAATCCCTCTTTTTCTAGCCCACTCTAGTCCATTGACTAGACTTTCATACTCTGCAGTATTGCTAGTGTAGGAGAAACTGAATCTAAAGGTAGTATAATACCTTTCTCCTTTTGGGGACACTAGCATAGCACCACCACCAGAACTGTGTCTACTTCTAACTCCATCAAAAAATAGTTCCCAAACTTGATTGCTCTGATCCTCTGAATCAATGTCTTCTTTGAAAAGGCTTGGCTCTATGGATCCACTTTCTTGTATTAAATAACTTCCCAAACCAAAATCCCAAACAAGATTTTCTTGGGTCTCTGAATCTCTTTCATCCAGTAAAATATTAGGGATACTTTCTATCTTTGTGCTTGCTTCACTAATGGTTTAGAAGTCACTGTCATCAAATATAGGGCAGTTTGCATTGATGGTATTGGACACATATGGTTCTATATGGTGTGCTACTAATGGTTCTGATTTAATGGTGACCTTGGTCCCATACCTTGTATGAAATAACATGTGAGACTAGTCAGAAGATAGGTAGCCTCCTATCTTGGCTGTAAATTCCCTTGACAAATAGATGACAAATAATGCAGGGAGATCTATGATATATATATCAAGGAGGATGGAAAAATTAGGACTAGCATGAAGGATCAGACTGGTATCCTTAGCCACACCTATAGTATTGACTAAGGATCCATCAAGTTATGTGACCTTCTTTTGGAAGGGCTCATATTTAAGTCCTAATTGGCCAGCTACCTTCTTAGGCATTATAGTGCTAGTAGCTCCACTATCTACCATACAATTATGCACTAAAGATTTTCCAATAATTAGAGATACATAAAAGGGAGGTGGCTTTGAGTTCCTACCTTGCATGGTATTGGCCTTGGAGTTGCTACTTGGAACCTCCTTTTCTTGATCAGTGTTAACCAACACTGGCTTTGCAGCTTCTTTTGCAGGTTGAGGAGTTGCTGCCTCAGTTATGGCCTTCTTCAAAATCTCAGACTACCCCGGTAAGGCCAGAGAGTCCCACATAGACATGGTGACATTCACCTTCTTCATGTTGTCTACAATATTAAAAGGCATCATAGTGTGTACCCTTTGTTGTGCCCTTACTATGATGGGCTCCACTTCTTTGAAGGTCTAATCTTCTTTACTTGTAATGGCAGGAGCCTCCTTAGGTGTGGTGGGATTAGCTTGTTGCAGTGGTTCTACTGATGTGGTGGCTTTGACATTGGAATCTACTCTCTCCATGTCTTGAGCTCTTCTCTTTGCTCTTGTATAGGCAAAAAAAGCAACCTCATCATTGACTGCATTGAAGTTTGGTTGCTCCCAATTAAAGAGAGCAGTCTCATTCTCTTGTGATTCTTGTTGAGGCATTGACCCAGTAGATGGGGCCTCTGATTGAGCTTGTGAGGCATTTTGAACCATTAGGGCTTGGTTCATCCATCCATTTGAACATGTAGCCTGATTATGAGGCTGATTACAAGGAAAATACCATTCATTATTGATGAAGGGTGCTCCCCTTAATACCACAAACACAACAGAAATAGAGAAACAACAACAATATGCAAGAACAGAAAATTGGCTTCTTATTATCTCCACAAATGTGGAATTACAAACTTTCAGAATTACAATATGCAAAGCCACATGGGCATTCCCTTACAATATTCTGTAGGACAAAGCCTCGAACTATTACCCAGATCTACTACCCAGAACTATTCCGAACTGCCTAAGACAATAATACAGCCTTCCTTATATAGGCAATTTCCACCGCCCGAGAAGGTTCCAGAAATTTAGCCCTAAGGGCCGACCAAACTTAGAATTATTTTAGTTTTCAATTTATTACATCAAAGTCGGCTCAAGATAACCTTTGAAACCCGAATAGAAATTTTGAAGAAAATTATTTTCTGCCATTTCGGGTGGCCCAACTTCCGAAGACCATAAGTCATCACCAGTTGACCCGATCGGCTATTATAACCCCATTTCAGAAATGCCACGAAGCGCTCTACAGGCTTGACTTGTGCAAGCGCCCGTCACCCAAATTTTCGACCTCATCCGGGGCCTCTAAAGCCTTCAAAACCGAGTTCAAAGTTTCTGTACCTTGCTGCCAATACCGAAAATCTTCAATATCTTCCAACATACACTTGATCTGGAAATGAAACTTTGCTGGCAGACTTATATGACCAAAATGAACCTCCAAGAAAGAAATCAGATCATTCTGAGCACATACGAAAATTACCAAAAATAGTAACTTTCCACAAATAGCAGCTCTGCACAAAATAACCCTTATTGAATATAAAAATAGAAATATTTTTGGGTGATGCAAGATTGCTCTTACACCCAGGATGCTCCTGCATCAATTATCCATAGCCATATTATTTTGACTAGGAACCATATCCCTCACTGGATTTGTAGAATTGAGAGGTGTAGGGTTATATGGTTGGAATGGTCTCTGATTAAAACTTTGTCTTTGTCCTTGATACCCTCCTTGGTATGGTGGCCTATTTTTTTGATAAGGTTGTCCTTGATTCTAATATTGCTGATTAGGACCTTGGCCTTGTGGCTGAAATGGTGGTTTGATTCCTTGACCTTGTTGCTTCAAATTTATGACCTCTTTAGTCAAGGTTTGCAACAAGTTTGTCATCTCTTGCTTACTTCTTTCTTGACTATTCTTTATCTCTTGCATCTCTTGAGAGAAACTAGCTGTTAGCTCTTGACCACTGGTACTAGCTTGGGGTGCCAATATGGTGGGAATAGGGGTAAATGGGGGTACTTGGGTAGGTGCAATGGGATAAAGGCTAGGGAAGATGGGCATTGGTGGCCTTCTAGCAATCATGCCTGCTTGGATTAAACAATTTTCAGCTCTTACAGCTATGTCAAAAGCCTGGGGTAAAGAAGTACCACCCATAAACTAGATCATGAAAGAAATTTGACCATTCAAACTTTGCAAATAATATAGGAAAGCATGATCAGCTGATGGTCTAATAGAGACTAGACTTCTATTCCATGTTTTGAGGAACCTACTATTGTAATATGTCATTTTCTCTCGAGGGTCTCTTTTAATGGTTGTTAACTGCTCAACTAGAGACAAGTTATCTGATTTATCCTCAAAATGCTTACTTAATGCATCCCCTAACTCATCCCATGAAGTAATGGAAGCAACAATTAGAGTTCTAAACCATTCCAGAGCCTTACCTTTTAGAGAGGCTACTAATAATTTTGTGGCCACATCCTCTTGAGTAATATTGTGTATGTTGCAGATGGTGGTCACATCTCTTATGTGCTCAAAAGGAGTTGTCTATCCTTCACCTGTGAAATTAGGTGTACTCTTAAGTGCCACCAAGAGCACATCATGATGTTGAAAAAAGCCTAATGGACTCCCTTGGTTGAAAGGTGCAAAGGCAAACTGCCTAGCCATTGTAGGAGTTAGAATCTGAAGATTAACAACTATATGAGCTGTATTTACTACTAGATTTGAATCCTCTTCTAGATCTCTGGTTAGAGATCTGCCTCTTCTTCTGGAATGAAAGGGAAAAGGTCTCCTTTTTGAAGTATCAGGAGGTGTTGATTGAACTCTCCTTGCAGGGGATGTTCTTTGAGTTGACCTGCCTTTATGACTTCTTTTTTAGGGCAACTCTGAAAATTCAGTGGGCTTTGAGCTTCTAGTCTCAATCTTTCTCATAAACTTTGAACAAATTAGCCTGAGTTTGTGAAATCAATGGAGTCACCAGATATACTTGATAGAACAACCTCTAAAGGTCTGTATTATGCAATCTATATATCTGAGATAACATAACTTCAAACAATGAACTTTTGTTTGTAGTAGTCCCACCGGGTGTGCTAGAATTGTTATACACTGGCACCAAGGTGGGGTATCCTTGAGCTTGAGTCTATATTGATAGTCCCTGTGTATTGAAATTCTTTAATCTTTTTGTAGATGAACCAATAGGAGCACCTTTGGACTTCAATCTAATCTTTAGTCCCATCGGGCATGCCAAAATTGTTATACACTAAGTCTACACCCTTGTCTCAAGCTCTCTTGGTCTTGATAACCTAGTATAACATGGGAATCATCTCCAGGTGTGGGACCTATGCTAATTGAGATGAGACCTCCAGGTTCTAGGCTTGTTCCTCTTAGATAATCACCTTAATTTTCTTCTAGACATGAAACTAAAACTTTTGAGGGAAAGGGATAGAAGGAATGCTTGGAACGGGAATGACTAAAAGAAAACTATCCTACTAGGTGATACACTGAAATTAGGGTTTGGATCTCAGTATAGAGGATGAAAATAATGAACAACTCAGGTCTAGGAGATCACAACTCACTAAATAGGCTTGCATAAGTATTTCATAGAAGGGTCTACAATAGAAAGAGGCTATTTAGGGAAAGAAAGGATTTCATAAACAATAGCATTCCTAAGGGATTTAGACACAATTTATGACCTATAAACAAACATTCACCTCTACAACTCGGTATAGGAATGAGACAGATCATTAGGGGGTTGAGGTATACCCACAAGAGCATTCAAATAAAATCAACCACAATAATACACAAAATTGCAGAAAGAGAGAGGGATCAGGAACCCTAAGATACCACCAAAAACATCATATACTCTAATTCAATAAGAGATAATTTAGACAAGGAAGCATAGGTATAGAAAATATGTCACAAAATACCTCTGCAATATCTGAATCATCAATAAAAGATTTACAACTGTAGAAGCCAGAGTGTAGAGAAAATGCCATAGATAACTCTCATGAAAGGTGAATTTCTTATACAATTGTCTAACTCTGAGCTCAAAAGCTCCAAAAAATACAATATATACATACTCAACTACAGGTAGGCAGGAGTCAAAAACCTAACTAGGGTTACATAATTTTGCATATAATAATCAAACCCTATTTGCCCTTATGACTCATCATCAAATTCTGAGAATGTCTGGCAATCAGATCAAATCTCTCTTTGCATGTTGATCCTACTATATTGGACTCACCTGCAGACACAACAACCTCGATCCATCTGCCCACCTGCAACTCAACTTCATCATGAAGGCTCTCAATTTGATTCTAAAGATATTTGGGTTTAAAATGATTAACCCTGCAAAAGGTGGCGCCAAGCTCATTAAAGCCTCAACACGACATGGTACTCTATAAAATCTATGGCGTCAATGATTAGATCATCTATCATCATCCTTCCAACCATCCCTATCCTGAAGAATTAAATCCCAGCTACTCAAAATGTCGTGCATGGCTGCAAAAATACAAACCCTAGCAAAAACCTTCGCAGAAGATTTGAATTCAAATGGTAACGGCTAGCAGAGCTTCAAATTAAAATGCAATCATCGATGTGAAATTTCCCTAGTAGATGAACGACTATGATGCACCTTTTAAAATAGTCTAAAACCCTTCTAACAAGTCAAATGCCAACGTGGAAGTTAGTAGGCAATCAGAAGTGAGCAAATTAGTGTGACAGGGTAGACCTTGGACCCACGGCCCTGAGAGTGCATCAGATGGTTGTCGTTATACCACGATGCTAAAGGATGAGCATCTTGACCAAATGGTATAACGATGACTGCAAGATCAAACTGGGTGTTAAACTCTTTAGAAATCCCTGACCCCAGGGACCCATTGACAAAATCCATGTTGCACACTCACCAACCAATCAAACACTTCCAAATGGATCCATGTTGCATTCTTTTTGACATCAGACCCATTGACAAATTTCCACATCACCAGCTCGCGACCAATCAAAAGCTTTACACATCAGCCCATCTGATGTGGACCCACGACCTTCTTTATCTTCATCAGATGGTTGTCGTTATACCACGATGCTAAAGGATGAGCATCTTGACCAAAGGGTATAACGATGATCATCGATCCTCCTCGGAACTTAATCCTTTGAGGAAGCTGACCCCACTGACAGATTTCCACCTGTTGAAAACCCCAGCCAATGAGTACCGAGCACATCAGAAAAGGGGACCCACTACTAGAGTCGTGGCAATAAAGCAGCATCAACAGCTATTGCATGATTGCAAGGGCAAGGAATATTCCTTGTGAACACATGAAAACCACTAGATCTTTGAGGAAAGATAGCCACCGGGCCCCGCTGACACCTCTCCATGTCACCAAACTCGCGGCCAACTAGAAGCGGACACCTTAGACTATGTGGCAATGGACCCACTGACAACCAAACTCTGTAGACAGAAAGATCGACGATTGTCACAAGATCTCATGGAATCTTCTAAGGCCATGAGATCATGTGACAACCATTAGATCTAGAATCTTGACAGCCACTAAGTAGAGACCGCCAACTCAAAAGGTAACTACTCGCGGGATTGCTAAGTGTTAGAGCCTTGACCACCAAGAATCGGAGATCTGGCAACTGAAGGAAATAAAGCGCATGTGGAAATTGATGGAACTTAAGTGACCAATAAAGGTAACTGCATATTAGAATAGAGCCCTAGGGTTTTTAGACACAATGGGTAGTTTTATGAATTTTTTAAGGGTTTTTTTGCACCTAGCCAGAGACATAGAAACCATTGCGGAGGCCAGAGGAAAAAGAGTAGAGCCATGAAACTTTCAGGGATGCTTGGTAGAGTTAAAATAGGGACTTAGGGATAGATTTTAGCCAAATTTGTATAGAATAGGAAAATTAGGGTAACATTTATATTTTGTATTAAATGGTGATAGATACATATGTGTTTCTTCCTTTTGCAACAGTTTATATTCTGATACTTATATCTTGAATTGTCAAATGACGAATGAGTGCTAGTTTCAAAAGTGTATCATAATTAAAGGCATATGAATTCATATTGTACTTAATCTGAATGCCACATGATATTAATCTTAATATATCCCTATTTTATTATTGATGTCTCTATTTACATCTTTTCATCAAATGACCCAAAAACATCAAGAATGGTTCTATATGGTCACTAATAGCCAACTTTCACAAGAATATAAATGAATGCAAACATACATAAGTGGATGAACATAAATAATGAAGGTTTTAGAAATTACCTAAAGTAATGAAGTGTTGACTCAGGGTTCAATCCAGTATGCTCTTGTATGATCCAAAACCTGCAAGGAAGGAAAAGATGGGGTTAGATCCAAAGGATCTAAGCAATGCCTAGCACCATATTACTAATCTTCATCTAAAATTATGCATGTGCATAGTCAGTCCATTCATAGACTCAACAACATGGTAGCATTGATCCAATAATAGAAAATACATTACAAGTGCCAAACTGACGGTCTCAATGAAATAGATATTGTATAAAACAATATATGATGCACAACAGAAACATGCATGCAATGACAACAATAACACTGCATGATGCTCAAGCTCAAATTCAAAATAGTAAGCATATTAATGTATGTTTGCATGATGCCAGATATTAAATAGTGAGCTAATGAATAATGTATGATGCCCTAGCTTGCAGTCCGTGAGCCATCAAGATATTTCCTCATGAAATGATCATAAATGGGGAGTACCACATAGTGAATATCAACAACAAAACAAATAAAGAGAGATCAAACACTTCACACAATGCCTTGAAGGTAATAGAAATGATGCCCTAGCTCTCAAAGCTCGCAGGTCATCAAGCATTCCAAATGAAAAAATCTAAACAATGCCAGTATTAAATAGTGAGCTCATCAACAATGTATGATGCCCTATCTTGTAGCCCACGAGCCATCAAGATATTTCCTCATGAAATGATCATAAGCGGGGAGTACCACATACTGAATATCAACAAAAAAACAAATAAAGAGAGATCAAACACTTTACATAATGCCTTGAAGGTAATAGAAATGATGCCCTAGCTCTCAAAGCTTGTGGGTCATCAAGCATTCCAAATGAAAAGATGTAAACAATGTCAGTATTAAACAATGAGCTCATAAACAATGTATGATGCCCTAGCTTGCAGCCCATGAGCCATCAAGACATTTCCTCATGAAATGATCATTAACGGGGAGTACCACATAGTGAATATCAACAACAAAACAAATAAAGAGAGATCAAACACTTCACACAATGTCTTGAAGGTAATAAAAATGATGCCCTAGCTCTCAAAGCTCATTGGTCATCAGGCATTCCAAATGAAAAGATGTAAACAATGCCAGTATTAAATAGTGAGCTCATGAATAATGTATGATGCCTTAGCTTGCAGCCTATGAGCCATCAAGACATTTCCTCATGAAATGATCATAAACAGGGAGTACCACTAAGTGAATATCAACATCAAAACAAATAAAGAGAGATCAAACACTTCACACAACTCCTTGAAGGTAATAGCAATGATGCCCTAGCTCTCAAAGCTCGCGGGTCATCGAGCATTCCAAATGCTAATTAAGATGTAAACAATGCCACTATTAACAATGCTAAGATGTAAACAATTCCACTGAAATTGAGTTAATGAGAAGACAAAGCTCGACTGCCTACCTCAAGTGCCAATACCCTCTTCCCACATTGTGTTGGCCTCTTCGCGCATGCCAAACTTGAATGCCCTCTTTGCACCATGCAAAACTGCAATGTCATCTTCGTGGCAGCTCTTCGAATTCACAAATTATAAATGACACTTCCTTTTCTTTTTTTAGTTTATAACCAAATAGGTGTCGCAATTACAATGACATCATCACTATTACAACACCGTTGGGGGCACTTGTAAAAACAACACAAAAAACATACACAAATTATAGTGGCGTCGCAAATTGGCATTGAAATTCGGCCCCAAATATTGTAGTGTCTGCATAAGCTATAGAGTAAAACACATATAAAGTTTAGATTTGAGAGGATTGACGGCTTGACCAGACCCTAATGTGTACATGTCTAAAACCTTCTTAATGCATTTAGCCTCTTGAATGTTTGATTTCCCAAACAAGAGTGTGTCATCTGCCAAAAAGTTGTTGGAAATAGACAGGGCAGAATTAGGAATTGATATACCTTTCCAATTATGAAAATTCTTTTGAACTTGAATAGATCTACTGAATGCCTCCTCCATAATAATAAATAAGAATGGGGATAGAGGGTCTCCTTGCCAAACTCCTTGCGAGGCACATAAAAAACCTGAGGGGACACCATTAACTAATACTGAAAAAGATGCTCCTAAGAGGTAGTTCTTGATCCATTTACACCATGCCTTTGAAAATCCAAATCTTTGGAGAACTTTAAGAAGGAGAGATCAATTAACTTTATCATAGGCTTTCATCATGTCAAGTTTCAGAATAAAATATGGGATTTGAGATGATTCAATAGTATGGAGAACTTCAAGAGCTACTAGTGCACCATTCGAAGTATCTCTTCCTGGGACAAATGCTCCCTATTGAGGAGAAATAATTGATGGAATGATAGGTTTTAACCTAAGATAGTCTGCTTTGGTGAAAATTTTGTAAATAGAGTTACTGAGGGAGATAGGTCTGAACTCAACAAATGTACTAGGATTTTCGGTTTTGGGGATTAGGGAAAGATTGGTAGTATTAAAATTCTTGAGAACATAGCCCTGTTTTCAAGATTCTTCTATAGCTAGCAATAGATCGAATTTAATCACATCCCAACATTGTTGATAAAACACCATAGTAAAACCATCTGGGCTAGGTGCCTTATCTGGCGCCATAGAGAAGATAATAGAATGAAGTTCCTCCATGGAAAAGGGCTTCATTAACTATTCATTATCCTTTTCTGATATGAGGGAGGGGATGGAATGCAACAAGCCATCCACAACCTCCCTATTGACAGGTTGAGGACAGACTAAGGCTAATTTTTTTTAAAGAAACATACCCCTTCCTTCCTAACTAATATTAATGTTTGTTAGTTAATATTATTAATTAATAACTAGGTGATTATTAATGTTTCTATTATATTATCAGTAATGTTAAATGGTTGTTTGATATATGATGTACTTATTTACATTATGTGGAGATATATTGAGTTTGATATTTTATTAAAAAGGAATTATTTGGTAAATTAAACTTGAGGTTTTGATTGATGAAATTGTAAGCGATATTTTAATTTTTTTAGGTATATCAAACCAATTATTTGGGAATTCTATGAATTGTGTATAATTGGTGATTTCATTGGATTAAGAAAATAGGTTGGCTATTAGATTTATATACCATAGGCTCAAAGTTATTGTTGTGTGTATCATATGAGTCATTATTATCTTGATCTTTCTTTTGTCAGAACTTGTTTAGGGTTTGGAGTACATAGGTGATTGTGTATACTTTTATGACTATATTGATGATGTGATGGTTTTGTAAATTAGTTTATGTTCCTCGGTAATTTTCAAAATTGAGTGAGTATTAGTTACACCTTGTGATATTATTTTGGATTTATATGTCTAGGTAGGTTAACTAAGTGTATAGGTGGGAGTGGCTTGCAATAGGAACCGTGGCTCACAAGTGGCTTCTAGGATAACTTATTGCAAGTGACTTAATAAAGTCATAACATACTAAAATCTACTATGATAGAAACATTAATAAGATATATATGTCCCTCACCCATGGCTTGAGCGCTAGTACGAGATAGGATGGTTTGTGAGATGACGCTTGTCACTTGCACGGATTTGGATATAGCATAGTTGGTACCTCATATTTATGAGAGGATTGTCATTACCACATATAGTCAGTAGGGCATTAGGGTCTTGAGAGACTGCCTGTATAACTCTCAAGTTGTATCAAATGATGACACTTCACCATATGCAACATATGTTTCTTACATGTGTTGGTTTCCATTGGTTGAGTATGTTTTTTCTTTGTTATCCTATTATACCCTTTGAGATAGAGAGATTCTAGGATCACTTTCTTAGTTTTTACTTGTGTGCTATAAATGTGTCACACTTCTATGGATCATTACATGCAAGGAAACTCAAGAATGAGCCCTCACAAATCGATCAATAGCTCCCTAGGCATGGATTGCAAGGGCTTTTAAGAATGCTCTCAGCTAGAGCTATTTAGCCTATAACCTTGCTAGTAAACCATGCAATGGGAGATTCAATGAAGACAAGGGCAAGAATGCCAATATCCTCAAGAATCAAGAATGAACATGCAATGCAACTATACTAGAAATGGAAATGCAAGCTAAGCTATGAAAGGAAATATGCAAGTGTTACAACCCAAGCTAATTAATCTATGTGAGCTAATCTAGAGCATAGAAATGAAGCTAATCTAAGAAAGCATAAATATGAAGCTAAGCTAAGAATGAAAGATTGAGATGTAGAATGCAAGAATGAGATGTAGATGCTAAGAATGCTCCAAATCTCCAAAAGCTCCAAAGTGACCTAGAAAACCTACAGCATAAAGTTAGCATAAAAAGTTGGGGCTCTAGAATGAAGAAGAGAGCTCTTCTTTTATAGGAAATGAGGAGAAATGGACCATGGAGATTAAGAGGCAAAATATTTAATCAACGGTGGAGCTTGAAAGAGGAGCAATCCATGTGCACACATATCCTCCAATGGGAAAATAAGAGTCGACTTTTGTGTCCATATGAGACAAAAAGTGCTTTTTCCCTTTTTATAAAATAAGAATAATGCTTTATTTGTGCAACTTAGGATAAGAGGAAAAGTAGCGGCTTTTTATTTATTAAAAGGGGAGGAAATATTTCTTTTAAATAAATAAAGACTTAGGATAAGATGGTTAGCCCATAGAAAATAATCGAATAAATGATAGAACTAGGATTTGATCAAGAATAAGCAATTTATGATTTAGCAAAAGGGGCTAATAGTCTAGATGACCATTTTTAGGTGTATACATTTGCCCCTCTTTGACTAATGTGTGATCAATCTGGGAACACATTACGTCAAAGAATAGATTAGCCAAGAAGGCAAGAGATAGCCAAGAAGGCAATAGCATTCTGACTCCAAAGAATGAAGTGCAGAAAAATAGAAAATCCTACATGGTCAGCCTGGTAGCGACAGTACTGAACACTTAGGAAAGAGATAACCAATAAGATATGATGTGTCTGCCCCCTCGGGATCAAAAGTGAAATCCAAGTGAAGGGAATGCAGAAGCAAGAGCAACATGATCAAATCACTAGAAATCATAATCGAAGAGAGAGAATGGAATAACCATCAAGCAGTGAAGATATGCCCCACACATGGGACCCGGGGCATGAACCAAGTGGTCCCTCAACCCGAAAACACCATGGAGGGGAAGAATTTGAACTTGGGATTTGAAAGTGAATGAAAGAATAGAATTTTGAAAGAGATGGGGATGAAGAGGTGAAGAATGCCCCAGCGAAGATCAAAGGATTAGGCCTCAAAAGGTTAGCCAACTACGCGAAAGAGGGGGAAAAGGTGATTTGGATGATCAAGGTGAACTCGAATTTCGGTTTCAATCCCGAAATGAATAGAAAATGATGTGATATGAAAGACAAGAAGTGAAAGACATGATCAGGAAGAAGCGAAAGGTGAGCGCAGTTGATTAACAAGTCCATGAAAGATGAAAGGAGAGCTCTCTCCATATGCA
Organism: Chamaecyparis obtusa; assembly: GCA_027943335.1. Taxonomy (NCBI): domain Eukaryota; kingdom Viridiplantae; phylum Streptophyta; class Pinopsida; order Cupressales; family Cupressaceae; genus Chamaecyparis; species Chamaecyparis obtusa. The sequence continues at coordinate 51,394 of BSBK01008282.1, read as the reverse complement.
AGATGCAAAACTAAACTAACATGAACTTAAGAATGCAAGCTACATGAAAAGTGGTTTACTTGCAAGGTCACAATGCTAATAGACATCTAATATTCATCATCAAGCGTTATTGGTAGCGTCACAAGATCATACAATACACTCTAGCATAACTATGTGGATCTAAATATGATCTATATCAGATAGAAATTTGGGAATCCCACCTAAGCATCAAAGACATGCAGATCAAGATGACTAGTGCAGTGAGATTACCTAAGTTTGATATAGCAAGATTATGCTCGCATCGAGACACAAGAAAGTCAAGATGACTATAAGCATGCACTTGCAAAACTGTCAAGGATAATACCTTGTAGATCTCAATGTCAAGTGGAACAAGCATAAATGCTTAATGACAGGTAGGACCCACAAAATATACCCATAAGCAGAAAAAGCAATAAAACATGTTCTCATTCCCTCAGTCTTCTAGCTATGCATCATCGAAAATGATCATAGGGGGAGAACACTCAGCAAAGAAATCATCATAGACAACACACAAAGAAATAAAGTCAGACAAATCTCAGCAAGTCAAGTGCGTGTGTGTAGGTCATAGAGTCAAACTTTGAGTATCGCATCTACTAGTCAGAAATATTGCATCATCTAGACTGTAGGTAGGACATCTGATAAGTGTTGAGAAACACTCGACGTGAGGGTAATGTTGAAAAACACAATTGGGGTGGTGTTGAAAAACACCATTTGCGAGGTTCCTAAGAAACCCAGATGCACAAAGAGACCCAAGATAAGCTTAAAATAATGTATGCCCCCTAGAGTAAGACAAGAATCAATTCCAGGCTAGGAGAGGCAAAGTGAGAAGTGGAGTGAAGGAGCGCCACACAAGACTGATAGACATAGGTGCAGGGGGTCTCAAGCAGTGCCTATTTCTAGGTTTTCACCACTTGATAGATTTATTGCAATTTTTTCAGGACTTTTTATAAATTGTTTTTGTATTTTTGCTACCAAGGCGCCTGTTTCCAGGTTTTCACCAAGGCACTTTTTTCTATTTTTTTGAATTTTTTTTTTTTTTTGGGTGAGACATCAAAGCACCTATTGCTAGGTCTTCACTAGGATGCTCTTTTTCTTCAGTACTTTTTATGCTTTCAAGGATTTTTTCAGCATCATATATGAATTTTTTTGGAATTTTTTCAGGATCATAAAGTATGTACAAAGAATGCCCCAGACAGAAATGGGCATCAAGAATCTGTTTCCTCTGATGTAGAGAACTGATAGGCCCCAGGCCCAAATGCTGCAGCTATGATGATAGGAGGTCTCAACCAATTTGACCAATAATAACCAGCCCTAAGCAATGTCTGAGCTAGCGAAGGATCATTAGAATGTGATCCACATATGCCATTGTGGATTTTAGCTAGCACTTTTTCTGACTCCTCTATTTCTAGACACCTAAGGAGAGTTCCGTCTAGACCCTTCCTATACAAGTCACCAGAGACAAAGGCAAAGTGTAAGGGATGGCGGAAGGAATGGCGTGGTGGATTTGCAAGAGGAATATGAGGTGGAAGATATGAAAAGATGGTAGGATTGTAAGATTTGTGAGAAGGATAGCATAATTCATCCACCAGGAACTTGAAGTGAAATTTATGCTTTTTCATTTGTAAAATGGATGCCAAAGTAACCAAGGCATTAGAAAGTTTGTTCTCAGCTCTAAGAATGGGCTGAAGTATAACATATATGAGATCATGCTTGAAGTAGTGCATCAATTTTTTTGTAGAGAATTAGCTTGTCATCTTTTATTTGAGAATCATTATTTTTGAGCAGATTTTTATTTTTACTTTTTCTTAGGTGCAGATACCGCCACAATGTGGTTTTTGCCATCCGACCATTGCTCTTTTCTTTTGACTTGATGACTGTGATACTTGATTGCTGATTCAACCTTTTTTGTTGCTAGTTCACTGGTGGAAGAAGTAACAGGTGTTGATGCGAGATGAAATGAAGTGACTAGTTCAATAGCATTTATGTGAGGGGTGTCATCTCTGGTAACAAGAGAGGTTGAGCCTATAGGGTAAGCTCCAAAAGTAGCTAGATCTAGACTTGTCATAGAAGAACCAGCATGGTCCACTAAGGCAATATGAGGAACAAACTCATCAGACCCCACACAAGACCCATCAACCACGTCGGGATGGTTACTACAAGAATGAACCATATCAACATCCATATCATCAGTAGATATACATTTTTCTCCCCAAAGAAGTGAAGTAAAGGGAAGATCATCTCCCATGTGAGCCATAGTGTGTATTGGTGACTCATTTGTATCTGTGTCTGAATTACTGAGCATGGGAGTATTTCAGGCATCTTCTCTATAGATCCACTCGTGAATAGCTTTTTCTTCTCTTTCGGCTTCAAGGACCACCATAGCAGAAGTGGAAGGTTTCCCATATGACCTAGGAGAAATAGGTATAGAAGCAAAGAAATCCAGTTTATATTCACCCATACCAAGGCTCATCATCTTAAGTGATTTCTCAGCAGCAACTAGAGACATACTAGGATCAATAGAAGGTTCATTGTGAGGAACAAATTTTTCAGTAGCAGCAAGAGCATTGATAGCAATAGTATGGTCTCCAGGAATCACAACTTCAGTGCCATTGTATGGAAATTTGTCACACTGATGATAAGTGGAAGGAACAGCCTACATGTCATGGATCCAAGGATGACCCAAAAGAATGTTATGTGCGAGTGGGATGTCCAATACTTGGAAGCTAATATCTTTCATGATAGGGCCCACTCGGACAGGCAGCGTGACAATACCTTTGGAAGATCTTTCCACTTCATCATAAGCTTTTATAGTAATCTTCTTCTTGGAATCCACAGCCAATTCTGACAAACCCAATTGTTGTATGACATTGAAAGAAACAATATTTAACCCTGCACCATTTTCTATCAGGACTTGGTGGACTCGGGTATTGTAGACTAGAACTTCAATGTGTAAAGCTAGATTATGTGGGTGAGCAATAGATATGTCATCTTCTGCAAAAAAGGAGAGAGATAGCGGAGATGAAATGTGGTTGACCATAGCCTGAAATTGATCTGGATCAATGTCATTGGGAACATGTGTTGTATGTAGAGCCTCATCAAGAATCTCTCTATGCGAAGAGGATAACCGAAGCAACTCAAGGATAGATATCTATGCTAGTGTCTTTTGAAAATGTTGGACAAGATCATAGCTACGAGTGGCTGAAGGAGCCACTTGTTTGGAAGGCAAAGCTTGCTTGGGATCTTGCGTAGTTTTAAGGACAATCTTGGCTTTCCCCCTAGTAATAGCATTCAGTGTCTCACTTCGGGAAGATGAACTACCACGTGTTTGCAAGACTAACTTTGGCTTACCGTGATTGGTGTTATTATCATCTTGAGACCTCATCATTAGAACACTCTCAACAAGCTCTACCATGTTAATCACAAGCGTATTAGAAGGATACGTGTAATTGATCTTTGCATCATGATTCTTCTTATGTGTTTGAGAGGTTTCCCCCTTATCATGCTTAGGTAGAGGATCTTTGAAAGCTATGTGATCAGAATTTTTAGTTAAGCCATCAGTGGAGATTGTGCCATTCTCAATAAGATCCTAAATATCATCCTTAAGCCTAAAACAATTGTCTATTGGATGTCCCTTATTTCTGTGATAATGGCAGTAATGATCCTCTCTCCACCAATCAAGCTTATTTATTGGATCCCAGTTACTAGGTTTATCAGGAAGCGTAAGATATCCATTGTCAACCAAAGTCTTAAGGATCACATTGTAAGGTTCTGCCAACTTGGTATAGACTCGCTTTCGAAATGACTTCTTAGGCTTATCTGCATATTGAGGTTTAGGAGCATTGTGAGTGTTGCTAGCTTCTTGTTGTTTTGCTGCATAGATAGCGTTGGAGAGATTGAAAGCGGGCTCTTTAACTTTAGGAGCATCAACAACCCCATCATTAACAACATACTTGTTCTTATTCCAAGGTTTGTTCTTGTCTTTACCATTGCCTTTAGCATCTTTATTAATAACAATATCCCCTTTTCTTATAGCTACATCCTCAATCCGATATGCACTTTCAACCATGTCATGGAAGGAGGAGAACAGTTGCTTCCTTAGATCATAAAATAGCTCAGGCACAAGTGTGTTGACGAAAATGTCAATCTTTTCTCTTTCGGGTAGCTGACGAGGATATCAAGAATACAATGACCTCCAACGTTGTAAGTAAGTTGCAAATGGCTCACCTTGATGTTGTCTTAGATTACCGAGATCTATCACAGTGACAGGTTGTTGGATGTTCTAAGAGGATTGCTGGGTAAATCACTGAGCTAACTCATCAAAAGTCTTAAGCGGTGGTGTCAATTTTGCAAACAATTCCAAAGCTTGGCCTCTTAAGCTTCAAGGGAATAAGCATAGGAGATATGTGTCTTCATGAAGAAAGTCCATACTAAGAGCATAAAAATGACACACATGGTCATGAGGGTCACCATTTCCATCATACTTGTCATATTTAGGAACCTCAATATCCTTAGGAAATGGGACCATGTATAGATCTTTATCAAAAGGAAGAGCACAAATTGATTCTACAAAAGAGACCTTTGGAGGCTCTCTTTCTAATGCCATTTGGGTAAGGCGTTGATTTGTCCGATGTAATTCTTCTTGAAGGACTTCCAATTCAGTTGGTACTCTTTGTTGGACAATTTGTCTGACATCATAGCTGGGAGGAAGCTTGTATCCTCTAGAAGTCATATATTGAAAATATTGATCGCCATTACGCTCTAAAAGCTTATGCATCACTCATTGGAAATCCACATCTTGTTCATATCTCATAAGATCCTCACTAGAAATCTCATCATTAGCCTCTGCCTCATGTTGAGAGGGAGGAGGTCTAGGTGGTGAAGAATGCATAGCAAAAGTTGGCCTTGGAGGAGATCTTGGTGGCGTGTTGTTGTCATTGTTGCCATTGTTAAAAAGAGGTCTATGCTCATGATTACTAGTCTCAGGTTGCTCATGAAATGTCCCTCTATAAGCCATGCACCTAGTAGCATCCATCCTTTGTTGATTGTGTTCTTTGTCTAAGCGCGCTTGATTATCCTTACATTCAAAGTGTTCTTGCAAGAGTTGAAACTTGTCTTGTTCAGTCAAAGTGAGTGAGACACTGTCTGTGTTTTTGGGGGTCTTGAATGCGGAAAAGGGGAAACCTCCTTTATACCACGGTGTAGCCTTAGAATTCTCAGATTGGTCAAAACTAGAACTGTTGTTGCTAATGGGTGCTTTTGAATGTCTAGTTGGAGAAGGTAACTGTGTATAATTGAACGGAGGATGACTCTCCTACTCAAATTGAGACCGAGTTGTAACCGGCATGAAAAGAGATGTTGGTTGACTAATAGAATGAGACAAATTTTCTCAGATTTGAGATAAGAAAAGCTAATAAAGATCACTTGTCAAAGTAGAACAATAGAGCGATGGCTCGTCAAAAGTGCTCAAGCACTTACAGAAATCAATTAAGTAAAGCCGAGCAATGAGCAAGAAGCTCAATAAGCAAGTAGCTAGATAGGTAACCGTGATGCGACAAGTGATCAAGAGTAGCATTCGTTAAACTCAAACCCAATAGTTTTAGCTCATTTGTTTCAGTCTAGAACAAATCTAAGCATGTAGGTAACAAACTAGTTTTAGGTAAGAACAGAAAAAGACACTCTACGATAGGTTAAAGTGCAATTTTAGCCACTCCGAATTGCAGCAATGACAGGATAGCAAAAAGATTCTGGGCGATACTTTCTAGGGAGACAGGGCGCTACTTCACCCCAAGCTAGGCAATATACTATAGTATGGTTGGGTGATAGACTCCAAGCTAGCCAGGTGATAGTCCAGCAGGAGTGAACTATCGCGTGATATATCTCAGCAAAGCGTGCAATAAAATAGCAAGGCGTGAAGTATCGCGTGATATTTCATAGTAAGGCGTGCGATACTGTTGCAGAATTGGGCGGTTCTTTGACCAGTGAACATAAAATTCTTAGTTTTAAAGCATTTTGATCAAGTTCAAAGGTTGGATAGTGCAATTTCTCAGTTTGACAAGCAGTAATAGTAGATAAAAGACAGGTTTGTAAACAGTAGGTGATCAAACATGTCATAGAACACTTGAAACAAGGGCAAAAGAAACCTTGCCAAGACAAGCACTTGTGATATCAAAATAGAAAACCTTATGAACACTACCGTGTGTTTGAATGTTGAGAACGTTTACATGGGCATAGCACAATCGAAGATAATTCAAGCAATTACTACCTAGAAGGACAAGGCTCATTACTTAGCAACGTGGCCCACAACTTGATGCTCCCTTACCTCACACCAAGTGGTTGCCCACAAGAGATATTGGCATTGTCATGGAAGTGTCAAAAACACAAACAAAGGAACACATATGGTGAGTGTCTTGGGGTGATCCGGGTAAGTCCACTTGGATCAATCCTTGCACCAAGAAGCTAAGCGGCTAAAATAGGGTGGCCTCTAACCAATGGTTCATAGTAAGGGTTTCCATTCATAGCACCCCTCTTGCTCCTCATAAAGGACTAGGACCTCGTGGCCTCAAGAGTACCTTAAGCATTCTTGCTTAATGCTTTCCTCATGGTCACAATCCCATAAGTTACTCACATCAAGCAAAGATAAGTACTATGTCTACCAAGGTTTTGTGTCCTCGATAGTCTTGAGATTATAGTGAGTTGGAATCACTCGCCACCAAGGAAAATGATGACAAGGTTGTCCCCACTTGGGTCGTTCCTCTTGATTGCTCAAGAGCAGGCCTGCTAAAGGATCCTAAGCTAAACAAAGAGTGGATTAATTCTTGAGGTTCAAGGTTTTGGGTTCACCACAAGGGTGAAGAGCATACTCCCCTATCTTAAGAATCTCTCCCAAACACACCAAGTAAAGATTCAATTACCCCCTTGCTTTCAAAATCCAAAGATGGGTCAAGATTTCTGTTTCACCATAAGGGTGAAGAGCATACTCTCCTACCACCTCAAAATTTCTACAACAAGGTATTAAGTGCCTATGAAAGGAAACAACTAGTATATGCCGCACTTAATAAAGAAAGTAATTAAACAAGCACTTGATTTAGTTTTTATGCTTAGGGTAGCCCTGCAAAAACCATTAGTAGCCCTCTTTGACATGTGATTTTAGCAAATTTCAAGAAAGAAGCACCTACAACCCCAACTTGTTAGACCAACAAGAGTTAGGAGAATCAAAATCTAACAATGATTACATGAAAAAATTAGATAATGTGCAAAAATAACTGATCAAATGATAAAATCTGAAAATGAAACCATCATAGTTGGGTTAGGCTCAGAAAGACCTTTCCAATGATATATCACACTTAAACTTTTGATACCATTTGCAAAATTTCAAAAAAAATGGGCACCCATTTTCCAGAGGCACGGATTTGAAAACACTGAAATTTTCAAAAAATTTCAAAAAGTTTGCTAAGAACCTAAAACTTCCAAGATAGATAAAATAACTCAAAAATAGCTCACTACCAAGTACAAACACCAATATCACGCGATACTTCGCACTATACTGGGGCGATACTTATCAGTCTACGCAATGTTTCACCCTACACCAGGCGATATACTCTACTATAGCCAAGCGATACTTCTGACAAGCGAAGTATTGCATGCGCATACAGAGGTATATCACGCGATACTTCTAGAAAGTATCGCGTGACAGTCTGAGACAAAAAATAGAGACTAAAAATTAAGCTAAAAACTTGCCGAAAAATTGACAAAAATTGACAAAAATACAGAATTTAAAGGACAAAGTCTATCTACTCTGCCCCACGGTGGGCGCCAAAAAAATGTGTGCTATAAATGTGTCACACTTCTATGGATCATTACATGCAAGGAAACTCAAGAATGAGCCCTCACAAATCGATCCATAGCTCCCTAGGCATGGAGTGCAAGGGCTTTTAAGAATGCTCTTAGCTAGAGCTATTTAGCCTATAACCTTGCTAGTAAACCATGAAATGGGAGATTCAATGAAGACAAGGGCAAGAATGCCAATATCCTCAACAAGAATGAACATGCAATGCAACTATACTAGAAATGGAAATGCAAGCTAAGCTATGAAAGGAAATATGCAAGTGTTACAACCCAAGCTAATTAATCTATGTGAGCTAATCTAGAGCATAGAAATGAAGCTAATCTAAGAAAGCATAAATATGAAGCTAAGCTAAGAATGCAAGAATGAGATGTAGAATGCAAGAATGAGATGTAGATGCTAAGAATGCTCCAAATCTCCAAAAGCTCCAAAGTGACCTAGAAAACCTGCAGCATAAAGTTAGCATAAAAAGTTGGGGCTCTAGAATGAAGAAGAGAGCTCTTCTTTTATAGGAAATGAGGAGAAATGGACCATGGAGATTAAGAGGCAAAATATTTAATCAACAGTGGAGCTTAAAAGAGGAGCAATCCATGTGCACACATATCCTCCAATAGGAAAATAAGAGTGGACTTTTGTATCCATATGAGACAAAAAGTGTTTTTTCCCTTTTTATAAAATAAGAATAATGCTTTATTTGTGCAACTTAGGATAAGAGGAAAAGTGGGGGCTTTTTATTTATTAAAAGGGGAGGAAATATTTCTTTTAAATAAATAAAGACTTAGGATAAGATGGTTAGCCCATAGAAAATAATCGAATAAATGATAGAACTAGGATTTGATCAAGAATAAGCAATTTATGATTTAGCAAAAGGGGCTAATAGTCTAGATGACCATTTTTAGGTGTATACATTACTACGTTTAATTTTGGTGTTTATTATCGTAGTGGGGTCTATTGTTATGTCGTCAGCAAGGTGGGAGTGGACCATTTAGGTTCCAAGAAGTTGGGTGATAATGATTCTTTTACCATTTGAGATTCTGACATTGGTGTAGTAGTGATGGATGATCATTGTAGTAGTCGTACCTTATTGTTTATCATTGTTAGAGATGTATTCCTATCTTTCTTATATTATGTTCTTGTATCATTGTATCAGTTATTTTGGGAGATATCATATTGTACTTTGTGTTGATTTGGTTACATACCCTAAGACATGTGCAGAGCATGTCTTTCATTATGGATGCCTCATGGTATCAGTTGTATTTAGATTTCATGTATATGATGATGTACTTATTTACATTATGTGGAGATTTTGTATGTTTGTTACATTAAGTAGATTAATTAATATTTACGTAATCTACGTCATGAAAAATCTTGATATATGTAATCTATGTTCGAGTTATACTTGTATGTTTGATTTGTAATTATAATGTATTGCTTCTATATTTTTATACATTGTTGGTGTAAATTATTAAGAAAAAAATTATTTTGTAAACTTAGTTGCATGTATAGGTTAACTTCTCCTGGGTTCCCCGGTGGGGCATTACAATGATCTCTAGGTGAGAACTCATGTAACACTAACAAAATTTCATGAGGACAAGGAAGTCAATTTTCCAATTAGTGTCACATAGGCTATTGGACATTCTCCAACCGATCCATTGGTCCACATATGATTTCTCATGGCCATGGACACATAAACATACTTATTTTTATTAATGTATAAAACCAACCTATTTTATTTGAATACGCTATCACTTGATTACAACTTCACAATAGATTATCTTTTTTAATGACTTAGGGTCCCAACTCACATTGTTAACCACTCCCATTCTCCTAAAAACCCCTTCCCTATGCTCTAAACTAAAAAAAAGATCTGAATTAATCAAACAACCACCAAATAAACCTAGAAGATTCATCAAATTCAAAGGAACCACAATGAAAATTTTGGAGCATAAATAAAAGAATATGAAAAATCAGCACTAAGATCCACATTATACAACCTTTATATGGACATTAAAAAAATCAAAACAACATTATTTATGCATTAAGAAAGAACTACATACAAACTCCTTTAAGGTCTGAGAAAAAATTCAAATGATCACTTCTTAGAAACTAGCATATCTTAATATTTATTAAAAAACCTTGGATATAGTTAAAAAATAAGTAGGATAAGTCACCATTGTCCTAATATAACCTCAAATTACAAACAATATCTTCATAACATAATAACAAACTCAACAACACCGTAAGGACATCAAGCTAACAATCCAAAGCATGCATTCTATAACTACCACATAATCCTATGCCTCCAATGTTGAAAGAGAAAAGAACCCCTTAATACAAAGAAGAAATAATTTTATAACAACATTGCAATAAAACACCTCAAAACCACCATTACAAATAATCCTTATTTCTACATCCCATAACATGCCACAATTGCTAACTACATAGATTTAACATCTTTATATAGCTGAAAATATATATTTCAATGAGATCCATAATATTTTTCTTACTTCAACTAATAATAACAATTATATATATTTATACCTAATCCACAAGATATACAGATTGTCTAGTATAGTCTTTTACCAAATTATGATATCTAATGTAACCAAAACACCCATAAAATTGTTATGTCACATAATTCATATACATGCTAATCAACTAGAAGGTTAAACATAAATCATTTTTATCAAAGAAACCACATATATATTACTACATTCTACGTATCACAAACTTCATATACTACTACATTCTAAGTATCACAAACTTCTATAATATCGAAAACAACTGATTTCTTTAACCTTAATTAAATAACAAGGATTCAAGATACATCAAGCTGCCATGCTTGACTTTATTGTATCCTATAATCACAACTTTAAACTTTAGACCAATCAATAGCATAACTAAGCACAAAACCCAAAAAAAACATAAAATAAAGGAGACTAATATAATGACCTATGGAAACAATGACCATGACGAATTTACATAGAATCATTATAACCACCTTAGCCTTTAGCATCACATGGAAACCCCAAACTAAATCGTAAAGAAACCATAGCTAAAATTACATCATTAAAATTATATGTTTTATATTGCGCTATCACTAATTTAAGAACACGTGTAAATTTACACAACTAATATTCATCGTTAACCTAAATAATAATATCTAGTTTGTAATAACTCTTACGACATTATACAATAATAACCTAGAGTGATTCTACTATCGGAGCCATTGCAACATCTAATATCCATCCTAATTTTATCTAAATGAATGTAATCCCTTTTGCAAAGGAATGAATCAATTAAAGTTATTTTGCATAAGAACAAACTACTGCAATAAAAACCCAATAAAAGAATGAGTTTTCTGATTGGACAAAATCACCAGCCAATCCAAAACTCAAACCATGTAAATATGAAGACTAATGTCTTATATAGCTATCTGTAATCCATGTTAATGAGAAGATATTTCCTGTCTCTAATAAAAAACGATTTGATAAAAGAGTAGGACGTTAAATGAATAATCTAAAACGTAGGACGATCCAAAGATGGAGTAAAAGCAAACGAATCTCAGATTTTGACACCTAACGAATCATTAAAACCAACCATACTTGTCTAAGATGGCTCCTAGGATTATCGAGTTATTGGCAAGATTTTATCAATTGATTAATGTCATTATACTTAGTATTTACATGATCAGGAATGCTTAGAAAGGAGACCGCTAGTACCCACTTTGGGACTTAATTATAAATTGTTGACTATAAATCAACTTTTTATCCTAAACATAATCAACTTTATACCTTGCTTTTATCCTTGTAGCTCTTGAACTTCTTGTACCTTTCTTTCTTCTCATTGTTCTTATTGTCTTTCTTGTCATCATTAGGGCATCTATAAGCTAGGTGAATGAACTGATTGCATGTCCAACAAACAAGTGGACTCTTTCTTTTGTACAGTTTTCCTTTTCCTTTGGGAAACCTTTTAGCTATTAAAGCTTCAAGTTCTTTCAATTCTCTTTCTTCATCTAGTATACACTCAAAATCATTAGAACTATGAGAAATTTATTTTCCTTTTCTAGATGAACCAAGGGTTAGGGAAGCTTGAAAAGTAGTTTCAACTACAAGAAAACTATTATCATAGTTACTTATCTCAAATACTATCAATTTTCCAACCAATGAATCCAATGTCACAATATTAGGGGTAATAGACCTTAACTCTTGAATAGAATAAACTCTTATAGCATACCAAAGTAAAAGAGTTCTCAAAACATTACTTACAATTTGATCTTTTGTGATTGTTCCTCCTGCACTTGTGATGGAATCTTTGACCTCTTTAAGTCTTGTACTATATTGTGTAATGTTTTCTCCTTCTTGCATCCTCATTTCATCATAGTTTTCTATGAGACTATTAACCTTATCCTTCAGTACATGTGCATCACCTCCATAGATATTCATTAACTTATCCCACACATCTTTTGCATTGTCCATATGTTGCATATAAACATATTCAACATCAGATAGGGCACTTGCAATTTCTATCATCACCGAGTTGTGGATCAACATTTCTTTTCTCTCATTTGCAATAGGTATTCCGGTAAGTGGTGTGTAATTTGTATCAAGATAGCCATTTGTTGTGTCTAAAAGACTTGATAAATGAAAATTCATTCTTCTTACCCATGTGATTAAATTATCCTTTAAAAAATAGGGTGCCTCCTTTCTATACATCTTCAAATCTTTTCCCTAAGTTGTTTTAAGATTTTTGAATCAGGGAAACAATGCTCTGATACCAATTGTTACTGTCAGAATGATTAATGAGAGCAGGGTGAATTAGTAATCATGAATTCAAAGTTAAACTCACCTAATTCAAACTGATCAAACTAATAAGAAATTTAACCTTTTAAAATTAATTCATCATAGTAGGTAAAGTAGGCTTTAAAAACATGCAAACACATAAAACTCATCCACACAAATTTAAAACTAGATATATCACATGGAAACCCAATTAGGGTGAGAACCATAGTGTGAGAATGATGCTCACAAATTGTGTATTCTTCAGGAATACGCTCTGTTAGGAGCTTTCCCGATTAAGGGTTACATCAACACTTTTAAATCCTACTCTATTAAAATATTTTCCTTTAGACATCTTAGGATCTATGCCATATTAGAAGAATCCTTGTTAGAGGACTTTAAACACTCTTTAGAATGTCACCTAGTTACAGGATTTCAGAATAGGACCTATTAGGATCCACCCGATTAAGTGATTTTGTTGTTACAATTGTTTATAGAGTAACAAATAGAAAATGATATATAATTTTCAATACCTCTACTAGATCAGATCCAATTAAGTTCTAAAACTCAACAACCTACCATACTATGCACTCTTCCTTGATCATATTTGATTCCAAAACTTACTGATCAACCACAACCTTTTGCAACTTCACATTCCTCTTACATTCAACAATTAGTTTTTCTTATTTATTTTTCCTTTAAGTATAAATCCATTCCACTGCATTAAAAAAACCTAAATCCAATGATCCAAATTAGTCTTCTCACCACAAATCACATTTGACCATACATTCTTTATTTTTTCCTAACTACATCGACTTAGATTCAATCTATACCTTGGAACTTGCTCCATAAACCATTTTGACCAAACAAAAACTTCTAGAAGAATATTCCTTAAATGTATTATCTTGATTAATGTGTTGTCAATACTTTCCACAAATCATGCATATATCACAAGACTCTTCGAAAATCATCATCAATCCCAATAATAAATCAACATCCACTATCGCTCCTAAAATCTATACAAACTATTATTTGTTCACATATTGAGCCTTACATGTTCACATGTTCTCCTAGTTCACTAATCAACATCACTTCTGAATTATCACATGATCTTTAACTCTGAACATTTTAAGGTGTGATCTTAATCATATCATCTTGACATCATTATAATTCATATTACACGACCACTCTAGATAATGCTATACAAATTTGAAATAACATTCAAATCATTTAATTGTTTGTCACTGATTGCTTTAGCTATTACCCAGTTTGATTCCATCATACCTAACTTACTAAATTCTTCACATAAATAGGTGTTATCATATAAATACCTTTATAACTCATCATTAAACCTTCTTGTATAATAGAAACACTTAATTGATTATAAAACTTAGTATTTTCTCTAATGAATATGTGGTAAGATGCCAAAACACTTAGTCAAATACTTGACATCAAGGAAAACAATATAAATAATTTACAGATCAATAAATATTGTTCCAATCTTCATTAGATCATTAGCAATCATAACCATCAATCCTTTCATGACATCTCTTCAATATTTATGCTAACAATCATCACCATTAATCAATTATGCCAACAATGTGTTTAGTTTGAGAATGCATAACATGATTCTTGGATAGATTAATGGAACTTGTAATATCACATAGAATGGAAATAGGTTTTGCGAATTGAATACCCATGTCAACAAGCTGATAAACCATCTAAATCAACTATGTAAAATAAGCATTAACTGTAATACACTCTGATTTTGTAGTAGAAAGAGTAACACATTCATGTTTTTTACTATTCCAAGAAACAAGACGATCGCCTAAGAAAAATGCAACACCACTAGTCCTCTTTTTGTCATCCATGGAGCCACCCCAATCAACATCTATAAATCCAACTAAAGAGAATTCATTATTATAAGGATACCATAACCCACAATCAACTGTCTCCTGAATATACTTAAAAATTCTTTTGACTGCATTTAGATGTCACTGCATAGGAGAAGATTGAAAATAGGAAACCAAAAAAACTAATTTTATAAGATCGGGCCTTGAGGCTGTGAGGTAGAGTAAACTTCCAATCATAGATCTATATTTTGATTGATTTACAACTGGTGAATCATTAGTTTTAACTAGTTTGCAACTAGTTTCCATTGGAGTGCTAGGTCAATTACAATTAACCATCTAAAATGTCTTAAGAATTTCTTTGGCATATTTTTCTTATGAAAGAAAGATACCATGCTTCATTTGTTCTATTTGAAGACCAAGAAATAAATTCAATTCTCCTAATAAAAACATCTCAAATTTAGACTCCACTATGGCTGAAAACTATTTAGACATAGTGTCATTTGTAGAATGAGAAATTATGTCATTGACATATATTTCAATAACTATAATATGATTTCCTTCAACCTTGGTATATAGGGTGTTGTCCACTCCACCACGAACAAAACCATTTTTAGTCAAGTGGACATCCAACCTAGAGTACCAAGCTCTAGGTGCCTGTTTTAAACCATAGTGTGACTTTTGCAGCCTATATACATAATCTAGGTTTTCAAAAAATTTGAAACCCTCAGGTTGTTCCATATAAAACTCTTCTTCAAGATAACCATTTATAAAAGAAATTTTTATATCCATTTGATATACAGTGAAGTTTCTATAGCTTGCATATGCCAAAAATATTCTAATTGATTCCAACCTAGCCACTGGTGCAAAGGTCTCTCTAAAATCAATTCCTTCTTACTGTGCATATCCTTTACATACAAACCTAGCCTTATTTCTCACAACTTTTCCCGATTCACCAAGTTTGTTTCTAAACACTAGCTTTCTACCTATTACATTTTTTACATCAGGTCTAGGCACTAATTCCCAAGTTTTATTTTTTTCAATAGATTTATTTAATATTTCATAGCATTGAACCAGAAAGTGTCATTTAAATCTTTAGAAATAGTTTTAGGTTCAAATTCATTTACCAGGTAGTAATTTTCAACCATTTGTTCTTGCTCTTCCTATTTAGTTTTCCTTTGAGTCAAAATACCAACATCTTTGTCACCTATAGCCAGTGATTCAAGGTGTCTCTTTGAAATAATCTTGGGAGGTATTTTTAAGGTGGTATCCACCTTAGAACTTGAGACATTTTCTTGCTCATTACAATCTGATCATATTGACTCAATAGCAATAGATTCATGAGCATCAAAATTTTGTCGAAATCTTAAATTGGATTCATCTTCAACATTATTCTCCTTATCACTATTCAAAATCACACTTTCATCAAATATTACATTAATTGATTAAAAAACCTTATTTAACCTTTTATTAGAATATTTATATGCTTTGTTTTGTGTTGAATACCCTAAAAATATTTCTTCATCAGATTTAGACTTGAAGTTAGCCAAACTTTCATGATCTTTCATAATAAAACATTTGCAGCAAAAAATCTGACTATTTTATTGATGCAATCTTACTATATACAAGAGTTCATAAGGTGTAAAAGAGGTTCTAACCATGATTTTAACTCTGTTTAAAACATAAAAAACTATATGAATCACTTATTTCCAATATTTATCTTGAAAATTCAACATCAACCTTGCCATTTCTTTAACTGTTCTATTTTTTCTTTCAGCTACACCATTTTCTTGAGGATTATGGGGAACAAAGTAAGGCCTCTTTATACCATTTCTCTCACAGTTTTCAATAAATTCTTGTGATGAATATTCAACTCCCCTATTTCACCTTAAGCACTTCAATTTTATATCAGATTCTATTTCAATCATTTTTCTAATTTTTTTGAAGCTTTCAAATGCTTCATATATATTCTTAAGAAAATTTACCCAAATCATTGTGGTATAATCATCAACAAATAACATAAAGTATTTTTCACCATTAATCTAGACTAAGTTTTCATTGGGCCACAAAAATATGTATGCACTAATTTCTATGGACTAGTACAAGAATATTCCTTTAACTTGAATGATACTTTTCCTTAATACATTCATTGCAAATTGAATTTGATGGTTTTCTTAAGTAAGGGTAGACCTCTTACATTCTAATTTTTACTTATCCTAACTACGTTATCAAAATTTTTGTGACTTAGTCTTTTATGCCAAAGCCAATTTTCTTCAATTTGACTCATAAAATATAATTTTATCAAAGATGTTTCCCGAGCTGTGATATCTAGAAGGTTATATAAATTTCCACTAGTTCTTAAACCTATAGAAACTGCTTGACCTTTCTTATTCTTTATAGCACAACCTTTTTCATCAAAATAAATAGAGTAGCCACTATCACATATTTAACTTACACTTAAAAGATTATTCTTCAAACCCTCTGCATAGTACATATCATGAACATGAGTGTCTTTATTTAAGTAAATAGATCCACGTCCTTTAATATCTAGGCACCAGAGTTAACACTAAGCTTTACAAATCCTCATTAAACATCTTCTAAGGATTGAAACTTATTTTTACTACTAGTCAAATGGTCTAAACAACTACTTTCTAACACCCAAGTGGCAGTTTTATTTGCAAATAGAGCAATTTGAACCAACAAAGACTTTTTGACATGAACCACCTTAGGTTTCCAAACTTGAAAAAGGGTTTTTATTCAATTTGTACTCATTTGAAAATTTTCTATAATGGTAACACTTATAACATATCACTCTCCTTTGAAAACCATAAGATTGTCTATGTCCAAACATAGGTGTTCTTTTTGACAAAAAAATGCAATTACTAGCTTTATGCCCAAAGGAGTTACAACAAAAATAATAACCATAAAAGAAATCAAATTGAGAATACTGATTAGCATAATTGAAAATCTAATTTGATGTTTCTTCCTTTTCAAACCCAACACCAGTGAGGTCCTTATACTTATGTTGACTATTTTTATGTCATTTAAGTGTAATGCACTCTCATATTTCTCAATTCATTTTTGTAAAGAATTAATTTTCTACTCCTTTTCCAAGAATCAATGTTTTCTAATTCTCAAAAACTTGATTTGTTGTATTTAATTCCACTTGTAAGATTTGATTTGTGGTCTCACGATTTATTATCAACTTCTTTAACCTCTTGATTTATTGAAGAGAAAGAAAGTATCTCTTCTTCAAGATTGACCTCTTCATCATTTGAATTAGATGTAACTTCAACTTTATCATTTTTGGGCTTGCTGATATTTTCAATTTTAGCCATAAACAAGGTTTCACCTCCTTCACAGGATTCATCAGACTCTTCTTTAGTTTCTTCTTTAGATAGTAGACTCTTCATCTTAAAATTATTGACCTTTTTACTTTTGTTCCAAGGTTTTTTTTAGAAAAATCTTTTAGATTTATCTTCATCATCATTTTGTTCAATATAAGGACATTTTGTAGAAAAATGTCTCACTTTTCCATAGTTGAAACATTTAAAAGGTAACTTACCTTTATATTTCTTTTTAAATTTTCTAACTATTAATGCTTCAAAAGCATCTGATATCTCAGAGTCACTATCTTCATTCTTTTAGTTTTAAAATTTGTTTCTTTAGAAGAGGAAGCATTGCTTCCAATTCTTATTTCATAAGTTGTAAGAATACCTTGCAATTGATGCAGATTCATGGTAAAGAATGTGTTCTTTTATTCTAAAGTAGAAATTTTAGTATCAAACTTTGGTAATAGTGTTCTTACTACTTTCTAGACACAACATCACGTTCTTCAACCTTTTCACCAAACCCTCTTCTTGCATTTACTACTTCATATAGATTCTCAAGAAAGAATTTGCCATTGTTTGATCATCATTCATCTTTAAAGCTTCAAACTAAGTTTTTAACATTATGAGTTTTAACTCTTCAACTTTAGCCTCACCTTGATAAATAGTTTCAAGATTTTCCCAAACATCATTTGTAGATTGAGAATACATAACTTTCAAAAAGAATTCTTTTTACAAACCACACAGAATAGTATACATTTCTCTTTTATCAAGCTTGTACTTAGTTTTAGCATTAGGATCAATGTGTATAGATGATGAAACTATATATTTATTTGTAACAGCTTCCCACATTTTGACATCAAGAGAATTGATAAAGGCTTCTATCATAACTTTCCAAAACACATAGTCAAAGCCATCAAATAGAGGAGCTCTAGTAAGTGAAGAAACTTCATCTTGAGCCATAATCACTTCTACGGAACAAGAACAATCCCTAAGGTTGACTTAGATGGAGGGATGCTATGCTCCAATGCCACTTGTATGAAGTGGATACACTTTGAGAGGGGGGAGTGAATCGGAGTGTGACTCAATTAAAAAAAATTAGATTATAACAAGTATTAACAATGTAGTGAGAAATTGCAATATAATAAATTAGATTGAAC
Source organism: Chamaecyparis obtusa (assembly GCA_027943335.1). Taxonomy (NCBI): domain Eukaryota; kingdom Viridiplantae; phylum Streptophyta; class Pinopsida; order Cupressales; family Cupressaceae; genus Chamaecyparis; species Chamaecyparis obtusa. The sequence goes on along the minus strand of BSBK01008282.1, from coordinate 32,416 downwards.
AACTATTTAATTTTGGATCAATGACACAAACATAAATACATACACAAACAATATAAACTAAAATTGATAAAGGAAAGTATTAGAGCATCTATATGGAACACAAAGAAATACCATAACACATTATTTTGTGTTGAGTGGGAAACCCTCAAAACCAACTGGGTTTTTAATAGGGAGAAAAAGAACTGCAATCAGTATCTCTTTATTAATTCAAATGAGCACCAACTCTTTTACAATGTTTTGCAGTACAAACTGCAAGGACCACCAACCCCTCTTCCTAAATACAACTGAAATAGTATGCAAATTACAAATGGTCTAATATATACATCAAAGGCTTTACATCTATGAGATCACATACAACTATATTATATGTCATTGAATCAATACGCATATACAAGCTTATACAAATGGATCTATAGACACACATGAAATTGATACTTTTCATGCCTACCTTCATTTATATAGGGTATATGATACATCTTTAAATTTTTATTCCTTTGTTTACAAATTTTTAAAACAAAAAATCTCGCTGTTATAATTTTTATATCTATCAACACATATTACCTGTTGTTTGAGTAAAACCCTCTTAATTTATTATCTTGATTCAAAATTGCAAACTTCTTTGTCATTAATTGTCATGAACAAATTGTCTATTTCCTTAAACAAATTGATATTTGGAAATTTCATTCAGCTAAATTACAGGTGAAACTTTTGTTTTCAACAATAATCCTTTTTTTTTCTCTTAAGAATAAAACTAGTTACAACAATAACTAAAAATAGAAACCGGTTTATGCTTTTAAAAATGATACTAAAGGTAGTTCAAAAAATCATGCATTTTTCTTCTTTAGAAAACCAAATACAATTCAAAGAAACCTAAAGAATTAGCACTAAAGCTTACCTCTTCTTTAGAAAAATGAAATACCTAGTTGTACCTTATTATTGGTTGAACCCCAGATCAGACTTCTGGTTCAAAAATGTCATAAGAAGAAAAACATCAAGAAGAATGAATCAAAAACACATAATACCATTTTGAAACATGCTACTCTGAAGTATTCAAAGCTTTCAATGGCTAGGAAAAGAATGGTAACCGGACATAATAACTCGGCCAAAATAACCCTAGACACAATAACCCTGCCATAATAACCCAAGGACACAATAACCCAAGAACACAATAACCCATGGTCAAAATAACCGAAGGTCAAAATAACCCATGGTCATTTTAGATCAAGTTAGTATACTAAAAAAGTGATTATGAGGCACCATAGAGGATCAAAAAGCTTGTTGCATTAGCTTTTGTGCCTCAAATATATGTAATCAATGCATTCAAAATACTTCTACAATTTCCTTATTATATAGAACATGAGGAGACTTTGTAACCCATAATTGATTATTTTGAAGACACGTGGATTGGAAGACTAACTAGAAGAGGCAACAGACGGTCACCCAAGTTTCTAATCACAATGTGGAACTACTATTCAGCTATTCAAGATGATCTTCCCAAAAACAATAATTCTATTGAGGGATGACATGGAGGATGTAGTGAATTTCTTCAATCATCGCATAGCTCAATCAGGAAATTCATTAAAGTAGTGAAAAAAGAATAGGGTCTCCTAGAGAATAAAATAGAGCAATATATGGCTGGACACACTACACAACCAAGTAGGAAAAAAATACCGTGAACTCAAAGAAAGACTAAAAATACTAGTTGATGGTTATGACAATAATAATATTTTAGATTATATAAGAGGCATTGCTCATAATTTGACACTTTAATTGAAAATTTGAATAATTTTTTTTTTAGAAATATACTTGTAATTTATAATTTTTATTTTCCTTTCTCTATAATCTTATGGGGTTATTTTGTCCATGGGTTATTTTGACTGTGGGCTATTTTGGATTGAGTTATTATGACCCTGGGTTATTTTGTCCTTGGGTTATTGTGGCTGGGTTATTCTGTCCAAGGTTATTTTGGCCAGGTTATTATGTCCTGTAATCCAAAAGCATGACTGTTATTTATGCAAGCTTTAATGAAAACAATACTTTCTCAAATCGTTAATGATGCTGGCAAAAATACCATCAATAGGTTTAATATGTAATCTGTAATAGCATATATAAAACCCATATAGATATTTTGGAAAGACAACTTCAAGATTTTTACCAGAAGATTGAGCATGGCAGTAGTCTTTTGACTAGGGTTTTAAAAAATAAAACAAATTAAATAAGTTTCATTTGGATAAATAACTGATAACTTTCCCTTAAGATCATTTTAATCTTTTTGAAATTTGCCTTCACAATCCATACCACATGGTTGCATCTTCACTAAGTATCTTATCACTATGTTACCATTTTAATCAAAGTTAGGTAATCCTTGTTACAATGTCCGTTGACAAAGTCAACATTCCAATATGGTTGCCACATCATCAAGGATGATCAAATACCACATCATCAAGGAAAAACACAACAACTTATACAAATATAAGTGTGCTCTCAAAGTTGTAATGAAACTTGTGCACGTATAGGAATTTTTTTACCAATAAGGTACTTGACTTCCTACATGATTGTAAGATTCCTAAATCTTTTTTCTTCCCTACCTTACAGGGATAAGAATGGTTATGTTTAATCTACTAGAAGAAATCAAGGATCCCAATCTCAAGGCTCCTACCTACAAGGCTCTACAAACTATGCTACTTCAAATTGGTCTCAACCATCTTAGCCACCTACTCTCTCTTATTATGATTGTGCTAGTTTTAGTTGTTCTAATTTTAGCAAATTTCCTTGACTAGAGTTGGATTTTTCTCCTTTGCATGCTCAAAATCACATATAAGATCTATAAGAGTTTGGTAACACTCCTTGCATGATTGCTAGATTCCTAAATTGTTCTACTTCCCTACCTCAAAGGCATGAGCGTGGTTATGTTCAATCAACTAGAAGAAATGATGGATCCCAATCTCAAGGCTCTTAGTTGCAAGGATCTACAAATTGGGCTACTCACAATAGGTCTTGACCTTCTTAACCACCTATTGTCTTCTCTTATGGATGTGTTACTTCTAGTTGGTTAGATTTTAGCAAGCCCCATTGCTTAGAGTTGGCTATTTCCCTTGTCCATGTTAAAAAACCTATAGGAGGTCTATAGAAATAGGGTGATATCTTTGGATAAAAGTTTATTGATGGTATTACTATCTTTGATGATATACAAGGTAAACTTGATGATTATGATCACCCTTATACTAATACTCTTCTTGACACATAGCAATTGTATTTATAATTATAGTTAATCAAACTTTACATTTCATTTTCCCTCACCCAAAAACTTTTACACTTCATTTATTTTATATTTTTTTAACTTGTTCAAACTTAAACTTTAAGAATAATAGACATTTTTACCTTCATCTAAATAATTTATCATTACCCTAGTTTTATTAAAAGAATATTATGCACTTGATTCATTAAAAAAACAAAACGAATGCAACTTAAGATTAAAAAACTATTGAAGATATTACACGTTTTTCTTGATCTTCACATTCATTTTTGTTAAAATGTATGAATTAACTTAATATCATTTACCTTTTAAAATTGTATCGAAAACATGTTACAAAACTCTCCCAGTTGTTAATTAAATTGCCTCCACGAGGGGAGCTTGAGAAACATCAATCAAATTTATGTGACGACATAGGTCGTAGGTTTGTTGAGAGATGAATATTTGACTTCTATTACCATATGTTAATGTATCTGGTCATCGATAATTACACTGGCGAGACTTTAAGGAGATCTGTTATTATCAGGACGCGTTTCGTTTCTATCTCCTCTGTGTAAATAGAGAAATGCCAAATGAATTGAAAAGACAGTTTGACGGCAAACTTATTTAACCAGTCAAGTCTGTAGAGCCTAAAGACTGACGTATAGGACCGATAGTCTTTATTTACTTCCCCTCATTCGTTGTAGACAAAAACAAACATGCATGAATGAAACGATCGTACAATTACCTATGCAGTCATTGCACCTTGATGTTCTATTTCCAGTATGTGAAATTTTATCACTCTCACAATTATATTTATTTTCAGAGTAAGGATTGGAAATGTTTTTAAAATTTCACTTTCATTATTTTCTTTACATTGAATTTAAAATAGCTAACGTCAGTTAAGCATGGAGTTACGCCGTGAGTCTTACCAGTTCACAAGTGAAAAATGCCAAGATGCGTCTTGTGCTGGTTTCGTACTTTCCATAGATTCCGATACATACAGCTTTTGGAATCCGTGATGTACTAAAACTCTTTCAGTAATCTAATTATACCTTCCTCCCTAAGCATTTTTATATAGAAATGTTTTTATGAGCATTCCATCTCTGTTGACTATGAAATAATAGAATACCTGATCTAGGTGGTGTATTGTAAACAATCTAGATTGAAGTAATTAAAGGTTATTTTTTTTTAAAATGTCATTACTATTTTAGATCATATTCTTGATGCAGGATGTATCCTGGGTGTAAGGGCAATCTTGCATCACTCAAAAATATTTTTGTTTTTGTATTCAATAAGGGCTATCTTATGCAGAGTTGCTATTTATGGAAACTTGTTATTTTTAGTAAGTTGGCCTTACGATCTTGGAATGTTCTGATTTTACATGTGGAGGTTCATCTCAGTCATATCAGCCTGCCAGCAAAATTTCATGGCTAGATCAGGTCTAGTTTTGAAGATATTGAAGATTTTCGGTATTGGTAGCAGAGTACAGAAACTTTGAACTCAGTTTTGAAGGCTTTAGAGGCCCCGGATGAGGTCAAAAAATTGGGTGACGGGTGCTTTACACGGGTCAAGCCTGTAGAGCACTTCGTGGCGCTTCTGAAATGGAGTTATAATAGTCAATCGGGTCAACTGGTGATGACTTATGGTCTCCGGAAGTCAGGCCACCTGAAATGGTGGAAAATAATTTTCTTCAAAATTTCTGTTCGGGTTTCAAAAGTTATTTTGAGCCGACTTTGATGTAATAAATTGTAAAATAAAATAATTCTAAGTTTGGTCGGCCCTAAGGGCTAAATTTCTAGAACCTTCTCGGGCGGTGAAAATTGCCTATATAAAGAAGGCCCGTAGTGTTGTCTAGGGTAGTTCTGGGTATTGATTCGAGGCTTTGTCCTACAGAATATTGTAAGGGAATACCCATGTGGCTTTGCATATTGTAATTCTGAAAGTTTGTAATTCCACATTTGTGGAGATAATAAGAAGCCAATTTTCTGTTCTTGCATATTATTGTTGTTGTTTCTCTATTTCTGTTGTGTTTGTGGTATTAAGGGGAGCACCCTTCATCAATTCTATTATCTTTCTTTGAAGGATTGTCTTGTAATGAATGATAAATATTGAAATGTTCTAATAATTTCTTATACATAGTTAAATATGTATTAAGATATATTTAGTATTTTTTTAAGCTGTCATGTCATCTTAACTTCTAGAAAAATTAAGACAAATGTAAACAAATTTTCATAAAGTTCAATATGGAAGAGCATTAGTGAATGAATGTGTTCCAATAGCCACACATTGCATGTACACTTGGAACCCAATTACTAATTTTAAAGGAGCCCCAAAAATGATAAACCATGCACCGACAATCCATCATTTTTAGCTTTTAAGATTTGTAATCGACCCATTTGTGCACAACTATTGGGACATTTGTTCACAAGTACTGACAATTTTGACTCAATAGTTATTTGTGCATCTTTGAGTGGGTGTCGATTGACACTTTAAAATGGCCACAGTTTGACCCTTCAGTGCTTGACGGTCTATAGAAGAATTTTTGTTAATACCCAGGAGTCAAAAAGTATTTTCTAATGTGCCAACTAGTATAAGAAGACAACAAATTTATTTTTTTATCAAAATCTAGCATAGTTTAAGCTGTATAGGTGTGTGAAGTTAGGGTGTGCAAATATTGGTTCTCTTCCTCTCCATATATTTCATATTGTACTGAAAAATCAAGGATTCTTCTCAACCTCTAACCATCAACAAGTATTCAATCAAAGTAGGAATAATTTAGGAATATATTATAGAGAAGTATTCACAATCATCAAAGACAAGATGGACTTTGTGGAAGAAAGGAGTTAATCAATAGAATTGTTTGATGGATTGCAAAGTTATGTTGTCTCCTTGAATGAAGAGATTGTAGTATGCTAACCATTGATTGTAGAGGAATGGGAACCCACTACCAAAATAATATATGGCTTATAAAAATAATGAGTGTCATTGATTTAAAAGAAGTTATTCTCAAATGAGGAGTTGTATCCATATTAAAGAAGTTGCCAACCCAACATCAAAGATGATTACAAAATCCTTCACAAGGTTTCTATCTAAGTGAAACACATATTTTTTTAAATATGGAATTGTAAGGTATGTAGAGCCACCAAAGGAATCCACTGTTCTACAAATTATTGCAATTGAAAGGTTGAAGCCACTCATAAGTCCAAGTATTTTGCAAAAGTTGAAATAACCCACCATAACTCTGAATCATTGATAAAATGAAGTCACAATTTGTACAAGGGAAAAGCTCATTATAACAAAGGAGATCACCCAAGTCACACATTAACCAATAGTCAAGGCCCCACAAATTATCACTGGAGATATTCCCATTAAGGGAAAATAGATCAAGAATCATGAACAACATAAAGAATTATATTAAAACCTCTTGAAAGGCACAATTTTTGAAGGGAGGAAAAATAGTTTAGAGAAGAGTGAAAATATGTCATGAAAAAGAAAGGAAATTGTTGTCTACATAAATATGAAAGGATGCAAGGTAAGAGAGAAACTTCTTACATTGCTCTCACGATGAGAGATTACAACTTTTTTCTTGAAACCCTTAAAAGTTATAGTGATAAGATGCACATAATAATAATAATAATAATAATAATAATAATAATAATAATAATAATAATAATAATAATAATAATAATAATAATAATAATAATAATAATAATATAGCAGAAGGTCAAGCCTTATTTGCAGGATTAATCCTTGCCAAAAAAGGGGACTATCATCGAGTGCATATTGAAGGAGACTCTCAGGTAATTATTAATGCTTGCATTAAGAGACAGACATACTCCTAGTCGCTTAAGTATATTCTTCAGTAGATATGGAATTTGTTAGACCAATGCCAGGATGTATGTATATCACATACTCTCAAGGAAGGAAATAAAGTGGCTGATTTTCTTTCACATTTAGGATGTGATGACATTGTGATATCAACCTTTCTATTGAATCTATTCATTGATCAGAACGAGGATCTCCAAATGTTGATTAAAATAGATTTAGAGGAGTGTCAATCTTAATTATTGTTCATACGAGTTTTCTTGACATGACTGCAGTTATAAAGTTTGTGATGAATATTGATTATGCTCTCTTATTTGTAGCTACCAAGTTTACTGCCCATTGGGCGTCACATATGTACATCAAGTGCTTTCTTGGATGCATGGTGTAGATCACACACTGTGATATTACGATAGCATCTATTCAAGTATTATTTTCACATGGCCATTTTGTCCCTCAAATCTTCAGCGCAAATTCGCATCAGATTGCACTAAATTCACACATGATATGGCATTAAATTATAATTATCTAGGTGCATTTATACCCCTCAAGATAGTGGACACTGTGCACTTGAAAATTTGCTTACCTAAAGATGTCAAACTTAGTGGAGGTCTGCATCAAATGCGATTCCTGTTCTAATTTTCATAGGGCAATTTTGCCTAAAAACTATCAGATTTGGCTTCATCTGAGGGTGGAAGAGAATGTTCTTCCATTGCAAGTAGATGACACTATCATGGATGAGATGTTTTGTGTCCATTCTCCTTCTATTCAGTGGGTAATAAGACAAGTAATTGGGGATGATATTCTTTCCCCTTATTCTAAGAACTTCCTTTTTCCGTCGAATCTGGTGTCAATTTTTCTGTCAAATGCTATGGATTTATTACAATTAGTTCAACTTCTGGAAATTCTTACTTCAAAATTCGTCCAACAACATTTTTGCAATGAAAACAAGCTTAAAGTGGCAATGCAACAGTATGACCTATGGGCTGGTCATGCTTTGGTGGGAGGCATGTTCTTGCGGTCTGAATTGCTTCAGAAGCATGAGTACATGGCTACATTTGAAGCACTTCAAAGATCATTTGATAAGAAAAACCCTCATTTCATGAAATCCACCCTAGAAGTCACTGCGAGGGCTCTTGGCTTCCAGCTAGAAGAGAGAGTAAAGAGAACTAGGCATGCCCTGTTGGATCTTCTTGGGTTACCAAACAAAATTTATACTCTACAACCTAGTCACAAACTTCCAATTTGGTTAGATTCTAATTCACAGGATGTGAGGGATGCTTTGCAGGGAAAGTTTACAACACCATCATAGGTTCCAGATCAAGAGACCTTGGGATTATGGGCCAATATCTAGTCTGATGATGTTATTGGTTCAGGTTGGTCTCTGCCCCTAAACAGGATTGTCATTGGGACATGGAGACTTTTGGAGTGGTTCCTTCAATTTGGAGTGCAAGTCCTGGGTCTGGTTGGGGATCATTTCCACTACTCCAACTAGTTACTAGCTAGGAAAGTGTAGCTAGAAAGTCAGGTGGATCGATCTCCCTTGGTGTGGCTGCGTGTGTAGAAATGGAGGAATGAGGTTGACAACTTGCTAAGGATAGTACAATTTTTGAATTTTGGTCATTCAAAGGTTGGTTTCTTAATTGGAGGAAGTATTATCTCTAAATTTTAAATAGGGTACTTATGTATCCTCAAAATGGGTATTGTTGTAAATGTCGATGTTTCAAATTTTTATATTTAGCAATGATTCTAAGTTTTCTTACTGATTCTTTCCTGGTTGATCTTTTGAATCATATTTTGATATAATAAATATATTCAGTGGCTCACCCACTTTTGCCAAAATAATAATAATAATAATAATAATAATAATAAATTCAGAGGTGGCAAGAAGCTCAGTGATAGATGTAACATGTGTTCAGTTAGGTATTCATGTGAGAACAAAAGAAAGACCAGTACAGTCGCTCAATCAATTCACTCCCAATAGGCCTACTACTAAGAAGTATGTAATTCAATAGCAAATAAGCTAAGGGAGTTGTACACATGGTGTAGGGTATTGCAGTGGATACCAGTGACCTATCAGCCAGAGGATGTGGGCATAAGGGTGACCTAGATTCTGATGTGCCTCTGCCTAGATCTTTGAACAAGGGTTTGGACAATTTTAAGGCTCCCCAACTTTAGGCTAAGTGGGCTGATGTCCCGTTCAATGCAGTAGATCTAGCCCATCTCAAATCCTCAACGCATGTTCCATAGTGGGTTTTCTAGCATGGGAATTGGAGGGATCATGCAATTTTCAACACTTTGTCTCTTTCTTCCCATCGACACCACTAACAAAAGCATGGTCCTTCAAGGTATTCTTAGAAGGCTCCTATGTTCAAAGGCATTCTTGGGTCTCATCCGTCGATCATTGCAGAAGCTCACAGAGATTCTTTCCATGGGAAATCCTTTCCTTGACCCCCTTTCCATCATCACCGCCATGCCCAAACCCACCATACAATACCTTTCTCTCCTCAGCCTATTTTTGAGATTTGAAAGGACTCCTAGCCTCCCTCTCCTTCTAGCTCAGACCCCATTTTATCTGGCTTGCCTCCAGTCTTTTCTTCTTTACATAGGTTTCCACCTTTTCTCTCTTCTCCCAACCATATCGCACTTGCTTAGCCTACATTTCTTTCTTTCCCAAATAGCATTCACATATTCCATCAAGGTCCCTTCAATCCAAATCCTCATACCCAAGAGCATATTTTGAATCCCCTGTTCCACAAAAAGCAGGACCAGTTCCCTCAGAAGGAGGCTCGACAACAACCACCAGTGGAGCCGAGGGTAATCTTTTCTTTTGACATGATCCACCCCTCTGTTGATTGTTTAAGGTCTTCAATGCTTATCAGTAAGTTACAAGCTCATGTTGATTTTGAGGATCTAATCGCTTAGGCTAGTGACTCTTGGGAGGGCCTTTTGAAACTGTTTCTTTATGGGAATGATTCTTTATTTTTTGTAGCAATTTTTTATTCTTTTGAGTACAAATTGAGTGTTCAAAAATTTAAGGGGTGGTTTTACAAAGGTGTTGGGGTCTTCATTATGCCCTTGATCCTTCATTTTGATGTTAATCTAGCCCAGCCCATGTTTATGCCCCATTGGGTTTCTTTCCCTCACCTTCCTTTAGAATACAAAGATGCAGCTAAGGTGGAAATTATGGCTAACACCCTAGGAATTTTTGTCAAGCACGATCTTGTCCACTTCCTCCAGCCTCATCTCCCCATTAGAGTATTCCTCTTGCTGAAGCAATCCAGAACTCGGTCGACCAAGCCTTCATTCTGCTCTAAATTTGGGGTTTGGAGTCAGTCTATTGAGTATCAGGACCCAGCCTCTATTGTCCATCTTTCTAATTCCTTGGGCCATTTTACATACCAATGTCAGAACCTTGACAAGGCCTCTTTTGACATTTTCCAGAGGTTTGCCACCAACCCAAAGTTTTTCCCCAAAACCCCTTCAATGGCTCCTTCCTCCCTACTGCAGGTTTCCCCTTCAACTCCTTCTTTCTCTCCTAACTCATGTATATCTCTTTCTAGGCCTACTAGCTCAGAGGATGTCCATTTTTTCTTTTTTAGTTCCACACTCTTCATATTTTTTACTTATATCAATCTTTTCCACTTCTTTAAAGTTGCATTAGTTGTTAATACTCCGACTTTGCTTCAAATCAAATCTGTTGATACATCTAGTTTGTTGGTCTCACCTCATTATCCTTTCTCTCTAGTCCTTCCATCACATTCATGTTCTTTTTGTATCAATCTCCCCTGCTGTTTTCCAATCCATAAGGTTTCTCTTTACTCTCTTTTTGTATCATGGATTGATCATCCCTTTCTCTCTCAGTGTCAAGTTGTTGATGAGGATTATGCTAACAAGGTTGTGCAAAATATAATGTTCAACAACCAACCCTTTGCTCCTATCTTAGTTTCCCACACCCCCTTATTCACAAATCAAGAACTACAACTCATGTCTAATAACATCCTCATCTCAGTTGCTTCGGAACTCATTGTTGAAATTAAGGCTAAAGCAAATTTCAAGATCAAAATGTGAATTGTATGAGCTCCCCCCCCAGACATAGATAAGGGTTTTGAATACTCCCAGATATTATCTGTATCTCAGTCGCCATGTCCCCAATCATCTTCATCTTCCCTAGCTATAGTCAAGACTCTTAGGAATAGGGGTAGGAAAACTCTAGCTTCTAAAACCAATGATGAAATAGAAGCAGGTATTCAATCTACTCTACTGGATTCTTTCTCCCCCATCATTAGAATTAGGAGAGCATGTCCCTCTCTGAGCTCTCAATGAAGATATTATCCTACAATGTGAGGGGCATAAATCCTCCTAACAAAAGAAGTAGAATTAAAAATTTTATTGATTCCTCTCAATCTGATATCATCATCCTCTAAGAGGCTAACTTATCCCAAGATTCCTATGATAAACTCATCTTCAAATGGTCCTTGTGGGAATCCTCCCGTGTTCCTTCTTCTGGGGCCTCTAGAGGTCTTCTAGCTCTTCAGAAGAAAAAGGGTATCCAGTGTAAACTATTGGCTGCAAACCCTAATTGGCAACTTCTAAAATTTACTAGCATTGAGGCAACCTTCCATTTGTTCAATGTCTATGGTCCTTCCTCCCCCCATGACAAAATTCTCTTGTGGGAGTCCTTAGCTGATCGGCTCAGTGGATTCCAAGATCTTCCTACTATCTTAGGAGGAGATTTTAATGCTATTTCAGACTTAAATGAAAAGTTTGGAGGGAACCCTACAACATAGAGGGTTATAGATGAGTTTGCCTTATTCATTGAAAATAATTCTCTATGTGATATTCTCCCCTCAAATGGTATGTTCACGTGGACTAACTGTAGAGTAGGCCTTTCCATTTCATCTAGACTAGACATATTCCTTGTCTCTTATGATTTCAAATTGTTAAATTTTACTATCTCAAAAATTCTAGCCTCTTCAGAGTCTGATCACTTCCCCATCTCGCTTAATTTTGTTGCCTTAGGTAGTTAATATAAACACTCAACCTTTAAATTTGAAAGCATGTGGCTTACTCATCCCCATTTCTTGTCTTTACTTAATCAATGGTGGGTAAGTGCCCTATTCTATAAAGGAACCAGGATGTTCAAATTCTCAAAAAATCTCAAATATGTTAAGTAAAAAGTTGTTATTTGGAACAAGGAGGTATTTAAAAACTTTTTTCATGAAAAATCTAGGGTTGAAAATGAGCTGGCTCAAATTGTTGATCAGATAATTAAATTAGGTCTTAGTTCTCTACTAGCCGCCAAACAACTATCCCTTTATAAATATTGGGAACTTCTCTATTCTCGGGAGGAAATTTACTAGAGACATAAATCTGGAGAGCTATGGCTAAAAGAGGGAAATAGAAATACTAAATTCTTCCATGCTTCATCCAAAATTAGGAAAGCCTCATCTGCTATCCTTTCTATCAAGGATGCGGTTTCTGGAGAAACCCTTCAATCGCATCAGCAGATTAGCAAGGAAGGGATATGTTTCATTAAAAATTTGTTAGCCCCAAACAGTCCTCAACTTATCAACCAGGAGGCTATTGATGGATTTTTTCACTCCATCCCCTCCCTCATATCAAACAGGGATAATGAATAGCTAATGAGACCCTTTTCGCTAGAGGAAATCTATTATGTCATTTTCTCTATGCCGCCAGACAAGGCACTTGGCTCAGATGTCTTTACTATGTTGTTTTACCAACAATGTTGTGATGTGATTCAATTGGATTTGTTGCTGGCTATAGAACAGTCTAGAAAATAGGGCTATATTCTCAAGAACTTTAATACCACTAACCTTGCCCTAATTCCCAAAACCAAAAATCCTAGTACATTTGCTGATTTCAGACCTATCTTGCTCTGTAACTCTATTTACAAAATTTTCACCAAAGCAATCTATCTCAAGTTAAAACCTGTCATTCCATCAATTATTTCTCCTCAATAGGGAGGATTTTTTCTAGGAACTTGGGAGACTTCGGATGGAGCACTAGTTTCTCTTGAAGTTGTCCATAATATTGAATCATCTCAAATCCCATCTTTTGTTCTAAAACATGATATGATGAAAGTGTATGAAAAAGTTAACTAGTCCTTCCTTCTCAAAGTTCTCCTAAAATTTGGATTTTTGGAGGCATGGTGTAATTGGATTAAGCACTCTCTCTCAGGAGCATCTTTCTCAGTATTAGTCAATGGTGTTCCCTCGGGTTTTTTTTGTGCCTCCCATTGAGTTCAACGGGGTGACCCTCTATCCCCTTTTTTATTTATTATAATGGCGGAGGCATTCAACAGGTCTATTCAAGCACAAAAGGATTTGCAAATCTTGAAAGGTATATCAATCCCTAATTCTACATATCTATCTCTCATAAGTTTTTTATAGATGACATGCTCTTGTTTAGAGAATCAAACATTCAAGAGGCTAAATGCATTAAACAGGTTCTGGACCTTTACACATTAGGATCTAGTCAAGTTATTAATCCTCTCAAATCAAAACTTTTTTTGTTCTTTACTCCACAACTTCTTCAAAATAGAATTTCCAGCATTTTTGGCTTCCCCCTTGATACCCTGCCATCTACTTACCTTGGCATTCCTTTTTTCTTTGGTCAAGTCAAGTCTTCCTATCGGGACTCAATGCTCTCTAGACTGAAAAATAGAGTTTCTACCTAGAAGGCAAGATAGTTGTCCCTTTTGGGTAGGATCCTTCTCATCAAAACTATGTTATCAACCATCCCAAACTATTATATTTTCATCCTTCAAGCTCCAAAATCAGTTGTCACATGTATTGACAAGATCATTCGGACCCTCCTCTAGACTTCTAACATGACCAATGAGAAGAAAGTCCCTATGGTCTCTTTGGGGAAACTTTCAACTAGTAAAGATTCTAGTGGGGTGGGACTACATGACATTTCTCTTAGAAACAAAGCTTTTGGTGGGAAGTTAGTTTGGAACATGTATTTTAAACCACATGCACTATGGTGTCAAATTATGCAAGCCAAATACTTAGACTCCCCCAACCCAAATAGAATTCTTACTATTTCTAATCCTCCCTCTGGGTCACCTACTTGGAATTTTATGATTTCATCTAGATCTGTTGTTACTACCTTTCTTTCCTAGAAAGTCCATAATGGATTTAGTGTTTCATTCTGGAAAGATTCATGGAATGGAATCCCCCCTCTATGCTTTGTGTCATCTCTCGATCAAGTTATGCATGTTACTTCAACTTTGTGGGGAGACTTATTGATTAACTATGTAGATCATGTGGATCTTATCACACATCAGGCTATTTGGAAAGACCCAAATATCCTTCCTATAGATATGTCTGCTGCTAAAGTATTATCAAATATCCTTGCCACTCTCTTGATTTATTTGTCGAATGATAATGATAAAATTATTTGGCACCCATCTAAAGATGGTGTATATTCTATTAAATCAAGCTACCTTGCCCTGTAGAACATGAACTGTCATCTTTGTACCGAATGAGCCTTTTCCTTTTGTTGGGATAATGCAATTCTTCCTAAGGCGGGAGTCTTTTCCTAGCTTGTTGTGCAAGGAAAGGTCCTTAATAGTGACAAACTAACGAGGCTACACATAACAATTCCTTTTAATTATATTCTATGCAATGATCATTTGGAATCCCCAGATCATCTTTTTGTCCATTGTCCTTTTGCTCAAGCGTGTTGGTCTTTTGTTATGATTAAATTATCTATTTCATTCCCTCTCCCTAAATTGTTGTGGGAATTCTTCTGGTCTTGGCCAACATTATATTCAAATTCACTATTCTCATGCTTATAGTACATCATTCCTGCATCAGTAATTTGGGCAATCTGGTGGGAAAGGAATAAAAGAATATTCAGAAAGCTCAGTTCTGACATCCCTTCAATATTGAACACTATTGAATGATCAATTTTTGAACAAGTCAATAGAAAGTCCTCTCTTCAGTTCAACCCAAATGTGACATTCTCATCTTGGGATTCTTCAGTAATAGCCAAATGGAAGTATATTTCTCCCCATTCTTTCGCTATTTTCCCTCGTATCAGGAAATCCCCAGTTTTTAGATCTGATGTTAAATGGATACCTCCCAAGCCTCCTCTCATCAAGTTAAATTTTGATGGCTCTTCTAGAGGGAACCCGGGTGACTCAGGTATTGGATGTTGTTTAAGAAATCAGTCAGGTAAAGTTATTTCTTTATTAGAAAGATCTATCTGCCCAGGTACAAATACTATGGCCAAAGCTATTGCTTTGCTGGAAGGTCTTAAACTTGCAAAAAATGTTGATTTCAAACCTCCATATTGAAGGTGATTCATCGGTCATCATTAATGCTTATATTGATAAAAAGATCTTGAATTGGCAGCTTAAATATATTCTTCTTCAAATTTGGGGGCTCATTGATTCTTTTAATAGTTTTTCTTTATCTTATACATATTGTGAGGGTAATTCTCTAGCAGATTTTTTGGCCAATCTGGGTTGTGACAAAGTTCCAATGGACCCCTCCATCTCTTTGAGTGAAATTTACAAGTACCCGATTCTACTTGGTATTATTGGGAAGGAATCTATCTAGTGCAATTTTATTTTCTAATGGTGATATAGGATATTTCTCTACTCAAATTAGTGATGTGGTGGCCACTAATTAGGGTAGAGAAAGTATCATCTATTCTATGTCGGAAGGGAGTGGGCATTGCTAGATGGTAATCATGCTATGACATGCCAAATGTCAAGTTGTCATTTGTTTTTCTAGTGTGAATATCTTATAGTACTCTGCAGTAATCCTACCTTATTGTGGAAAAGGCATGACAAGGTGGCAAAGAGCATTTGGCATCTCATAAGTATGCACTCCTCAGTGGCATTGAATCATATTATGACATGCCAAATGCTACCTTGTCATTTCTCTTCTCAGGTGGTTTTATTTATGATTGCTTGCTTTCTAGCATTGCGATAATGTCCCATCAGGAAAAAGGCATGTCAAATTGGTAATTATTATTTGACATGGAAGATTTTAAATTTCATGTGTATGCATCCCTGCTTGGTACTGGAACTTTGTACGAGCTCTTATGATTCTTCCTCTCTAGTGCTGATTTATGATATTCCTCTACATTAGACATTGCATCAGCCTCCACCTGTGCTCATTTCTAGAACATTTCATATTTGTGACATCTTCCTCTATTTACTCCTTTTCTTTTTCCCACATGTCATAGTACTTGCTTTCAAAACTATAGTTAAATGTTGTCCTCTACTGTCATTTCCTGATATCTGGCTATGATCCCATTCTATTTTCTATGACTTCAGTTTGTTTACTGGTAATGTTCGCACACTTCAGCGCTTGTGGGCTTTGGCCACTGTTAGTTATTTCATGCACCCTTAATTTTTGAGAAATCTTCATTAGATCTCATATCTTTAATGTGAGTTGATATAATTGTTTTTGGTGATGGTGGCTCTTGTAGTTATGTCTATGGGCTACTTAAATAAGGCCCTGAGATATCTCTTCTTCATCAATTTCTTTTTTTGCATCTTTTTTGGCTCTAGGTAGTCTTTGGTTCTTCCTCTTCTATTTTAGGTCCCCTATTTGTTTCACGATTGTTTCCTAGCTATGTCGGGTCGCTCCAATTTTCTTGTGGGAGCTAGTTCTAATGTTGAATGTTGTTCAGTTTGTGCATCTCTACACATGGAGTATTACCCTCGGAACTATAGGGTTGTGCTGGAAGTGGAAGCTTGGGAAGAACCCTTCCATGGTCCCATTAGGGATGAAATGCTCACAGTTGTTTTTAATTGTGAACAACACAACATTCATCATGGTGTTAGGAGAATCATTGGCCATGAAATTCTCTCTTCTTCTAGCAGAAGGATTATCTTTCCATCTCAGCTCCTCTCCATTTTCTTCTCTAACTTGGTTGATCTTATGCAGTCTCTGGCTCATCTAGATACTATAGCAGGTCGCTATGTGAAATCCATCTTCCTGCAGAATCATAAACTTCGTGTCACTCTGTAGAAATACAATTTGTGGGGTGGTGCCACTCTGTTGGGTGGTCTTTTTCACTACAATGCTCTATTGAGAGAGCATTTAGTTTTTATGGTTTACGAAAGTATCAAAAGATCAATGGAATGACAGTCTTTCTGTCTCGTTAAAATTGTACTCCAATAGTTTGAGGGTGTTCTTTCCAAAGAATGTGTTAGTAGTATTCACCAAGTGGTATTTTCAATGCTTGAATTATTCGAAGCAGACTCCTCTCCTCTGGTGGGATCGACTCTGAAATATCGCCCTATTCTTGACTTGAACCTTGGTCTAGGTTCTGGGGATTCTTCATTGGCCCGTATAGATATTTGAGTAGATCCTTTTTCATGGTATTTTGGCCTACAAATTTTTGGGTACTTTAACATATTTTGATCATTGCATCATCAACTTCAGCATCAATTTTTTATATACAATTCTCTGCTGTAGTCACCTTCCTTCTCATTACCCTCTATTGATAAGCTCAATTTTCACTCACTGTATGTATTGTATGGGTCATTTTGTAATCTCATCATCTACTGTGGATGAGTTATTTGAAATTTCTATGTAGTCCATACAAGGTGTAAATATTTGTACTAGCTAAATCATGCTCTTTGTGGGTACACTATGATGTAAGGTGGTATCACTATTGAGAATCTTTGGCCCTTAGTGATCCATCAACTTTGTAAATATTAGTACTAGTTAAATCCATTTCTCTATGGATATATTATGATGTAAGGTGGCATCACTATTGAGAAGCTTTGACCCATAGTGATCCATCAATTTTGGTTTTCTTTTTCATGATGGGGTTATGAACAGAGTTTTTTTTTCCCTGGTTGTTTCCTCTTGGAGCCCCTTATTTTAGAACTAGGTTTATGTAAAAATGATAAAAATTATATAATATATTAAGTGGTAATACCACCTTGATTAAGAAAATAAAAATAAATAAATAAATAAATAATAATAATAATAATAATAATAATAATAATATCCACATAGGTAAACTTCTTCCAGGATAAAAGTTCAATGGTATAAAATAAGAGCTCAATGTATTATTTGTAAATAGTGCTTACAATACAATATTGAAGAAAAGTAATTTACTTCAATCTTAAAACAAAAATAAGATTTTGGAATAATTTTGATAGAATAAAGGTAAGCTTAAAAAACCTTTAAAATATCATAAAAATCATTCTAAATTGTCTGATATGTATTGGGCACCAAGATGGATGCCTATAATTCCCACATGACATTATCACATACTTTCCATGTATGCACATCATTACACTTGGCATGTATTCACACATCTAGAATCCACTAAAGAAATGGAGTAAGGATCCAAGGTCGAGAAGTGAAGATGTTGATGTCATGTTGTCATCAACTAGAATATTCCTTCTAAAAATCATATTCCATAGAATAATATATAGGATCTAAGACATTGATGCCAACAAACAAAAAGGGGTATAAAAAATTGCATAGTCCATCTTTTGACATAATATTCTACTAGTTAGTAGTTGTTGTATTGTGGACTATGTGGGCATCAACAAGGTGGCATTGTGCATATATAGGGAATATTCTCTTTTCCTATGTAGAGATCACATCATCCTTTCATTGTAGTATATTTTCACTAATTTCAACTAGATGGATCATAAATTACTATGTTGAAATTATCTTTTCATCAATCACGAAGTAGGATATTGTTGCAGTATGTTATCATTGATGTCAACTTGATGGATTTAGTTGTCAACCATATGAAGAGATTGTTGGTTGTGTTTTCATTGATTTTATCTTGATAGAATGAAAAATATGAAGATAAAGATTGAGATGGTAGATTGTTGCATCCAACATCTACCATGGAGCTTTTTATTGAAAACATATAAAGCTAATTCCTGAAGAAATATATGGATGTTGATCACATGGAGGTGGTTGTGGAAGACATGAAGTTGATTGTTGAAGAAAAAAATAAAGTATGATGGTTGACAAAGTGCAATATGAATTTTTCCTTCCATGACAACCTATTGAGCAATTTGTTGAAAAGTATAGTTGATTAGTTGTGTATTGATACATGTGTCAACTTGTGTTGATTTTCTAGGAGAAATACATATATTGTAGATGAAATCCATCTATGTCCAAATGAATAATGTTATAGGTACAATGCCAAACTATTTATGGATCAAATATTCATTATGGTTGTTAATCAAAGTGTTCTAATTGAAAGAATAAATTGCAAATTTCTTATACCTATATTAATAAATCTAGCATAGACATTTTATCTACATTTTTTCATCCTTAAAAATATGCACATCTATATTGGTAGTTTGTTCATAGAGATTGTAGAATTCTAAATCCAAAGTTCCATGAATTGATGTATTCTATAGTAAAATTTAGAAATAATTCAATACCACAATGTATGAACATGAAAATATTGTGGATCTCTGGGAGAAATTTTTTTTATTCATGAAATATTCTCATATTGTTTATATCTTATGTGCTACTAATTTTTAGATGCCTATTTGTACTAGAAGTGTGAATATAATTGATTTATCTCAAGACTAATTGACTCATTATACAAGGTGTTGGATTTCCTAAGCTTTGATTGTTTTTAATATTTTGTTTGGACTTGATTATGTTATGGATGGTGTTACAATATTGTTAACTACTACTTGATGTTTATTTTGGTCTACACACTTTTTCTAGATCATTCCAATACTCTTTGGTGATTGATTTGGATGTTGCGAGGATAAGTGGTTGTTTTTCAAACCTAGTTTAATTGTAGCATTAATTTGGGGTTTTTACTAGCTCAGAGAAATGTGTGGTAATCAGTCCTATCTACACCTTAGCTTGGTTATCTCACACTTTCCTTCTACCACAGATGTATTTGGGACCTTATGTTGATACTTTTCATGGATGA
Source organism: Chamaecyparis obtusa (assembly GCA_027943335.1). Classification (NCBI taxonomy): domain Eukaryota; kingdom Viridiplantae; phylum Streptophyta; class Pinopsida; order Cupressales; family Cupressaceae; genus Chamaecyparis; species Chamaecyparis obtusa. The sequence continues at coordinate 12,435 of BSBK01008282.1, read as the reverse complement.
CTTCAAGAAGTTTGTTTGAACTTGTGGAGGATATAATGGAAAGATCAATCATATGAAAGGTGTGCAAGTTTTTGAAGTGTTCTAGGTGTGAAGTATGTAAGATAGAAAATTTAATGATCATCAAAAGTAGTGAGTTATTGATATTTTTATTTAGAGATTCTTGAATTATTCTAGAGGTAGTGTATTGAACGTTTTTAATGGTCGTTTGTGTTGCAATGGACATTTCTTTTTTAATTTTATTCCATGGTTTCAAGCCGCTTCTTTAATTATTGTCATAATGAGGGATAGAGCAATGGAATTTCTTTTTCATGGCCATAAAACCTTCATTTAAAGGAGTAGTTTCTTCCTTGGGTTGTAACCCTAACAAAACTTGTGTAAATTGTTAATATATTTTAAGAAAACTTTACCCATGGTTATTTCACTCATTAGGTTTTCTACATAAAATTGGTGTTCACTTGTGTAATTATGTGGGATACATTGATATTTTATTATTTCATTGTTTCTAATATATATAGTTTAATTTTTAACATAAGGAGCAAAAAATAGTTTAAGATTTAATTATACAATTGATTCACCCCATCCCACCTCTTATCTATATTATGAATTCAATCATTTTTATTAGATCTTGGTTCCTTGGAAGAAATACAAAAAGATTAGGAATATCTAGGATGGAACATGAGAGCTCTAACATGGTGTCTAAGTTTGATGGAATAAATTTAAAATTCTCGTAGTTGATGATAGAAGATCCCATTTTCCTTTAGATATGGAGTTTGGATAGTATTCAATGATGAATATACTCCTCTTACTAGTCCACAAACTAATCCATGAGATATTAAGGCTTTTGACAATAATGGAAAAGAAAAGAATGCTATTTTGGTGGATTTTTAGACTTTGAACTTGTGAATGTTAATTATGCATTACAATACAACTATGGATGTTTGAAAAAAAATAACGATCATCTAAAAAGGAGAAACAAAAGTGAGACTAACCAAGCAACAAATATGTAAAGCTAAATTTGAGTATATGAAGATCTCATAGGATGAAGACATCACTAGTTATTTTCTCTAGATGGATGAAGTTGTTAGCATCATTAAAGGTCTTGGCAAAGAATGTAAAAGAAAAAAGTTTGGTTCAAAAGATACTTAGATCACTTCAAAAAAGCCATATCTCAGATTAGGTATTCTAGTATTATATTGTTTTCTTGTTAATTTTGAGATGAGAAAACTTTTGATAAAGAAGGTCCTAAGAGAGAAGCAACCTTCAAAGTTAGAAAAAGAAGAAAATTAATACATCTTATCAGGGAAATGAGTTTGATAAAGAAGATTTTTATTTTTAGGAGATCAAAAGAGTGTAATGGAAAATACAAAGGTAAGTTATCCTTCAAACATTTATACCATGGTATGATTTCTCATTATGCTTTGATATCTCCTCTAAGGGAATTAGTTAGTGGTAACAAGAATCTTAGAGGAAACAATTTCAAACAAAGTTTTCATGTGAAAGAATATAACTATCTATCAGAAGATGATAAACCATCCACACTTCTTGATGATAGAAAAAAATATCTTTTTATGATTATAAATGTTAGAAATAATGATGCTAATAATAAAAAATATCAACAAAATCTTGCACTCTAAAATATGGCAATAATACAAAGAGATCTATGTTTACTGGCTTTCATGCAAAACATGGGACAAATTCTTGGCTAATTGATAGTGGATTCTCAAATAACCTGAAAAGTAATAAGAGAAAAATTCACCAATGTTTTAAAATGGGATGGATGGATAGTTGAATTAAAATATGGTACTTCTATAAAATTTGTGGAAAAAAAATGCAAAAAATGGTACAATATTTTAGTTCATGATATAAAATTGGTCAAAAAAGTATCTAGGACTAACTATAATACATATCATCTAAAGAATGAAAACTAAAAAAGGAATCTTTTGACACAATCAAATGCAACCTAGCTACTATGTCAAAGAATGAAACACATCAATTTTGATATCCTTATGAAGATCACATTTACTGATGCATTAAGAAATATAAATATTAGTTTGGAAAGTAGACAAAGACAAGCTTCAAGACCAAGCATAATAGTACTCCAAGACTTTTGGAGCTAGTTCATATATGTATGTATATATATATACACATACATACATACATACATACATACATATATATATATATATAGACACACACACACACACACACATATACATGTATATGTGTGTGTGAAAATTGTACCTGATCTGTAGACACAACACTTCAGTAAAACATTAGAGGTTAGCTATAATCAAAATCGTGCAAAATTGAAATCTAATCTAACCAAGCGATTTACTGCCTTCTAATAGGTGCGAGATTGATGTTCTTAGATTGTAATCGAGATCAGTGACCTAGACGACACCTAAATGAAGGATTTGAATGCAAAAGATGGATATGAAATTGAATGCAATTAATCTATATTTTTGATATTTTCTATGCAATAAGAATGATAAACTGATATGAATCTATGGATGCTAAATGATCTAACAATGATATGAAAACTATGAAATTCTATGCTAAGATATAAAAGCTATGCAATTGAAATTGATCTCACAACGCTTTGAATTCGCAAGTTGATTCCTTAGCCTCCAATTCTCCAGCGTGATTGTGCAAAATATGTGGATGACTTATGAAGAGCTGAAGCCTTAATTTATAGAAATCCAGGGCTTTGGAGGTGCATGGATAAAAGCCATAAATCACTCAAATAACTCAGCTTGATTTTTGAGTTATCTGATAATAACAGATAATTAAGTCACAAAAACATGCAAAAGCTAAGCTTTAACTCAAAATAGAGTTTAACTTTAATTGATAATTGACAGTTGTCTGCTTTTATGATTGTGCATGTTTTAATTATGAATTAATTTAATAATAAAGTGATTTATGCTCAACTTAACTGATTTTTGAAATAAAATAATTAATTTATGGGTCAATTAACTATTTTATCAAACTTTTATTAAAAATTATATTATTAAATAATGACAGCATGCTTTAATTAATTAAATAAGAATTTAATCAATTAAAGATAGGAATTTTGATTTATTGTCAAAATTAAATAATACAATTAATAATAGATAGAATTAAATTTAATTAAACAATTAAGTGGAAAATATTAAATCTAATTAACTAAATATGAAAATATTCAATTAATCAAATTTTAGGATAAATGTGATTTATTGCCAAATAATCATTAAATTAAAGATAATTATGACAATTAGGAATATTACTAGGAATATTCTCCGATGCAGAATTTAAGATAATCAATTATGATTCGATGATGTTTAGATGTGCCTTAGGTTAGGACTTCGATGTCGATTTTGTTCGATTTGTCGATGTAGGAGGTTAATGAACTTATAGCCCATTTTTGGGGTATTACATTTTGCCCCTCTTTGAATTACTGTGCAAAGCGCAGTCGTTCAAAGATAGTCTGTGTTTGATAAAGATATGAAACTAATTCAAAAGATAAACCGATCTCAAGATAGAAACCGATTGAAAGATATTGAGATAGGAGGTCCTGAATGACCAAAGATAATGTTTACTATAGCAGCAATGAACCGATGATTGCGAAAAAGTGTCAAAATACCTGATTCTGAACCTTAGGATTGATAAGAAGTGAGTGACCCGTTCTAGACTCGATTGTCTTAGCAGAACTAGCAGGTATCACATCCGAATCCTTCAGTTGCCGAAGAACCAAGGAAAGAACACTATGATCCGATGGTTGCAAAAACTGATACAGTTTACAAGATTAGGAGAATACCAGATTGATATGGATCTTGATGAATCTGATATGCCCCAAGTGATGATAGATTTGCCCCGAGCGATGAGGACTTTTGATTAATCAACAACTAGACATGATTGTTGTCTTGATCACTGATGAAAGATATTGATAGACTTGATCGATAGAATTTGATTTACAGACTTTGAATGATGTGCAATACCATGCCCCCTTCGGGATTAAAATTGAAATCTGACAAGAAAAGTCAGCTTTGAGAGTTTAGAAGCATGTTAATTGATTTGAGAAGTGGTTATACACGTCCGAGAATGCATTCTGCATCGTTTGGAGGTCCTGAAGACCAAGTTGGACTAGGTTAAACCATGAGCTGACCATGGTTGACCAAGTTGAAATTTTGATAGTTTGATGTAAGCTAATCAGTTAAGTTGAATACTGGATTTCTGTGAAGATTGAAGGTCTAATATGCTAGTTAATAATATGAATGATCTTAGATTTGAATTTTGATCCCGCAAAAGGATTCTACTTGCTGTTTCATTGGAGGAACCTTCGTGTGAGATTCAACTCTTGTTAGATTTGAAGATGTGAGTGGTGAATCATTTAAGCATTGAAGTTCATTTAGCCATTGTGAGATCATGTAAACATGCAAAATGCAAAGAGACATGCAAAATGAAATGCAACCTAAGACCTAGGACCTAGTCACTGATCATGTGTCAATTTGTTATCATCATTGAACTTTTAGGTAACTGGATAAATCAATACAATGCCCACTAGCCATGAAACCATAGACATATGAATATCGATTTGTATGCGCAAGAATCAATACAACACCCACTGGTCAACAACCATGGATATATGAATATTGATTTTATTTTTAGAATGTCAGATTAGATATAAGCACAAAGGCATAAACGCTAGGATGACCTGAATATCATGTCCATTTTGATATAGCAATTTATATAAGCATCAAAACATAAATGTCATGATGACCTGAGTACGCCTTGCATGACAAACACATCAAACAGTCAAGAGATCATTCTAAATCCAATGTAAATTACCCGTAGTGACCCTTTATCGTTCACCTCCTTAGGCAAGATCGTGTTTCACAGTAGGAGAAAGAACTTACTCATAAAGATAATAGTTAGATCAAACTTCCTTGAATTGTCTGGGTATCAATGGTCGAGGTACGCATGGCCATCCAATTCGAGATAGAGGCTCTTATAGTCGGACACCATTTCAATCCAGAATTTTCAATGTTGTTAGATTTTCACATACAAGCAGAAGACAAAGAAAAGATTATGCCCCCAGTCATCACTCTCTAAATCCTATAAAGGACATCATCGAAGAGCTCAAAGGGACACAATATGCAAAAAATCTCAATGCGAATCAGCAAGCATACAAGGAGATAAAAGCATGTAAAAAGCATAGATTATTTTCAGTTGAGTTTTGATGTTTGATTGCGTTGTTGTAGATGCAAAATCCTTTCTGGAGACAAGGCAGACTGACTGACTCAACTTGAAGCTTCAAAGGACTCTAACCGGATAGGATACGTCTAAGATACATTGGAGACCATAGGATATGACATTGATTGCCCCCAAGTGTTAAACATTGATAGGATACAGATGCTTGAGCTGATTGGTGTACAGACCGACTTATTGAAAACTGGAAATGCAGAAACAAACCGGGAGATATGTACAGACTAAAGCAAGACTGAAAGCTGGGAAAGACCAAGATTGTGCTGATAGATGGAGCATTTTGAACAAGTGGCACCCGTTTGCCGGGTTTTCACCATCTTGGTAGAGATTCCATTTTTGCTACCAAGGCGCCTGTTTCCAGGTTTTCACCAAGGCACTTTTTCTTTTTCTCATTTTTTTTGTATTTTTCATTTTTTCAATTTTTTTGTACTTTTGATATTTGTCAATTTTTTTTGTGAATCATCAAGGCGCCTATTGCTAGGTTTTCACCAAGATGTTCATTTTTTCAGGACTTTTTCTGATTTTTAGGATTTTTTTAGGACATTTACCAAGCACTGAATGTCCTAGGCGTATAATTTCTTCAGATGGAGAATGTTGATTGGTTCTCAGAGCTGTTCTCCTTCAGTCGTTGAGAGTTGATAGGCACCAGAGCCAAAAGTAGCAGTGATTACAAAGGGACCCAGCCAGTTGGGTTCAAACTTCCCCTTGCATTCTCGATGGGATTGATTTTTAGGATTTTCTCTCAAGACTAGATCACCAACCTAAAATTCTCTGTGTCATACTTTCTTGTTGTAGCCTCTAGACATTCTTTTCTGATACACTCTAAGATGATCATACGCTGCTTGCCTACGCTCATCTAGTAATTCTAGTTCTTGTAACCTAGACACTCTGTAGTCTTCATCAGTGACAAGTCCATGCATTCTGATTCTAAGTGATGGGATTTCAACCTCAATAGGCAGTACCGCTTCAGACCCATAAACTAAAGTGAAAGGTGTAGCCCCTGTAGGTGTTCTGATACTAGTTCTGTATTCCCAGAGAGCTGGATTGATCATGAGATGCCAGTCTCTTCCTATTTTATTCACTGTTCTGTGCAAGATCTTCAGGAGATTTTTGTTTGAAGCCTCAGCTTGTCCATTCCCTTGAGGATAGTAAATAGAAGACCAATGTTGTGTAATCTTGAATTTAGCACATAAGTCATCTAGATCCTTGTTTTTGAATTGTCCCCCATTATCTATGATTATAGAGTGAGGGATTCCATATCTGCAAATGATGTAGTTCAGGATGAACATAGAGATATGTTTCCCTCTTGCTTGTGTTAGAGGAACTGCTTCTACCCATTTTGTAAAATAATCTGTAGCTATGATTATATGGGTATGTCCATTAGAAGAGTGCGAATGGATAGCACCTATGAGATCAAATGCCCATTGTTGAAAACGCCATTGTGTAGTAAAGGGAATCAGATCTCTCCCTGGAGCATGAATCAAGTTGCCATGTACTTGACACTGTTGACAGTTTTTAGCAAATTTAATAACCTCTTTCTCCATTTCAGGCCAATAGTACTCAGCCCGAATAAGTTTTCGAGCTAATGTTAAACCGTTCAAGTGTGACCCACATATACCCTTGTGGACTTCCTCTAATGCACGTTGAGACTCTTCCCATTCTAAACATCTAAGCAGTGTACCATCTAGACCTCATTTTTACAGATCATTACCAATGATGACATATCGGAATGCGGATCGGATAAGGTTTCATTTCTCAAAATGGTTAAAGGACTTAGGGATGATTTGGTCGTGGAGATAGGAGAATAGATTTTTGTAGCGAGATGAGTCATAACCTACAACAGTGCAGATCATGTGGGTTTCAGGGGAGTCATATGCAGGATAGGATAGGGCTTCCACCAGGAACTCATAGCGTAGTTCATGTTCGGGCTACTGTAAGAGAGTAGATAATGTCACCATTGCATCGGCAACCTTATTCTCCGTTCTAGGTATTTGCTCAAATGTGATAGAGATGAAGTATTTCTTTAAATCATCTACCATTCTCTTGTAAGGAATGAGCTTTTCATCTTTGGTTTGGTACACATCATTGACTTGGTGGATAACCAGTTGTGAGTCTCCATGGATGTGCATCTCTGTAACTCTCCACTGTATTGCCATTTTCATACCATTGAGAAGTGCCTCATATTCAACAATAT